>VZSE01001263.1:864093-923115 GCA_013398275.1 Promerops cafer | reverse complement strand
TAAACCCGGCCTAGGACCGGGATGGGCGCGGGTCCGACCGCGTCCCGGGAGCTAAACCCGGCCTAGGACCGGGATGGGCGCGGGTCCGGCCGCGTCCCGGGAGCTAAACCCGGCCTAGGACCGGGATGGGCGCGGCTCGGCGGCCAGCGGCGGCCCCGGGACACGGAGCAATGGAGAGGGAGGGTGAACCTCCCCGGCTCACGACAGGCTGGTCTGGGAGACTCAAACAGCCTTGGATGTGTGTATCCAGGTGTATTCTGCAGGGAAAAATAACGAAATCAAGAAAACAGGACAAGCTTTTCAGTTTTCATTTCTCAGCCAAAAAGAGTCCAGGGTTCATCAGTAGTTTGAAATCAGACCTTTGAATTTTCTGGGTGGAAAAAAAAAAAACAAAAAACCATTCTAAAAACTGTTGAAGAGATGACAGGTATCTTGTTTAGAAGTAAAATTTAACAACAGTTTTCTGAATTGAGTTTTTTTGAGAAGCAAACCGTGTAGCCCAAGATTATAAGCCTGCAACCACTAGGGAGAAGGGGACAGCCAAGCCTGAACTGCCCTACAGGCTCAGCTCACACCGACCTCTTGGTGTAGAGACTAATTACCTCTCCTAATCACAGTGTGCAGTGATGGAGCTAGCTCATATCATGCTGATTAAAACTGCTTTATAGCCTCAGTTTTCAGTGTGTGTGCTGAGCATGCTTTGAACTGAGGTGTTAAACATTTACCATGTTTACCAAGATTAACAAAAGTTTTAGGAGCTATGAAAGTGAAACCCTGTTTTCTGGAGTGTTTCTAAGAGAAATGTCCCCTGAAATGGAGCAGATGATATTAGCAAGCTTGAGCTTGCTAAAATGAGTCCTAAAACTACAGAACTTTTGTGAGTTTCAACATTTTGTGCTAAAAATGCCAAGGGTGTGGATTCAGTCCTGGCATGGGCCATTTTCTCAAGAGCTGGACTTGATGATCCTTGTGAGGAACTTCCAAATATTCTGTGATTCTGTGGTTTTGGGATTCTTGACAAATGTGATATTCCCATATTTGACGTTGTGGTAGGTAAATGTGAATGAATCATAGAATACTGGACTGTAAAACAAACAGAAAACCAACCAAACAATCAGAAGTTTGCAGTGTGTGAAAGACTAAGAGAACAATCTCAATATGATACTGCTTTAAAGAGCAGCAGAAATGTCCCTGCTAGCTGCTAACTGTGTGAAGACTTGTCAGATGTGTGGCAGTTTGTGTAAGCTCCCAGTGTACCAGACAGCAATTGCAGCAATTGCAGCAAAACTGTTCACAGAGCTGGGTGGGACAAGCCATGGCAACATCTGGCCCTTACAGAGTGAGCCTGAAAGAGTCCCCAAAAGTCCTGACCCCAAACCTGGTTCTGAGGGAGCCATCAGTCCCTTTTTCATTCTGGGAATGGTGCTGTGTTCTGCTCAGGATGCCCAAGGGCATGTGCAGTTTGATCTACAGAGTCCAACCACATCAAAAATGTTTTGGGAGCAGCTTAAGACTGGCACGTTTAAAAGCAAGGTGAGCAGTAACTCCAGTTCAGCCCATCCCGTGAAGGTTGGCTGATTAAATGCAGTTCTTAATCCATGAAGAGAGCAGTTTTAGCTGAGAAGTGGAAGAGTTACAAAACCAACAAAAAACCCACAAAGATTAATCAGTCGTTCTTGACTCAAAGACCTCCTTGCTCCACGGCTTTGGAAGCCATGCAACTCCTTTTCTTTCAGCTGAGAGCTGAGCTGTTCTCAGCAAGAGGATGACAACTTTTGGCTTCTTTTTACCCATTTTTTGGAGCACAATTGAATGCTCAGTTGGGTCATATCCTATCTGTGGAATTCCACTGAGCCCAGTGAAAATAGCTCCCAAGGAGGAGCTGGAGGAGAAGAGCCTGAAATTTGGATTGAGCTGAAGTTGATAAATTGAAAACTTAATATCCACAAAATGTTGGTGGGTTCTGTTTGTGTATCCATAGTTACTCACCACATATCATCCCAGTATCTGCATTCTAAGTGCAACAAGCAGTGAGAGGAAAAAAGTTGCTTTATCGGAATCTTTGTTGCTTTAGGATACAAAATTCTTTTGAAAAAGTCTCAAGTGGCAAATATAGTGTTTTATATTAGTGCAAGAATTTTGTTTGGATCCCAGCTGTTTAAGAAGATGCTTCAGGAGATCTTTACAATGACAAGGCCTGAAGCTAGTGTGTAAATAAGATACAAAGAGAAAAATTCTGTTCTGTACTGTTGATTTTAGCTTTGTCTGAGTCTTATAACTATTCCAGGTTTTATCTGGGCTATAACACTGCCTAGAATAATTTCGAAACAAGCATTTAACTGTGAAAAACATCTGCTCAGTGGAAAAGAAGTGGGGAATAGGTACAATCATATGATTAAAGTTGATCCTTCGGACACAATCCAAATCTTACCTTAATTTGTATCAGTGTTCCAATAAATGGGAGCTGTAGAGTGTGTGGAATGTTGAGTTCTCATATATTGGCAATATGGAAAATACCATCTTGAGTTTTTTTTAACATTTCCTTCAAGTATTTGAAAATTGAATCTAGATATGCTGACTTGAGATTCTGAAGAGAGTTTCTTCACTTTGTCATGTATTTCTTCTGTGGATTTGCAGATTCATGGTTTTTGCTGAACTGATGTCAAGGAAATAACTTTCAGTAGAATTGGTTTAAAGATCCATGTTAAGCTTAAGAATTTTGTCTGCAATTCAGAGGTCAAGGGCAGAATTTTTGACAAAATGAAAAATTATACTCTGAGTAGGTAACATGCTTAACATAAACATTTATTATGATGAAAGATCCCTAAAAACCTGAAGGTTCAGTGAACTTCTTGAGGCTCACTGGAGCATAAATTTGTCTTCTAAAATGACACTACTTTACATGATTTTAAGTTTCCTTAATGTCTTAAAGTGGTTTAGCTGTAGCTCAGATTTGATCACACGTAAAGATAAAAAACATAGGAATGCACAGATACTAATATTTACCTTTTTACGTGCAAAGTTCATATAGTTGCAACTGGGTAAGAACGTTAGCATTTACCCCAATTTTAGGTAAAAACACTGTGATCTGTGATCAAACTGGAGTTAATGGGATCCAATAGTGGTCAGTAATATTTGATCTTCAATATTCCTTGACAAGATTAGAGTATAAATGTATTTATATTAGCTACAGCTAAGCCAGCTGGTTACATATGAATTGAGTTGACATTTACTGATATGTTGGGATAGTTGGAGCATAATTTAATCATAACCAAATGCTAAATATATCTACCATTTTCTGATCGTGTTGCTGAAAAAGTGCATCTAACTGCCTGAAAGGTATATCACACAAATTATGGCACAGTTGTTTTAAGAAGAGCTATGGGTTTCTTATATTAACACTAAAATGATACTGACAAGTGCTGCTTTCCTTCCAGAATTACTTAATACTTCTCTCCTTAACTAGTTGCAGTATATATGAATCACATACTTTGGTCTGTAACTTCTGCAGTTGAAGCCATCATCTGTTACATTATCCTTCCTGCTTGAGTGTATTTGGCAAAGAAAAGGAGCACTGCAAGGAAGAAAGTGATCCATTTTGGGTTTCCACTGCTCTGGCTGCTACTTCAGTTGTATCATTCCCCTTCTGTCAGGTGAGATCATTATTACATGTCCTGGACAGGAATTCCCACTCGGGGTGTGTAGGTTTTGAAGCAATCAGTCAGAGGTCAGATTTGGTCAGGGTGGGACCCTTTCCAAATTACTCCTGGAAAAGGTGGGACCAGTTCCTGAAGCAACATTCTGTGAGTGGAAAAAATTATTTGGTGAAAAGCTGTAACATTTCACGGATCTTTTATAAGGCAGCACTATGTAGGAAAGCCTGAGAACAGACTGACTGAAAGTGAACAAATGTCTTAATGAGAATTCATCAAAGTTAGCTCTTCATCTGGAATATTAAGTTGAAGTACATCTGACTTGCTTCTCAATGCTGTGCTTTTCTGGTGTTGTAATCAGAATTATGATTCCACCATGGAGACTTTTAAATTATTCTTCACCAAATGAGACTAAATCACTGTCCCCAGTCCCTCATTGTGGAACTGTGACATCAGCTCAGCTCTGGATCTGTCTTTTGCTCCTGAAAATCCATCTTGATCAGTAGCTCGAAAGTTAGTTAGAGTAAATGTGAAATGATTAGAAGCCAAGTAACAGCAATTTATCTTGTTTTGTCATTATTATTTGCAGGCCAAACTGCTGTACTTAAGCAGCAAACACCACCGTGGATAAAAAATGGGAGTTGCTTACGTGTAGAACAAGTGCAGAACTGTAAATTATGGAGGACACACTTGCCTGTATGAAAGCCCATTTGAAAGGCTGAGGTTTTGTGACAGAGGAGAATGACTGACATTACACCTAGAGTGAGTGTGCTTTCAGCAGAGGCTGGTGGTTCTGAGTAATTGTGTTGTATGTACACTTCAGACATTGACCTCATGGCTCAGACATTCACCCTGCACTGAATGCTGAGTGCCATACTAAGTTCAACCAAATGTCAGTCATTGCAATGATGTCATGTTGTCCAAACCCCATTAATTACTTTGAAAATTCCCACAGTAACTGAAAATCTCAGATTATCTGCCTGAATTAATGGGAGCCCTGTAATTGAGTGATGGATCCCATGCTGTTATTTTGTACCCTATGCACTTTACATTTTGAATGAAGGTGGCACATACAGGTTTTGGTCATCTCTACTAATCTTAGAGTTGCTGCCAATTTCAATACTGTCATTCAGAACAATCCCACTAATAATAAGAAACGTGGAAGGCTGTATTGCCCACAGTACACCTTAGAAACTAATATCCCTTTGGAGTGAAATGCAATTTGGTGGATTTACATGGCTGGAAGTTGGAGAGTCTGTGCCAAAACCTCTTATTCCTGTTTTAGCAATGTTCAAGATTCCAAGGGAAAGAAAAGAAGTTATTATTATTTTTTTTAATATCACCTACTAATTGCAGTGTAATTTTTCTTTTTTTCTCTTCAGATAGGAGTGTATAAAGAAAGGTGCTTTTGAAGGGTGTTGGTGCACCAAGTTACCAGGGTGTAGGTAAATTCCAGAGTGGTGCATGCTCCATGCTTTTTTCAGCCAGGGATGGAGGTGCAATTACAGGATGCTGTGCTCATTGCAGACCCTCTTCAGGCTCCTGTTTGGTGCCCACATCCAGGCTCCCCTTCTCCACTTTCTCATAAATTATCAGCAGTTACTGTATTTTATGTGATCTGCCTTCAGTGCTGCTGTATTTTATAAGCTAACACCTATAGGAGAAGAAAAAGACCTCCAAATTAATATTATGAGACTTGAAGAAATGTTTTCTGGTGGATAATATTCCAGATGAAGCCTGTCTCTTCACAAACACTTTGCAGGCTTCTTGATTTTTCTGTAAAAAGGCCTTGGTGAGATTTTTCTTTCATTTTAATGGATTCATTGTGAGCAAGTTGCCACTGTGAACCAATATTCAATATTCAGAATTAGGTTATGTTAGTTAAAGTTCTTCCCAATGTGGCTTGATATATTTGATTTATAGAAAGCAGATATGAGAAAGAAGGAAAGAAAGGTTAACTAAATTCTGTTCAGACTTTTTATGATTAATGATCAGACCAACTTTCTGCTGGTAAAAAATTATGGAATTGTCTGGTCTCCCCCAGATTGCACTGAAGAAAAATGTGTCTGAAGCTGCTGGAAAGGAAATCACAATTCACAGGATAGTGAAATCAAACATACCTGCACTTTCTCTTTAATAAAAAGATGCAGAGTCACAAAAGCAATTTTCTTGTTTTGCCACTGTACGTAATGGCAGCAAAAGATGACTTGGTGCTTCTTTGGTTATGTTTTTAATTTGCCTTTGTTTCATTCTGTTATTCTTCACATGTGTACAAGGCATGTTCAAACAGAAAGCTCAGAAAGTGGCTAACTTCTGATGCAGTCAGCAGGCTTTGGAAGCAAATTTCTAGATACCTTATTCCTTGTGGTACCCCTTGTTAGGAACGTAGGACCAGATGGGGAAATGATACCGAGTATTTTTTTTATTTATACCATCAACTTTTATCTTACAAAAAATGATGAATTCAGCATTTTCCAGGATGTCTTTATATATCTCCAAATACCACGACTGTGTATTGTGGGGAATGTTACATCTCATTCAATTAAATCTCAATTTAAAATAGAACTTTTTTTTTTTTTTCAGTCTTTAATTTGAGGAAGAGTGTGAGTCCTTAGAAAAATAAAACCAAACAAAAAGAGGGATGTTTACTGGAGTCAGACTTACATAGCTTCTGTTGACTTTAGACAAACTAGTGTATTGATCTAAAGCATGTAACATAATCAATATGGAAAAGAACTCTAAATCCCAGAATATACTGAATAAAAATGCAAGTGTGAGCAGTGGTTGGCTGTCCAAGAAGTGGGACTACTGAACGTGCAGTGCAGTTCCTGAGGTATCATGAGACCCAAATTCAGTTTACCAAAGCTGAACTAAATCTTTTGGAATCCGTGGGGGGATTTAGGCTTTATTCCAGCCAAGGACTGGTCAGCAGGATCTATTTTGGGGATGAGGAATGCCCCGAAGTGCAGAATGCAGGAGCTGGGGCCACTGGGGCGTATCGGTGTCCATTCCACACTGCAGAAGGGGCTGACTGTGAAATTGCCTTGCTAGTCTGGGAGCAGCAGGCCTTGCAGAGAGCTGGCTGTCCAAGCCATCTCCTGCTTTTAGCAAGCTCATTTATTTGCAGCGTTTTGCTAACGTTGCCGTTTAGACTGCCCAAGAACCAAACCCGTGGTGACTTGCCCCTCCCCAATGGGATATCTCCTTTCCTAGTGTGCTAACTCTGGAAATGCAGTAGAAGAGTGCAATATCCTTGAAATTGCACTTCTCTGCCAGGAAAATCAGATTTCAGTCCTGAATCTAAGAGTATCTCTTATTAATAGCTCACACGTATGTAGCAACTGTGTTTGCACTGCACTTTACCAAAAGGAACAAGACCTTCTCTTTGCCCTGATTAATATGCAGCCTGGATAAACCAAATGTGGCATAGCAAATTTATCTATTTTAAAATATATTTAGCTTCCATTACCACAAATAGCTGTCAGTTTTATATTCTTGGTGTTTGTTTTCTTAAAAATAGGTCTGTGAGACAGGGTAGTGCTGCTATTCCTATAGGCAACTAAAGCACAAGGAGCTGGTTAGCTGGAGTTCACACAAAAACATATATGGCAGATGAGGGATCTAAACTGACATATTCTGGCAACAGGTTCTGTTCTGACATGTTCTGTTGTCCTGGCTGATATATTTCTCTTGAAATCAGGCAAAAGAAGGCAACGAGGAAAGAAACAGCTTTTACTTTAAATGGCTTGTCTTGTTGGACATCCTGCAAGCAGAGCCTGGGGGTTCTTTGCTGGCTTTTAGACCCTCAGGAAACACCTGCATTCAGGAGAAAGCCCTCTAAAGCCACAGCTCCACTGGATAGATCTGATTATCATTCTTAGTCATGGAGTGGGTCTATGTAGAAAGATAATGTTATCACTAATCACAGAAAGTAAAGGAAGCATTGCTTAAGGCACATTTTAGACTGTTTTAGATGCTTGTTGGTATTTATTATTCAAGCTCAGTGAATTCTTTCCTCCACATCTTGGAGGAAAATGGATTTTTGGAACCTGAAAATGGATTTTCAGGTTCATTTTCCTAAATACTGGCATGTCCTACACAACCACATAAGTGTTCAAAGTTACAGAACTTACTACCTCTAAAAATAGTTACTGCTGGGAGTGACTTTTACTAACTTCCCAGAAGCAAAGCAAAAATTAAAAAATCCAACGAAAGCTTGCCTTTCATCTTGAATTACTGAGCACACAGCCTCTTGCTCTGTCTCAGCCTCCTGCTCTGCCTCAGCCTCCCCTACGCTGCCGTCAGTAACATCTCAGAGGTGCAGGAACGTGTTGTCAGCAACTGGCTGCATCAAAGATCAATTTTTCAAGTCCAGCTCTGTGGTATTGCAATAAAGAGCACATGTAACTTTACCAACTAATAAAGTAAATAATATTTTCGACATACTAACTTATCTGAATGCAGGACAGCCAGACTCTTGTAAACTTACCTAGGGGAAAATAAGAAAGATGAGGCTCTCTAGGAAGTGTATATCAGGAAGATAAGGCTGCCTTTTGAAATGTGCTGAACTGTAGTCAACATAGACTTTTCTTCCTCATGATGTGGATATCTTAAAGCCAAAATGCAACCAATAACCCATGTTCTTTTTCTGTTGGATTATCCTTTATCTGAATTAACACAAAGCATTTATTTTGGCTTGCAATTGTGAAGGCCTGTTAAGTCGTTGATTGCCATGGGGCACTTCAAATAAGTTTCTGCTTCCATCCACTACTGGTTTGGTTGTGGTTTAGCCTGTGATTGCTTTCAAATGTGTCTCTTGAGCAGACATTCTTTTGAGAATTGTTATTTTAAAAGGCTGAATTAATTTAAAAGAAAGTCTCTTTCCACAAAATGAGCATATATTTTGGATGGCACAAAGTCATACTGCATGGAAGATAATAATGCAATACTAGATTACTGCCTTAAATTAAAAATCAAATAGTGCCAGTGGAATTCCCTAATCTAATGAATTCCAGATAGTCTGGATTGCTGAGGCCAAAGTACTTGCAAAGTCCCTAAGTAGTGACTAATTAGAAGAAAAATGTTGACAAATCACACAGAATGAAGACAAGACAGATAAGGTAGATTTGGGAAAGAAATAGTATGGAATGAATCTTAAAAGATTCTCCTTGGTGAACTTCTACGTGTAGCTTGCATTATCCACTGCAATTTTTAAGTGATTAAATATTTCTATCACAATAAAAAGAGCCAAGGGGTGATGGGTTAAATGAAACTAATGGTAAGAACATCAGTCTTGCTGCTGAGTAAGTCCATTCCACGTTCAATAACCTTGCACATGGTCTAATCCAGATTTGCAAACAGCGTGGCTGTGTTCAGTTCCCAGTCAGGATCACGGGCTGTGTGCAGTCCCAGGTAAATGCAGGAAGCAAAGCAGAACCACCTTGTTGTGCAGGCTTTGTGTGGGGAGTCAGCTGGGAATGGGAAATAACCCTTTCCTTGCTGCAGGAGTGGGAGGTGTGCGAGTTACAAACCCAGTGTCACAGTGCTCTTACCTCCTTCTGTACTCAGCTGTGCCCAAGTGACACACAAACACAGGCAAGGCACAGTCCCTCCACTGTTTTCTGCAGCAGACAAGAGAACAGAAAAACAGGGAGTGTAGGAGTTCAGCAAGGGTGGAACCCACCCAAAGGACTCTGTCCACTAAACAGTTCCACAAGATTCTCTGTCTGCTCTCACAAATTATTTGTAGACATCACCACATGTGAGTAGGTACTTTTTCACTTAGCATGTAAGTTATCTTTTATTTAAACTGATGACGTTTCAAATTTGGATTATATGGTTTAAAATATATTTTATCATAGGGCTGAACATAAGTAGTTTTTATCTTGGCATTTACTGGAATGCTGTATTTTTTTTTTTTTTAATTGAGGTTTCCTGAAATGTGGTTTATTTTGCAAATTTAAAAAGTGTAGAAAGCCACATTCTTTATCTTCTTTTTAAGAATCAGATCCTATCAAACATGTTTGTCTACCATAAATTCCCATGGGTATAGAAAAGTGCTTTGTTTCATTAAAATATTTGTGCTAAGCATTTTTTTAAAATACTTTAATGTAGACAGATTTTTGTGCATTTATTTAGTATTTCTAATAGATCTTGTCAGACAGAAGAAATCAATAAATATCACATATTATACAAGCTGGTTTTAGCTTCTGAATAGCTCTGACTCAGCACAGATTATAAAAAGCCAGTGGCTGTTGAAAATGGGTTGGTTCTGTTTGGTTGACTGAGATGGTAAAATATGCCAAAATAAGCACAAACTCTACTGGCACTGCTAAATAGTTTTCTGTTTCTATTTGTCTCAAAAGTAACTAAACACTCCTCAGTTTTGCATCAAGAATTATTTGGATTGACTTCTGCCTCTTCAACTAGAAATACTTCCATGTTCATATTTTGATGTGAAATTGGGTTTTTTTGGTGTCTTTTTAATATCACTATGTGTAATGAGATTTATATAGAATTCAGGGAAAAAAAGTTCCTCCCCAGATGTTTAAGTGGAAAAGACTGTAAACCTTGTGAGAACATAAGGAAAAAAATGAGATGGTGTTAACTTGGGTGGTGCCTGACATGTTCACCAAGTCTATCACACCATTTTTATTTAATTCCACAAATGTTGACTGAGTGTGTCTTGTCCTTTTCTGGAAGTGGGAGGTGGGAGAGGGCTGTGTGACCTCTCTTTTTATTAGGCTGACTTTCCACATGTGTAGGATGCAAAGAGAGAAGGTCTCTTGGCCATCTCGTGGTCTGTGGCCACGGGGAGGATAGCTGATGCACTGTCTTTGATGTGTTTGATGTTGGTTCATTTTTCCCATCCTACACAGCTGGATCAATTGTGTTTTATCAATCATCTTGAAATAGCTGTTTGCAAGATTATAGCACCCTTGGCTGGAGCAGTGAATAATGCTGACTCCCACTGCTTGATTCCCTCCCTGCTCTCTCCAGGTTAGAAGTCATGTGCTGGTCTCCACTGCACACACCCTTTGTGTGTTAAGGAAGGAGGGAACAGCTCTGTGCACACAACCTTCCCTGGCATCTGGGGGAGCTGTGAAGTGCAGGGTGAGCTCCTTGGCTCCCTGCACTCTGGGTGAGCAGGTGCACTGACAGCTCAGGCCGGGCGTGGAATCCGTCGAGATGGGCAGCAGTGCTGGCTTCAGCAAGTTTTCCCACAGCTTTCCAAATTCAAGATGTTCAGAAGGCTGGTGCCTTTGCTGGAGATTATCTGTGATCTAAGGCAGATCATTGCCATAACAATTCTGTATGCACAGCCAGGCTCCTGGTTGTTCTCATTCCCTGAGTTGTCAGTAAAGCTGCTGCAGGATATTCCTGTTCTGCTGTGTTCTGTGCTTCTGAATCCCACATCTCTGTGCTGCCCCAGTTCAGTTCTTTTCAGACAAACCAGAAGGGAGGATTGTTTAGAGAGATTTTATGAAGAACAAGCTGCAGATTCTCCCCAAGTGCTGGGAGTCCTAAGGCAGTTGTGTGGTGAGAAGGGTTTTTAAGCAGAGTACAGAACCACAGAATGATTTTGGGTTGGAAAAGACCTCCAGGGTCATGGAGTCTAACCTGTGCCTGATCCCTACCCTGTCCCCCAGTGCAGAGCACTGAGGCCAGGGCCAGTTGCTCCTGGAACACAGCTGGAACAGCAGCTACAGGCAATCCAGTCCAGTGGCTCAGTGGTGGCACAACTGGAGTTTGCTTTGACATGCTCCTTCCAGAACCAGGGCCAGTTGAGATCTGTGCCATTGTTCTTCCTACTGTGAGCTGATGAGTTTCTGACCAAAACTGCAGAATGTGTTGCTTACAACAGCAGAGGAGTTGACTCACAGATGTAGGAGGGCTGCTCCAGGTCTTTGTTTCTACCAAAACCTCAACTGCTGAGTTCAGGGGTTGGCTCAGTTTCTCTTGTATGAATGCTGAAGGCCCTTGTGAGGCTGCAGTACCCTTGGGGAGGCTTGGTGATATATGTAGATGTTAGTGCCCCCCAGGAGGCATTGAGAAGTCATCTCTGATTAAGTATTTGAGTGTCCTGGTAAGGGCTTACGCTGAAATCTGTGTAAAAGTAACAGAGTGGAAAAAAATCTGTTGGAAACAACCACTTAGCAATTATCTGTAAAATACAACTATTGCAGCTGTTGTTTGTTGTGTTTATTTAGATGCTGATGCTCATGTGTTATTTAGGAAGAAGTTTCACCACTTTTGGTCTGAGAAATATTAAAAAATGGGATTGTGTTCTGCACATGAGCAAAAAAAAAGAGGCTGGTCCCAGGAAAGAGGGTTATATACTACAGTTATATGTTTCACATCTGCACCTCTCTTAAGACAGTTGCAGAAAATGGTATTGGAAATGACAGAAAATGTAAGATTATGCAGAATTCAAAGCATACTGGTTTAATTGTGAATGTGATATTTAATAGAAGAAAGGGGGAAACATACTTCTGTAGATTTTGAGCATTTGTGACAACATACATGTTAATTATTGTCAGTTTGTGCAACTGGAGAAGGTAAAAATCAATATTTCAAGTAGTTTTAGAGTTTCCCAGAAGTCTGGTTCTGACCAATTTTATTTGACTTTCCGTTAACGACTAAGAGGAACGCACAGGCAAAACTGGTAAGCCAGAGTTACCTGGGAGTGCTCTCAAACACTCCGGGGAACAGGATGAGAGAAGCTGTGTGGGAAGACACTGCACAGCGTTTGCTAAAGAGAAAGCCTTCCCTCTGTGTCACCAGCCACGCTCCCCAGCAGCAGCAGAGCTCCCTCCCCGTGTGCTCTGGGCAGGGGTGCTGCGGGGGCCGGTGGCCGGGGGCTGCCTGCGCGCCGCGCTCCGCCAGCAGCGCTTCCTTGGCAGCGCACTCCTGGTGCCACTCCTGGGAAGGAGGCAAGGAAGGGCCGTTAGGGGCAGGTGTGGCCCCGGGGTCTAACAGCCAGAATTCAGAGCCTCTCGCAGCCCCGCGACAACTGTGGGAACCCCTGGGGGTCCCACCTGTTCCAAGGGGGAACAAGGGTGGCTCACAGTACTCTTGGCCCTTGCTTTTCCGCTGGGGTGTGCCAGAGTGGGTGTCTGAGTGTCTGGCTCTGTCTCTAGGTGGTTGTGAGTGTGGCATATTTTGGACACATCCAACTTATCTGTTTATCTCCGTGAGGAAATTTTAAAAAACAGCAGGAAAACATGTAGAGAATTTGTTGCTCTAATTTGTTCGTTGATGAATCTAGGAGAAAAAAAATGATGAATAGAGATAATTTGAAAATCAGATGCCTTTGTGATTCAATAATCCTCCAGAGCTGTCATGTTTATACAATCACACACAGAGAAAATGGCCAGAAGAAGGCATCACAAGAAGTTATAATTTTTCAAAATTTTTGTCAATATGTCTACATATTCTGTTCAGTTTACTTTAGAAGTTGATGAACTCCAAATTTTTGTTTCCCTTGTTAGCATGATCCAGTCAGCTGTAGTAAATGGTAATTGCTTGCCCTTAATCTGGAGAGACATATATTTGGAATTGAAGGAACAGAATTTCAATATCTGTGGCTTGGTGAGACATGAAATATAATCCAAATCCTCTTTTTCAATTTACCTGGCTTACTTTAATCAATGATATTTTTTTTGGTCTTCAGTCAGTTTTTCTGTGGAAAAAAGATTTACTTGGCATAAGGTTGGTATTTATCCAAAAGCTGTTGTGTGATTATCCTCGCATTCAGGGCAACAAACTGTAGATGAAGAGCTTCAGCTGAACAGTCCATTGCAGTTTATATCTCATAGATAAAGCTTTCATAATGCTCCTGCAGGACTAAGAAATGAAACTCATCCAGATTGCTTGTGATGACTTGCAGTGCATTAGGGACACAATACATTTGAATGCTCCCAGGCTCCTTGCCTCCATATCAATAAATAATTATCTAAGCAGAATTTGCTTCATACTTCCTTTGCTCTATTTCAGTTTTATACTTACATTTTATCTGAGACATAGCTCAACACCTTTTCTCAGTCCTCTCAGCTGTCTAAATGCAAGTATTTTGGGGCTCACTTTTCTTGATCTGCTCTCAGATAATGAGTGTTCTGATGTCAACACGAACTGCTCGTGCCTTTCTGCAGCTGAATTGAAATCTCTCCTTGCTGTTAACTGTGAGACACTGTGTGCACACTGTGTTGTCTCTGTGCCTTCTCATAGCTCTGTTTGGGTTGGATGGACTCTGTCTTTATTTCACCAATTATCTTTTCCAGATTCCATCCAAGAGCTTCTAACACAGGAGGCAGTTACTGCAGCTGGTAAATGCCAGCACTCCCTTGCATCTCAGTTTCCATTGCACATGGAGCAGCACAGGCCACATCTCCCTTTCTGAAACTGCCTGCAAGTGGAGGCCTGAAAAGATTCCTCGATTCTGCTCAGAGCAAGATTGGTTTGTGTGGGGAGTGGCAAGGCCATCAAAGGCAATCATAGTGGCTGCTTGTGGCAGAAATGGCTTTAGCAGTGGCAGGAGGGTGACAGGATCAATTCTGCCTGGCAGAGTGTGGGGAGCAGAAGGGATGTGTGCAAGTGGCCTGGGGCAGTGCCAGAAAACAAGCTCATTTTGAAAAGGTCAAATATATATGGCATAGGGACTACTGACATCCTTCCCCTCCAAATGAACATTTTTATTATAAAGAAAAGAAAAAGACATTCTCAGAATTCAGGTATTTTATGGAAGCAGGAAAGTTGTGGGATGATGGTCTGAGGGATGCTGAGAATTGCAGAAGATAGTTTTGATGGAGAGCAAGCCTTTATTTATCTGAAGTCTTTTGTTTCCAATTTTTCCTGCAGCCCTCAGCAGCTGAACGTGTTCCCCCAGGAGTGTCCCATCAGCTGGGAGGCTGGACTGCATTGTACAAGCCAAACACCCTTACAGCATGAGGTGCACTACTTTTGCAAGGCACTGATTTCTAGGCTATGCTTTGCTGTCCCGTTGGAAAATAGCTATTAAACATTGGCTATAAGACCTTTAAGCTGCAAAGAAATCAGTCCTTACACATGCTGTTCCCATGTAGCTTGCAGCAGGTCTGAAGATGGGTGGGCCCAATCCGTGTGTTACTCTGTGGTGGATCCCCAAACCTTGTAGTTAAGAAACTTGTGCCTTCAGTAAAAGTAGTTCAGTGCTCATTTAGCTGGCTCAGACTCGTGGAACTAAGACTAAATTAAACCCTAGGTTTGGAGGTAAAGCACTTACTGAGGTGCCACCCCCGGGACTCAGCAGCTTCTGGATTGTTTCAAGACGTGGGCTAGAAGGAGGCAAATGCAGTTCACCACTGCCAGTGTAAGATGTCCTTGGGAGCATGCACCAAATGGGAACATATCCAGATGTTGGGCTCCCAGATGTGTGAGCCATCGTGGAGCAATCATCCAATCCATCAGTCTGTGTAACAGCAGGAAGGAAAAGGCAAAGCATATATAAATGTGAGCTGGAAATTGGAATGCAGTGTGCTGTAAGGCACAGAGAGGGTCCTGTCAGTGCAGGGGACACGGGCTGTGCCATGGCTGGGAAGCTCTGGCTGAGGAAGTCAGTACTGCCAGGCAGGGAAGGGAGGGCAAAATTCAGCTGCTCACTTGTGTGTTGATGTGTAACAACAGTAAACAGAAATGAGATGTGCACCACATGAATAGCCAGCTTGCTGAAAATCAGATCCTTTCATTGTTTACCAACTTGTGGCAGAATCACCACAGATTAATGACATTTAGAAATCACCACTTCCACTCTGTATTTTTATAATTGCCTTTTTTTTTTTCTAATTTGTGTTTTCTTAACCCATGACAGTCAATTCAATATGATACAAATACAAATACTTGTAGTTTAAAGGATTTATAAACAAAAATGAATGAGGCAAAAACACTATGGTACTTTCCTTGACCCAACATTTACACAGAAAGTTTTTTTATTTTGACATGACTAGACAGATACCAAATGCCAAATGGTTTTAACTAACATCAATACACAATTAGCAGTCTTTGTAATTAATCAGGGCAGAAAATTGGAGACAAGGGCCCAACACAGGCTTCTCTCAGCCTTCATGTCCACTCTGCAAAAGTATAAACTTTTTCCCTGCTCTTTGGACAATGTTCAAAATGGCTCCTGCACAATCCCGAGATGACAATGACCATTGTTGCCATTCATTCAGGGATCTGACAGTCTTTGAAACCCTGTCATTAGTTTTGTTCAAAGGCAGGAAATACTAATGAGGTTTGATTTCATCAGTCTCCGTGAGGCTCCTTGCATATAATTCCCCTCACAAGATAAACTCACATTTTCAGTTTATTTTGCTAAATACAAACTTAGATGTAAAACATGAGAAAACAGTAGCTGAGAGATGTTATCCTTAAACAGTCCTAAAGCTGTGGTAAAGGTACTCCAATAAAATCCTCAGCCCAGCCATATCACTGCAGCCTGCTTCTGTATTTATGTGATTTTAGGTCTTCAATGTGCCTGTTAAAAACACATCCTGTTTAAGAAACACTTTGGAGTCCTGGTATGATTGTACTTCAGTTTAAGTATTTTATATTTCTTCTAGTACAAAGCATAAAACAAAAGCTATGTTTTAATTTTCTTGCCACTCATGGAATTAATTAAAAGACACCAAAGTTCGGTCACCAAATCCTAAGATGTTTGCTTAACTGAAATTTTACACAAGATCTTTGCAGCAAATTACTGTATTCACAGCTGATCTCTTTTGCTGTGCAATTTTTTGTGTGAATCAGGAGGTTTTCAGAGTTCAAGTTTTTCACTGTTTTTCCGCTGATATTTCTAATCATCTTTCAGAATGACTCACTTATCACTCACCAGTGTGATTAAGCATTTAACATCCTGACTGCCAGTGTTTCCTGGTCCAATCAAAAAGGTCACAGAACAATGCATTACTAAAAAGCACAGTGTAATTAGGTTACTTGCCATGTAAATTATAGCTGCTTGAGTCTAAATGAACTTCTGTACTTAGACTGTTGTTCATGCAGTAGCCATGACATGTTTCTGAATTTCATCTTTTAAAATGTGGATTTAGTATGTTTTTAGTTGAATAGCTGAGGCATTTTTCATGTGGCTGGCCCTATTGCACAGATTTGGCTTTAAGCTGGGATCAGAAGAAAAAACATAATCACATATAAGAATTAATTACAGCTTTAGAGGATAAGCTAACTTTAAAAGATACAGGCAAATCTGTACTCATCAAATAGTGACTTTTTTTCCAGCTTCTTTGTTGATTGTCTTTGTTGTGGGAAAGTATGAGAGATATTTCAGGAATGACAACCTGATTGCAAAGATAAGTACCAGAAAAGACTTGATCATGTCACTGATATCGATGGGAAAATATAACTTGGGTTTTCATGGGGATTGACTTGATGGGCAAGCTAAAGTGCATGTGTAAGGATTAGGCTTGTCAGTGGGAAACACTAAGTCTGGTCATTACAGCTAGCTCATTTGTGGTACAAAGAGGCAAGGGAACCCTTGTAAGTCTTTGGTCCTTGCTGAATAAAACGGAATCATTTTAGTCAAGCTGCCACCTCAGCTGTAAAATATCAGAGCTATCAGATGGGAGCAGTGATTAGAGACTGCAGAATGACACAAATCCATCTGTGCCTTGGGTGCCAAGGAACCATTGGGATACTCTGTCCCAAGTCATGAGACTACCATAGAAATTATAATAATGAATAACATGGTTCCTTTTTGCAAAGTTATTGAGGAAGTGAATGGTTGGTTTATAACACTACACAGAAATAAAAATAACTCATTGGGGAAATTAATGTGTAAACTGTTTTTTTCTTCTTTACTCAAAGAACTGAAGAAAATTATTCTAACTGACCACTGGTCTGAGGGGTGCAGCAGAGACTGCACAGTCCCTGGTGAAAGGTTTCAGTGCTTTTAAACCATCATTGAAATCTCCCCTCCATGGTCACTCCCAAAAAGTCAGCCTGGAGAAAGCTTCTCCAGGGTACACCAACCCCCTTTCCTAAGAGCTCCTTCTGCCTACCCAGCCAGTGCTTGCAGCTCATGCCCAGGTTCTGAAACCATCACTCCTAGCTTTTTTCCCTCTGGAAGGGAGACGTCTGATAGTTTTATTCTTAGTTGTCATAGGGTCTGCTTTAAGGCAGTCTTCAACTTTCAGGTCTCAGGCCCTCAAAGAGCTCTTTATGCCCTTAGGCAGCTCAAAAGGAGGAAAATTAGGGAAGGAATCTGAGTCTTGAACCATCTCTACATTCAGATGTAGAGTCGTGTCACACCAAGGTGCAGCCCCATTTTGTTTACACCACACTTCCAATGCAATTCTCTCTGCTTCATCAATGGCAGTCATATTTCTGTGTTTCACATGGTATATTATTACTGATTTTATAATAGCTGAGAAACATGTAATTATTCATGCTATTAATATGGCCCTGATGGGACGGGTATTCTGTACTGTTTGGTGTGTGATGTAAGATCTGTAATGCCCACTGAATGCTCCTTTGTTATCAGCAGTTATTCACTAATGACAGAACAACAGTGGTGTCTTGATGTTCAAAACACAGAAGTATTTGAAATATTTTCCAATATAATAAAACTCCACGACATAAACAGAGTTCCTCAGTTCCATGCAAAGTTAGGACTTCAGGACTGTCAGGAACTTCCAGAGCCTGTGGGTATAGACAGGGTTTGAAAACAAAGCTTCAGAATAGGAAACTTTTCTGCTTGGGCCTGTAGTTCCTTCTTCAGCCATAACTGTAATTCAAATCTAGATTGTGAAATATGTATTTGAATTATTTCCCTAATAGGGACAAGGAATTCACCACAGTACCAGTGATTTCTCTTGCACAAACAGCTCGTTTCTAAACCATGCACAGGACCCAGCCTTGGCTAAGCAGGGTGTTCATAGTCACCTGCACGGGTCACAGGGTATTCCAGAGGATCTTACTACCTCTGTACTCCTCAAAGTGCATTTGTACTCCTGATTATGAAGACTAATGTCTAAAGATCAAAGTAAAAGGGTAATTTTTAACCCTGTGGTAGCCTACAGTGGGGTTAATTACACGAATAATTCAATATATCACAAGCATGCATTGTAAAACCCAGGCAGAGGAAGTACCTGTGTCTCTTTGCCCAAAGTGCACTGGGACTGAGAGCTTTAACTTTAGTTTTTTTTTTTTCTAAATCAGTGCTCTTTTTGAAGTTTTCAAACAGTTTTATCCCACAGATAAGAGGAACAATGGTACCTGTGTTTCACTGCATTACAGCAGCACTTTGAAGGGGTAAGCAAACAGCCAAGGAGGGATGTTCTAAGGAGCCATCAAAACCAGACTGAATTTGGCAGTCACCTGCCACCCCATCTTCTCCAAGGTTTCCTTGTGCTCCTTCACCCTCCTTGAAAACCAAGCAAAATGTAAATCATGAAGTTGTTCCTTTCTTTTCCTTATCCTGACTTTTGAGATCTTGGCCTGGCACTGCCAGGCAGGGAGAATCTGCAGTTGCATGAACATTCTCTTCAAGAGCAGGACAATGAGCATTCACTTCACTTAAAGAAAAGGCTGGCCCAGAAAACTTCTTAATAATAAAAATAATAATAAAAAAAGACCCTCCCAAGCAAGGAAACAATTTTTTCTCCATAAGGATAAATTAAAACATGTTATAGGGTGTGTCTCACATGCTTTGATGGGTATGTCAGACACATGACATTATTTAGCATTACACAGCACAAGGCATCATCTTTAAATCAAAGTGTTGGCCCATATTTTCCCTTGACATGTAGCAGATGCCATTTGCTTACATAAATCTTCAGATGAGCTTGTAAAGTTACGAGAATAGGCACAGTACTGAACACAGAGCATTAGAGTCCTCTGCAAGCAAAACTTCACTCCCAGGAGAGAAAGAGCCTGAGCTGTACCAATCCTAGTGCCAGTTGCAGGCAACTCCATCCAGCAGTGCTCTCACAGTATCATCCTGGTCTTTAAAGGAAACTGAGGCAGGTGATGACATTTATTTGAAATGCTGGTTTGCCTCCCTGGTCAAAATACAAATGCAGAGGTAAAGGCTTTTCTCTCCATCCTCACAACCAGCTGGATGTTTATAAAGCTACCCACAGCCTGTGAACATAACCTCCTTCCTTGTTCTTCTGGCACATCCAAGAAAACTCCAGTTGCTCATATTTGGGATCCAAACCTTCCAGTTTAAGTGCAGGAGCAATTCAGAGGATGAACCCTTCATACCAGAGCCACGTGACATGGCAGGAGCAGAGCCTCAGCCCTGCACAGGGTGAAGGGAAGGCTGAAACTCGGGGAGCTGCTCCTGAGGAAGCCAAGGAGTCAGCAGTGCTCTAGCAGAGGAATGAAATGTTCCTCTGGAAAAACAGAGAGTGACTGATTGGTGATTTGAACGGTATCAATACAATGCTAGATGAGAGGACAGGTGAAGCAAAGCTGTGACCAAAGGAGATGAGTGCTGGTGTTTGTGGGGCTGAAGAGATTGGTCAAAAGTCCTTTAAGCCTAACTTCTGTGAGGGCACTCTGTTGGCTGCAGCTGGGTAGTAGCAGTGATACTGGAACAAAAATTCATTGCTGCTTCTCTTTGGAACTGTTCCTCTGAGAGTCATTCCTGAAACAATAAAGGTCTGTTCATTAATCAACTTTCATTAATAACACTTATATCTTCCCCGTTCTGTCCCCTCTTTTTTTCTCCTTTCTTCCTCTGCCTCTTTTCATCTGCACACACATTGCCCCAAGCATCTGCACGTTCACTAATCTTTTCAATATTCATAAAGCAAAAATAATACGTAACCCGTGGGGAAATGTATTCCCACTGATTCATTTTTTCAAGGTGAAGTGCAGACCTGTTCTGAAATGATGAGGAAGCTTTGTCCTGGGCTGATGGCTGTCACACACGGCCTGGACACGCAGGTGTACTCAGGGTCTGAGTGTGCTCCCAGTCACCTTGCCCAGCACAGACTGAAGCCTGATACTAAAGAGAGAATGAGCACAGACAGTCTCTAGGATCTTCTTTAAGATGGAAAAGGCAGGAAAAGCAAAGGTAATGAAGCGAAAAATTAAGAAAGAATAAAGAGAAGAAAATGTTAACAGGAAAAGCAAAAAGCAAGCGAGCTGCCATGTAGAATTTGTTTGTACACATCCTTTTGAAAGAAGCTGCTAGGTGTCCTCACAAAGAGTAGGAACACAGCACTCTGCATGCACACGTCATACAGGGAGCCTTTAGAAGTCCATTTCAAGTCCTTGCTAAAACAAGTTTAGCAGTCTACAAACAAGAATGCTTTTAACGTTGCAACACCCACAGCCATTTTATAGGTCTTGTGGCTTGGATCTCATTCCTGGTGGGGGTTGCTCTTTATTTCTTATCCAGAGTGTTTACATCTTTGTGGTGTCGGCAATACAGACCCATCTTTATAAGAGCAGCAAGAAAAAAACAGCAATAAATCTCTGCAATGTGTTTTCAGTATGTCTATAAATGCGAAATATTTAAATGTAAAACAGTCCCTTTCTTTGAAAACTGTGGATTGAAACTCACAAAAGGATTGATTACAATATTTTTATTCAAGATGATCTGAACAAAGATGAGGCAAATATCTTTCCTTGAATGTACTCTTTAAATTAAGAGGCACTGAGAAAAAACCCCACAGTATTTAATTAAAGGTATTGGTGGTGGTTTGTCACAATGGGAGTGAAGCCAAAACTGTTCTTAGAGAAAGAAATACAGTTCACTGATAAAATTGTATAACCTGTGTGTTATAAAGAGATGGTAAAAAGTTCAGCTATTTAGGTGAAAAATCAAAATAGGCACAGATAGATCTCTCTTCTCTGTCTATATCAATCATCTTAAATGTAGTGTTACTCAGACAGGTGAATACAGATTCCCATTAGTAACCTGTAAGTAGCTGGGGAGATTTTGTATACCCAGACATCTGTGCTGGTTTTTTTCTTATGAAACAGTAGTTTTGATCTCCTCTTTTGACAAATGATAATATTTTCATAACAATGTGATCCCCAAAGGATCAAAGATTCACTTCGTTAAGTGCCTTTAGAGTACTCAGCACTTTCTAGAGTCAAAAATAGTTTCTGCCCAACAGAGACCGAATGCCTGGGACCTGAGACAGAGTGATAAATAGATAACTGAGGTTTGAAAGGCAGGAGAGAGACAGACCCACACAAAGAAAACTACACAGCCAGGTAGATTTGAATAAATCAACAGGTTCTGTCTTCAACAATGTAGAGTGACCAGAGAAGAGGTAGGGTTACATGGGTTGTCATTCCCTTATCAACAACGTGCTGAACCTAACAAAGATGGAGAGACTTAATAAGGAGACTGGAGGAAATAAAAGAGATTTTGATAAAAACAGAGTCTTTCAAAAGACTCAAGGTCAAAATGTGTATTTGGGGAGACTCACCCCACAGTAAAGCCATTCTAATACAGCTCTGCTTCATATCATCCTTTCAGGAATGGGAAATACATTACCTCAGCCCTTCCCCAGGGCATATACCTTAGTGTGTGTCTACCCACCTTCCAAGGGGTACTTATATGCTAAGATTCTAGTAAAAAACCACTCTCTATTCAGCTATCTTCTCTGGACACCAGCATTTTTACCTCATCTATTAACACACCTACTGTTCTGTCAACGTACAGTCCTTGGCCCTGGTCCTGAGAGCACCTGGTAGGATTTTGGCAAGAGGAGAGGGCACAGAGCTTTGATCCTGAGGCAGCCACGTCCCAGGCAGGAGCTGTGTCTGCAGCATGTCCATAGGCTGCCCACAGGGATAATGCTCAGGAGGTCAAGTCAGCCCACTGCAGCTCTGCATTCTGGCCACCTTTGGCGTTCCAGTCTTCAAGAATTTTTACAGCAACAGCTTCAAAATATCAGTGCAGAATTTATAAGCTGCACATAGACAGATTCCACAAATAGTCACACAAGGCCAACCCACACACCCAAATGGATATTTCCCAGCTGCTGGAGCCAGTGGGGTTCCCTGCTGCGATCGGTGTCCATCTCAGCAGCTGGGAAGGAGTTTCCTGCTGCTCCAGGGCCACGTGGTCCTTTTTTCCACTTTTAGGATGGAAAGAATGGAAGAGTCCCAGAATATTCCCTGTATCCAGGAAGAATCCTTCACTGCTAATACTGCAAGAAGGGAGTGGGTCTGGCTGTTGGGTGAACAATCATCAATGACTTTGTGTTATATTGTGATGCTTTAATTTGATTTAATGGGGACAAGAAAAGAAAGGCAGAAGGGAAAAAGAGTTAATATTGAGCATAAGCACTGATGGTACAGAAGAGGAGCTAGAACTGAAATTCAAGGATCCTAATAAATGGAGTGAGTTGAATAAACAATTTTAGTGACTATCATGGGTCAAATCCTGGAAAAACATTAGCAGATATGTTTATGCCAGCATAAACATTTAAGTAAATCACTCTGTATTATTACAATAACACTGCATTTGAACCGAAGTTGTTAGAAATCCCCTTCAGAAATTAACCCAGTTATTCTTAATAGTAATTATGGCTTTTTACAACCACATTTGCGTTCATCATCTTAGAAACTGAAATATTTCTAATTAGCAAAATGGCAATAAAATGAAAAGAGTTTGTGTATTAGGTTAGTGGCTGAAAGTGTGTTTTTCTCTCAGCTCTGAGCTGTGTTGCTCCATTAGCTTTCAGAATGATTGCACATAGTAGTTTGCCAGGAGATTTGCTCTATGTAAAGTTGTACAAGTGCTTCTGTACTCTAGAAAACAAGAAATGACAGGAATATGTTGTAAAAATGTATCCTCTCTGTTGGGAGGTTTTTTATTACACATGCATTTAGTCCAAATAATTTTAAACTTACATTTCCACCAAGGCTCATCTTTGCTTTAACAAGTGTTTTTTATTAACTGGAATGATGGGTTTTTCATTTTGAACTGAAATCTCCTTTTTGTGTTTTCAGAAGGGCATATATCTGAAGGCTTATTTTTAAAGCTGAAATGCAATATGTTGAAAAAGCATTTGTGAACTCTTTTTCTGTAATTGAAAAAATACATGAGTTAGACTTTAAAGTGTGAAGAATGATACAGCTACTATCTGTGCTGACTCAGGCCAACTTGCTTCCATGCTGGTATGACCTTCAAAAGGAGTTAGAAAAATCACTTGAGGAGAAGAGAATTTCTGTCTAAAAATGTGAATCAAAACTTTTCATCGCTGCATGGAAAATATCAAGTGTAATACATGTTATAATTTTGATCTTAACATAGCTTTTTTTCATGATATTGGCAATATGGTCTGGCTAGATCAGGATCCTAAAAGAACACTGTTATTTTATAGTTGGAAATGATGCAGTAATAAATTTTGTTTCTCAAAAAAGTAATGAGAAGCAAGTGTCATCGCAGCCATGTTTCTGTAACACTGCATTTTTTATTGTATCTGGCTCTATGTTATTAATACCCAGATCCAAATGTTTTGGTTTGGTTTGGGTTTTTTTCCCCCATATATTCTCTAAATAGTACTTAGAGATCAGAAAGGCCATAATGATCTGAATGATCATAAGAATAAGTAAAACATTTTTCTTGGTCAGGCAAGAACTTTGTTCAGTTTTTAAAGGTAAGTAATCCACACTGATTATGTTCAAAGAATTAATATGGCTTTATGTTCCAGAACTGTCCCTGCAGGTCCCCATGTCAGCCAAGAATAATATCTAGAGAGATTTACCAGCCTGAAAAGGTTTTAAGTGAACTTCATACCCATGCTCAACGTAGCTTGATTTAACTTGGTCAAAGTCACTTTCACTAATGTGCAGTTTGCAGAAGGAATGTGAACCACAGCATGGAGGGCTTTTCTAAAAGCACCTCCTCCACCTCACCTGTGAGGAGGCTGGGGATGCAATAGAGTTTGGAGAGACAGAGCTAGGCCAGCTGACCTCAACTGACCAGATGTTATACATTGTTTCATGTTTCACCTGAGGTTTAAAGTGATTATTCTTTTTCACTGAGCACTCTTCATGTATTTCCTTGCACCACTGGCCTCAAGTTCTACCAGCTGATTAATACAATTCACCTCTGCCATGCCTGTCTGTACCTGTTGTTTCTTTAGGGAGTCAAGAAAGCCCCAGATGGTCTGGAACAAGCACTGTAATTATCCCACTTGCATTTTGCAGTCTCCTAGTTTTCATTATGATTCTTTTTCACAGGTGTCTTATCTTTATGTGCTGGGAAAAGGAGTTTTTGAAATTCCTTCCCAGGCACTTCACTCCCAGTGTCCATTGTTGAACCTTACCAGTTCCAAAGAAGGAAAACCAAAAAGGGTCACATTGCCTGTGCAGCCCAGAAACCACACCAACTTAGACATTTCTGTGATCAGCACCCCAACCTGTTAGCATAAGTAAGAATTATATCAATACCATCCTCATCATCCTCATCATCCTCATCATCATCATCATGATCATCATCATCAATCATCATCATCATCATCATCATCATCATCATCATGCTGTAGCCAAGGCCACTCAGTTGTTTCCTCAGATTCATACACCATAATTAATGACCTCAGGTATTGAGGTATCTAAGATACCTCAGGATTTTGCTGTAGTGTCAGCACACCTGAGGGAGTGGCAGAATGCATCCCTGTCAAACTCCTTTCCTGAAGTCAGACAATTTTGTTTTGTAGCACTTTTTATTATTTTGACTGCTGTTTTCTGCCTATAATAGAGAATTGACAAAGTGGTGCTGTTGTGTTTCATAACTGGAGTTCTGCAAACAGTATAAACTTAATTTTGTGAAAATGAGCAAAAATAATTTTTTCTTCCATAGTTCATTCTTGTTAAAATGTTCCTGCAACTGTTCTTATATCTACCCAGCTGTTTCAGCCTGGTGTCCCTCTCATCTATCACACTTGGCAACTTCTTCTCTTGGGCTTCTTCTTCCCCCCGGGAGGAGCATTAAAAAGCTGCCAAGGGCAGGCTGGGAGCAGAGCACTCCCCCACCCAGGAAGGTGGGATCTCCATGATCACCTGATGCTGCTGTTCAGTGACAGTGCAGCCATCTGCAGGAGCTGGGTCTGCAGCTCCCACGCTGAAGGACTGGATTGATCCCCTGTTGCTGCTCCAGGGGCTCAGGGATGTTAAGGCCTGCCACGGCTGTGCCCTACACCCTCCCAGGAAACCCTGGGATTCAAGCCAGAGAGGAGCTCAGTACACTTGATCAAAAAGAAGAGCAACTCCTGAACGTTCTCTTTTTGACCTAACCTTCCTTGTCCATAGTTCGGGCTGGGAGCACTGGTTGACAGCAAACTGTGCAGACCATACAGGTGTATTTTCTTTGCTCAGCTCAGGTGAACAGTCTGAAACTGCCTGAAGTTGGTAGCACAGAAGCCATAGTGCAAACTTTGGGGTTGCACACGACTCTGATGGCTGCCTACATAAACAGAGAGTGTCTCCAGGATCTGTGGAGTTTCAGATCAGAACTGGTTTTATTAGTAAGTGCTGGCTTGCCAGACAAGAAAAGGTGATTCACTTGGATGGGGGGAGAGCTACAGTTCTTCTGTAATGAATTCATTATTAACACAGTGAGAGACAGAACCAGGCAGTTTCAAATTCACAAATCATCTGTCTTTTTACTAATATCTGTGTTTTTTGGCACCCCAAGAGCAGTCTCTGTTCCCCTGGAGAGATTCTTTCATAATGCTCAATAATGTATCTGTTATTATGAGAAGGATGTTGAGAGTTTAGAACACAGCAGCTCAGCTGAAGCAGCTGTTGCTTCAGAGACAGCAAAAGCAGAAAAAAAGACATTTAAAATTTTCAAATGTGTGCTCCCATGTGGTCTTTTTCTCAGCCCAAAAAGGGGCCTTTGCATTGCAGCTGCCACCTGTCTGCAAAGGGGGAAGCTTTAGGAAGGATTTTCCTGGAGCTGCTCTTGGCGGCCCACTGCAGGCCACAGCCAAAGCCAACTTTTAAGAGCCATTGTAAAGAGTGAATTCAGCTATTCCTCTCTGCTTAGATTTCTCATGACCCTGGTCTTCCACAGGGGCCTGCAGCTGTGGAGAGTGACACGGTAAATCCTGGCCGATGATCAGCCCAGCAATCTCCAGAAACAAATATCATTACCTGGCTGGTTACCTGTAGGTGATCCAACGTGCCACGGGAAGCAGCAATCACCATTTCCTAGGAAAATGAAGTGCTGGTAGGCACAGCAGAGGTCTGTGCATCAGCCAGGCAAAGACCCTCAGAGCTGAGAGCTGCTGTGGGCATCACTCAGGGCTCTGACCTAGCCCAGCCTAGGGAACAACTCCTTGAGAGGATGCCAGGAGCAAATCCTATGGATAAGCTGTGCATACCTCCCAGGGGCTGTACCTTACTGAACACAAGCAAGCTGCCACACCGTGTGCCTAGCACAGCTTTTCTCTCCTCAGTGGCAGAGATTTGCTGTGGCTGAGATTCTGCCTCGCCCTTGGACCCACTTTCTCACATGAAGTAACCCCACACTCCTTGGTGGATGCACTCGCTCAGCTGTGACTGCTAAAGAGCAGGGAAAACCAGTCCTGTAGGAAGCCTTGTTTTGAAAGCTGTTTCATATAAGGTTTTATATCTACCTTCTTTAAGTGTGGAGTGGAAAAACTGAACTGCAATTCATGCAGTAGTTCCCTTCCTCTGTGTTTTGAAAGTGTTAAATCAAAAGTAAGATTTATACAAATAAAAACCAGCAAGTGCCTGTTAACGCGGAGAGTGTTGGAATTCTGGATTTGCCACACTGATGTGTAGAGACCAATGGGAGTCGTATAGATTTTAATGCATTTCTAGTAATTTCTAGAATTCAAGAAGTATCCTGTCCCTACTGCATATTATTTTGTTTGTCTTCCTTGACTTTGCCAATTAACACGCATGGCCATGCTTGAAGTTATGGGTTTTACAGACCCTTGTGGCTTTATGCTGACACAAATTGCTGCTCAAAAGAGAAGTAAGGGAAAGGAAAATTTATAGTTCAGCCCAACTCTGTATGCCAAAATCTAAAAATGGTTTAAGACAGCTTCTTAAATTATCATACTTCAAACAGCATGCTCAAGCTCTTGGGCCAGAAATGTCAGGCATTTTTGTACTTCCCCAAACTCTGTGGAAATAAATTAGTTTTTTTTTTTTTTCTAAATTATACAATTATTGAAGGAAGTGCTGGACAATTTTCATCCAGACTCAGAGCTGCCAGTTCTCACAAAATTGGGATTTTCAAAAATAATTCCAGTTCCTACAGCAAGAATTACAATAGTTTCCTAGTTCTTGTTTTATTTTTTAAAGGTACCTTCCTTGTTCTTCTAACCGTGGAAAGAAAAACATACCTGTCAATCCTTAAGGCTAAAGCAAATTTCATAGTGCTATTCTAAAATTATGATGGCTGAAGTCAGTTTTGGAGACCTAACTGATGATACTACAGCTGTGCCAATACTGCTAATTTAAGATAATAGGTACTCTTCTAGCATCAACACAGCTAAATTGAATACTATCAGGTTCATGTTTTATACAAAAATAATGCCCAAACTTAAGTGTTCTCACTGCAGATTCTAATGGCATATATGAGCAGAAAACTGAACCTGTGTAATTCTTTATGGCCTACATAAAATGTCCTGTGATTGCCTCAAAATACTATTTTTAAAAATCCTCTAAACAGCTCAGATAATTATTGTTCCAGAAGATATTGGGGAGGGGAAAAATCTGTGATGGTTTTGAGCCCTTGTGCCCATTGAAAGGGCTGGAATTAGGTTTCTGAGCCAACCTCCTGTGCAGAACAAACAGCACAGTGTTAGAGGACGTGGTCAGTTTGTGCCTCAGGTGAGCTACAGACTATAATTATAGTAGAATCTCATCTAGAGACCTGCTGCAGATTATTTCACTGCCATCACTAGTTTAGATGAGCTGAGCACATTTTCAGCATTATTAACTACAGAAGAAATGTATTAGCTGTGAAAGAGATGTGTATTTGGAATTTTTCTGGAGTCAGCGGAGTTGCCCAGGCTGTGTTCCAGGCACGTTGGCAGCTTCCAGAGCAAAGTGATGCCTGGAAGATCACGTAGATAGCAAGGACATAATTTGGTCATATCTATGCTTAGGTGTGGCACTACCACAGTGAGATTGACAGAGTTTATTTTAATACTGCAGAGGAAAATGAGCCAAGGTTTGGGGGCAGTCCTGGGGCGGCGGGGTACGACTGCCCCCTGTGTGGGACATCTCTGGTGGGGAGGCAGAGATGTGTTCCCTGCTCAGCCCCTGCTCCCTGCACAGCTAATCCCACTCTGCTCTGGGCAAGACCTCGTGGGCCAGGAGGGAGGGTACCCCTGTCTGACTGGCTTGTGGAATGGCTGGAATTCTACATTGTTTTCGTTCTGTTGGTGCATGGTGACTGTATGGGTGTCTCCTTTCGTGGAAGGAGAATGTCCCTGTGTTACCACAAAGGCAGGAGGAAGCAGGGGAGCATGAAGTGCAAAGCAGAGCATAGAACAATTAGATTGTCCTGCAAAAATGAAATACTGACTGATGGCAACATCTGTACATGAATTTCTTAACTTACAGTCATTGACACAGAGGAGAGAGTGGGGCTGAGTAATATCCCATAATTGCTGGGGAAGTATTCCAATTTTTAGCTATTTATTCATCATTGCTGATCTCAAATCTTGCATGATAATCCACTGTTTGTTTTTCTTCCTAATCCCTTCTAATATTAATCTATGTTAATACCATGTATTTATGTATTTGAAGCACGGATTCTAGGGTGTAGCACAGCTCTGCCTCTCTACTTACTCTGCTTCTTTTTATTTTTATGTATGTGTATGTATTAATGTATATACATACAGACATACATCTAAATATTTATGATGCATGAATATGTAAGTCTATATGTATGGNATACAGACATACATCTAAATATTTATGATGCATTAATATGTAAGTCTCTCTATATGTATGAATATGTGTGTATGTAGGCATTTAATTTCTGTGTGGTTAAGTCAGAAGTATGTGGATACATACCTATACAGATTTTGCCCTTTGCATACACACTTTTCCTTAAAAAGGTGTTATGTTCTGACAGATGTTGCTGCATGCAGAAACACCAAGAATTGCACAAAATCAAGCAGCATCAGTTTAAAAATAAAGTGTAGACATGTCAGTGCTGTCCTAAATATTTTTGTTTAACATATAAATTCATTTGTGCAAAAAACTGTTGTTCCACTGCTGTAGAAATTTATGCATGGGCTTAAGTTAATAAACTGTAGATAATCTCATTATGATCAGTGGATTGCTAGCAGGGTTTAGTTAAATATGAACGTAAGTCTTTCTGGAATTATGAATATATAAATTACATTTTAAAGAACAGACATTTATATGGATGGTTGTGCATCATGCTGATCACACTGTAGCAAATGTTGATCCTTTTTCTTGGTGGCATTGAAATCCATTGGAAAACTGCCTTATAGTTGAAACCCTGATGTAAATCTGATGTATTGTTCAAACTGAGGGTTGGGAGGGTTGTTTTGTTTTGCTTTTTGCCCTAAGGATTGTCAGGGACTTAATCAGACTTGCTGGTTTATTTCCATATCAAAGTTAAGTAGGAAATATTTTATTAACAGATGTCTGCATCAAAACCTTCCATTTGGATACGAGCCCTCAGTAGCAGGACTGACTGCAGAACCAAACAGCTCCTGCTCTGCAATTAGAGTTGTCATTGTTCTCAGACAGGAACCCACCAGTGCCCCACTAATGAATGTCCTTACACATTTCCTCCAAGGAATAATTGCAAAAAAATCAGAGCACAGCTAGATGGGGCTCAGAGCCGAAAAGTTAAAAATCACTTTAGTGAACATTTTCCATCAGTGTAATAATTTCACAGGGATCCTAAGCTGTAATCATCCCTAAGTAGAGCTGATACTCAAAATTGTGGAAAAGAAACAAGCACTTTCAGATGAGTTGATTAAATATGCTGAAGGAGAATATACCAAAGAAAATCCCTCAGATACTGCAGAATAGGATTTTACAAACCCACACGTGGAAGAGCTGTTTATGTTTTAGAGAAATCTGAAGTTGAGGTAGAAATTCGGTTACATGTTATTAATAATTTTGGTTTTATAGTGGTCATTTTGGTGGGGAGTACAGGATCCAGCAGACTTGTGACACTCTGGGATAATTCATTTTACTGATTTTTCAGCCTTACTGCACCACAGCATGTATGTACACTGGAGCACAGCCCTGATTGGGGACTGTCTAATCTAGGATTGCAGATTCATTCCTTTTTGAAAGTGTTTTTCCTCTCTCAAAACAAATGTAGAGTGAAGCAGCATCCCATTAAGAGGAGAAAACCCATGGAGTCACCTCAGTCAGAGACTACAATGGCCAGTTAAGTAATTTATTGCATGCTCCTGAACAGAAGCTGATTCCATTCTCTGTGAATGGAGATTGACTCGATGTAATTATCCTCTCTAGAGCTTTAAACACACCAGCTTTAAATATTTTAAGTGATGTGGCTTTTATCACTTCCTTTGGACAATATTTTCATTGTCTAATAGATCTCACTTTGAATTTTCTTCTGATATCCTGCCTAAATAGCTTAACCACATGCCATTATCTCTTATTCTACTTAGCTAAAATTCTTTACAACAAGCCCTGTCAATTACTGTTCCCAGGAGCTGCTGCTTCAAATGCTTTAGTAGTGATCATATAGCTAAAATCCTTCATCAAAGAAGGCATTCTCGTTGGTATTAAAGCATTTGGCATTAAAAACTATATATATTTCCTAGATCATTTCAGTTTCTAAGCCTATAAAATAATCCTTAATTCAGTTATGAGAACCCTATCCTTTCTAATTCATGCACAGTTGAAGATTGGTCTACTGCTAAGGAAGATAAGCCCCTCTGGTAGCCCTGTGGATTGGGATGGACACTGGGAAATCCTCCTGCTGGGTGTTGAAGCATTTGCACAAGGTGCCTGATTTCTCTGCAAACACTGTGCACCTCCTGCAGCTGTGGGCAGGAGCAGCCCTCCCTGTGTCCTGGAAGGCACCAGGGTTCAGGGGTGCTCTGTCTGATGGCCATGGGGTGTTAGAACAGCAGTCCTGTGAAGGAGCCAGGGAGCCTGGCTGATGGGGAAGGGAGGAGCTGGGAAAGGGCAGGGCTGAATCCAGGCATCTTCCAGGCAGGAGGTGGCTGGGTCTTGTCTGTGCTGGCTAAGTTAATCCTGGGAATATCAGACTGAGTGCAAACGAGGGAATGCTGATGAGAGCTCAGTGGCAGTGGTTACAGAGCTTTTCCAGTGCAGTTCTGATGCCCAGGGTTGCTGATTTACTCAGGGCAGCCTGGCCAAAGCCATGGATATGATGGGCAGATCCACCCTTCAGCCACATGCCTTTGGGAGGGCTCTGGTTACAGGGGCTCTCCTAAGACACGCCACAGTCCGAGTCCCCTGAACCTCAGCAACCACAGAATTTGCATTTTTGTCAAGTTCAGTTTCCAGCAAATGCTGGCATCTGCTCATTCTCTTCCATCTTCACCCAGTGTGTCCCACTGTGTAAGGGCATCAGCCCAGAGTTTGGCTTCTGTTCTCACAGAAGATGCTGTGCAGACCCAAGCTGGTGCCAGGCACAAAGGTGTTTCACATCCAGTGCCAGCTCCTCCTGACATCTCCTGGCTGGGCAGGTGCTCCTGTCACTGCTGCAACACTGCAGCCACACGAGGAAGGCTGGCTCACTGCAGGACACTGTGGAGTGCAAAGCCAGGTCCAGATACTCCCATTCTATAAATTCCCGGGGTGGAGGCGTGGAGGAGAGCATAAATAAATGAACACTTTTGTGTTCTAGAGCAGCCCAGAGAGGAGAGAGGCAGCCTGAGCACATGCTGTGCTGTTGTCCCAGCCAACAGGCAAGTCAGCTGGGGCAGGGCACACACACAGCCTCTTCCTTGTTGTTTGGGGGCTCTTTCATTGTAATACACCCCAAAAACTGTCCTAGACCTTGTGCTCCTGTCCAACAGATTAGACCAATTTTATATTAGCAATTTAAACCAGATAGGCAGAGCAAGCAGTTTAGAATAGATAAAACACTGCTGAAAGAAACATCAAAATGATGCAGTCCTCATGCAAAAACCACTGACTTTGTGGGCCAGGCCTAAGATCCCGTAACAAAAAATAGAATAAACAGCAGAACTGTAAATAACTGACTGAAAGGACAAAGCTGACTGCACGTAAAATTGCAACAATAAAGGGAGACTACAATAATTCTTCTTCCTGACTGTTTTTCAACCTACTGTGCCTCATGGAAGGAGAATTAATGTGTGCTCACCCTCCACATTGCTCCAGCACTGCACTTCCCTACACAAAGCAGCTGAAAAGCAGGTCGTATATATTTTGCTTCTGCTGGCAGCTGCTCCCATCCCATCAAAGGCTAATAAGGCATTTTGGATGCTTCATCTCACTTGTTATCTTCCTGATGGCATTATCATTCCAGTCAGAAGGGCACTGAGATCTCCCATCCCTTACGGCCATGCCAGCAGGGAGAGCACATCCAGAATTATGGTCCCCCTGCAAGTTCTTCCTGCTGTTACTGTCACCACAGACATGCACACCCTCAGAGACTGTGTCCCCCATGCTTTTATTGAAAAAGTCCACAAAAACTGACCAGGCAGCTCTTTTTCCCCCCCAGCCCGTGCTGTAGGGGCTGCCCTAGCACACTGCAGAGCATGCACTGGGTTATTTACATGCTGCACACACAGCCCGTGTTAGGCTGGCTTCAGCTGGCAGCATGAAAACACTTGGATTTACACATTGCTGATGCTGCACTACAGCACATGAGCCTCCTCCTCTGGTAACTTCTGCAGAGAGTGCCCTGGAAGAGCACACTGGCCACTCACAGGATGAAGCTGCCCACTGGGGGTTGGCCATGCCAAGATTCAGGCTGCTCTTTTGCAGCACTGGCATCCAGCCTAACTGCACAGCAGGCTTAAAAATGATGTAGAAATCATTACCAGTCTTCCTAAGATGCCATACCCCTGAGACTATTTATTAAAAGATTTATATCTTGTTAATAATGATCTCAGAACCACCCACAGGTGTTTTGCTTTGAAATCTGTTTTTGTAAATTGATGATTAAGAAGTAACACCCAAGGGATTTGTTCCAGTGGAGCATTATTTTCTCCTTAATTAATACAGGAATTTCAGGGGAATACACTCTTATCTCTGTCTCCTTAAAGGGAGAGGGAAACTTCATCCCAACACCAGTAAAGCTTAAAACACAAGCACTGCTTGATTTGTATGTATGTGGGTAGTCCCAAGTCGTTGGTCACTGGGATATTTGCTCCTTGTCCTCAAAAGAGCAGTGGGCTTCACAGATTTGGATAGAATAGAGCTCAAGGGACAAAAAAGTAGTCTGAGCAAAAAAAAAGAAAAAAAAAGGTTTGTGAAGGTGAGACTCCAGTGGACCAGCTCAGTGCTATGCTGCTTTTATGGGAATGCTCACTGTTGGACAGGGAACTGTCAATTATGTCTCAAGGCTGATTAGGGAACAGGAGGAGATCATTGCTCTGTGGATCTTTCTGTAAATAAGGGCATGATCATTAACCACCACTGACAGCCTGAAACAGGAGTATGGCAGGGAGGCAAATGCAGGTCAAAGAAGTCAACTACACAAGAAAAGTCCTAGATCAATGGTAATTTAGAAAAGATCAGCCTCTGGTGAGCAAAGGGAAGTGCTGTGCATTTTGGTTGGTAGATATTTATGAGAAATCAATCTCCTTGGGTGCTGCAGTGAATTTTATTTCTGAGGCTGTACGTGGACCCTGCCACAGGTATGTGACATAACATGCTCTGTGGTTGTGATTTTCCAAACTATTTGGATTAGGAACCTGGCAGGATCACACAGTGACTCCTTTTGAAGACCTTGGGCAAGACAGAAATGTGTGCCAAATTCTCCTCCCAGATGGAAACCTATTGAGAAATCGATTGAGAACATCTATCTCCAGGTGCTTAGTTTACACAAGCTAAAATAAGCTTTAGTCCTGAGGAGAAGTTGCTAAATAAGTGCCAGATCAAAGAGATCTCTGAGATGTGTTGTGGCTGCAGCAAAAGAGGCAGAGGATTCAAGTATTGAGACAAATCAGTGTTTGTGCAGTGAAATCCATGTCTGAATGATGTCTTTGGCACACACTCCAGGGCAGCCAGTAAAGGAAGTGATTGGAACCAAGGGTTTGGAGGTGGTAACTGTGCTCCTCGTTTTCTGGGGATCCAGCTTGAGACCTCTAAGCTGACATTTCTGGTCTGCAGATGTGGCAGGACTTCTGCTGCACTGCCATCTGTTCTGAGAGGAAATGTGCTGTGCACTGTAACTGCTTTACAAAGTCAAGCCCTGTGCTTCTCAGGGAAACAGCAGGGCACGTTTGGCAATTGAGGGAGACTCACGAGCCTGATGAGGGGCAGCAGGGAAGGCAGGGAACAAAATAAACGCCTCCCTGGTGGCAGTGAGCACTGCCTGGGTCTGCACAGGGAGTTTGGCTGTGTAATGAGAGCCTGCACCATAACACTGTAGCCATGCATGTCACCGCTGCAGGCAACTGAGGAGGAAACCTTCATTCTGGTACCTGCTGCTGCCTTACTTCACAAGCCTAATGTCCTTTTGTAAATACGGTTTGGGAGACTTGATGTCATTAATTTGTGCTGCAGGACTCCCCAAAGGTAGGAGTTGTTGCATTAGGCACTGTTCAAACCTATATAAAGGGTTTGGTCCTAAACCAAAGGGCTTGTAATTTACATTTAACAAAATACTTGAAGGGCGGGTATGAAAGGCATGTAAGAGGTACTGAAAGAAAAGTGTGTCTCTGAGATATATTTTAGTGATCTCTCCAGTCCCACATCAAACCTAAGGAGCAGCAGTTAGTTCATAGTGGTAGCAGATGTTCATATACTGCTGAGCCCCAGTTTTGTACTGACACTGAACAAGTTAAAGACCCTTTAATCATCACAAGACATCATCCCTTTCTACAGTCCTGTTTTCTTTAATAAAAACTATTTGTATCACATTAAAGAACCAAATCACCTCCTACTAGTTCACTGGAAACAGGCAATAATGTACCATAGGGTGCCTACTACAGGAGGGCTCTGAGCCTGGAGCCACCCAAAAATTCAATAGAACTGTCCCAGTAATAGCTTTGAAACCAAAGATTCTTGAGACCTTCTTAAGTTTCCTTATGAAATCCTGTCATGCTTTTCCTGACCAACCAAAACAACAAAGTACAAGTCCACACAAGTCAAAGAGCTGCAGGAAAACCTGGTGCAAGCTGAAAAACAGAAATTCCAATGTTGGTGGGCTTCAGGGCTGGAGGATTGTGAACTCTGTGAAAATCTAACAAAGCAACCCCCTAATGTTCACATAGAGATGTAAACAGAGAGCCACGTCTGCAGCCCTTGGACCGGGTTTTTTCTGTGGGGCTGTTACTGCTTTAACCAGACCACATGCACAACAAAGTAAAACATCTCCTGGTCTTTCCTTGGCCTTACTTCTTTCAGAATTAAGTGCAACATGAACAGCTTTGGGGAGGTGATGGGCAGAAATACACTCAGGCTGCTTTCTTCTGCGTACTCACCTTTGTTAGCAACAGGAGAAATAAAAATTAATAGTGCTATTACTCCTTTCCCCTAATCCTTCTCACCCCAGCTTTATGTCTCTTCAGCAAAAGGTCAGTCTTTTCAAGCATGATTTAAAATGTGCACTCATGAAAAGAGAAGAGCCAAACCACACAAATCCTGGATGTTAAAAATATACTCCTCTGTAAAGTGTGCATTCCTCTTGTGTCAAATACAGACTCCCTTGCTGAGGTCTGGCTGTTTTGTGGTGCTGTGAGATATGTTTGCATGGAAAGAGCTGATACAAGTGATATCAGAGGAGCCAGTGAAGGAACTGAGATCCTGATCATGCTCTTCTGTGAGACAGGAAAATGGAGTCTCAGTAAAGGTCCTTAGGGAAGAGCCACACTCAAAGAGCATGACTTGGGAGGGGACAGGTTGAACATCTCCAGATTCTCATGGATTTGCTAGGTAAGATCCACGTGCTTGGCTGCTGCTTTCCTGATAGCACAGAATAACTGAGGCCTCATGCAATGTTCTCCTGCTGCTCTCCAAACTCCACCTTTAAGCACTGCACCGCCCGGGGCCATGCTGAATAAAGTCCTGTTGGGTCACAGCAGCATCTCCCAGTGACCTCTGGGGGCTCAGACCTGCCGGGAAGCACAGGGCAGACCCTGGGGACACTGCAGGAGAAGACAGCTGGCAAAGGTTCTGCAGCCTCTGGAGATGGATGTGGGGATGTGGGGATGTGGGAAGCAAACCTGCCCTGCAGTTCTGGCTGGCAGCAAGGAACTGACCCCTGTGCTTGGGCTGGAGCTCACCAGGTTTACTGGCAGTGTGTCATCTACTTAGTGTGGCAGTACAACACTCTTTTGCATCCACCGAGGCTTTTAAAAATCCTTTGAATTTATCTCTAGTCATTTGCAGAGACATTTTAATGGAGAAAGAGACATCATTATAGATTTCTTTACCTCAAACAGGGAAGCAGAGTACCCACTGGCAAACACCAGAGCCAGAAACAAGAAAATAAATCTCTGGGGGACCAGGAAAATACAGTTCTGCCTAGAGATAGCATTTTTTATTTAAAGCTTTTATTGTCTAGATTTTCTGACTGAGGCTTCTGCTGTGTGAGAATGGGCTGTGTGTTGTGTGTGTTTGGGTTTCTGCTGTTCTTTTCCCAGGGATGTTTGGCGTCCTAAAGGAATCTGTGAACTACAGATGGTGCCCAAAGCAAGGAAATGTGGAATGTGGAGTGGAACACAAATGGAGCATCTGAAAGGCTCCTTGTCTGCTCCTGCAGGCCAGGGGAGCAGTGCAGAGGAGACTTTTTGCTCCTTTTCTGTTATATCAAAGTGATTGCTGCAGGACTGTTCATTTTCCTTTTCTCTCTCTCCATCATCCACCCCCAAAACCTAAACACTTAAAAGCCCAGTTTGAAGAGTGGAATGTGTGGTACATTCTTGTTCTGTCTGATGGGACAATGTCTGTGCCATGGGGGGTTGCTGAGGTAACTCTTTATTGACCATTAGTAATTCTGGGAGCTCATTGTATGAAATTCCAATGAACTGTATTGTGTCAAAAAGCATGCTTAATTTAAAATCTAATTTAATTAACTTTTGTATTCCCTGTGCTGAAGAATGCTGATATGGAAAGACATCTCCCAGGTATTGCCTGGGCATTTCATGGGTTACACGAGCTGTTTTTCAATGATTATTTTGGGTGTGGATTTAAGAGTTTTTACGTACAAATAGAGGTCACTTTTAAGCAGCAAAAGCAAATTTAAAAACCCCAGTGGTTTCTTATATTGCTAAAGAAAATTAAGAGTTACTGTATCATCTTTGGGATTTATTTATCTTTTACTTTCACATTAAATTGTCAAAAAAAGTTTGTTGTCTAAGTGAAGACATAATTATAGTAAATAAAGGGGCTGGCTCTTCTGTCTGCAGTCCCAGAGTGAAGTGTCTGCCCTCTCTTCTGGGCTAAGTTCAGTCACACCATGGCTGCACCAGACCAACCAAACACAGCTAATTGGAACAGAAGTACCCAATCTTCTAAAAAATATCAAAATTGCATAGAAATGAAACATTTTGCCTCAAGATATCATCACCGGCTGTTAATTATTTTGAAGGCACTGAATTCTGAAAAAGTTGTCCCAAAATTTTAAATAAGATCAGATCTTTCTTAGGTGAGGCATACCTAGATGGAACATTCGGACAATTGTTTATATTTCATTAAAGAGTTTGTTGGAATGGACAAAACAATCACCTGGGTTTCACCAAAACCCCCTTGCAGAACCATTCTCCCCAACACTATCCAGCCTGGACAGACCTTGCAAGATGCCAGATTATATTTCCTTCATCAGCTGCAGGGGCAGCAGTTGTGGCTAAAAAAAGGTCAAACAAGTCACGTGGTGTGATCCAAGCAGAAATACTTTTTTTAAAGTTTGTGTATTCACCTTTAGAGAAAGATGAGGCTGTTTAGTGTTGCTGGTAGCAGATTTAACCCCTCTGTGGCAGCAATGCAGTGGAAGAGGAACGGAGTGATTTAAGTGCAGTCAGAACATGAGGTTGCTGATGTAGCAATGACATTCACATATCTTGAAGATGTACAACTTCTGGAATACAAGTAATCAAATTTACTAGATAATTTAGTTCAGATGTTTTGTGGTTACTGGAAAACAAAGACCACAAACTGAGAGAGAGGCCTAAATATCCTCTAATGATTTATTAAGAAGACTTTCAGCCTACATAAGTGTTCCTATAAAATTGACTTAATAACCGAGATACAGAACACAGTAAGACCAGACATTTTTGTCTTAGAGTGCAGTGTAACCATATCCTACAGCAACATTCTGAAAACTCAAGCAGATGTTGTTTAAATAAATTGTTTCATGAAATGTGCTGCTCCTTTCTTAAGAACAAATGTCCTTTTGGCTGGGCTTTAATGGAGATACTTTACTGACTTCAGAAAGCAGCAGAGAGAAAACTATAACCATATTGATTAAAGCAGACATTTTTAGTTCAAAAGCAATAACAATAAAAGAATTGAAGACCTTAGTGAGATGAAAATTCATTCCTTGGTAAAGCTCCATAGCTCTGACTGCAGGAATGGTAAAATGCTTGGTATTTTTGGGGCACTGCAGTGCCCTGATCCCAAACCCCAGTCAGTAGGGATGGCCCCACTGCAGGGTGTGTGCTCCCAGTGCTCATCCTGCTGCTCTCACAGAGGGGATTTGCTGGCAGAGAGCTCAGGAGGCTTCTCTTGGTACCCCACAGGCAAAAGGATGCTCTAGGCAATACCAGCACACCACGTTCCAGCACAGGAACATGGACAAGCCTCCCCTAACAAGAGTGAGAGGGAATGGAAAAGACCCCTCCTGATTTCAGTGGCCTCTGCTCAGTTACCAAAGCATCAATGACCTTTAAACCTACAGGAGACTGTGGCTGGGATGAAGGGAATAATGCAGGCAGCTTTTACTTCCATGCCCATTAAGGTCAGCTCTATTTTACAGTAAGGACTTCATGAACAGCCTGTTGAAATGTTTTATATGCTTCTAGGTTGCAGCAATAGATCCACTTAACAGCATCTCTTGCTTCCAGGTTTTTTCTGAAAATCCTTTATGGGTAGATATATTTCAGGCTGTGTCAGTCAACTGGGTAGGAAGTCAATTTTCAAAAGCCTTTTCTAATTTTTTACTCAAAAAATGAAATTTTCAAAAGCTTTATGCAAAACCCAAGGCTGCAAAGTAGCCTGGGCAAAGCTTCTGGATTCTGTTTTAAGAATCAGCTCTTCAGATCCTGAAAGACTGTACCACGCTGAGATGAACAGCTATTTAGGCAATCCACTTTTTCTTAATTGATTTGTTTGCTGCCCTAATGTCCAGCTCTTGAGAAAGAATTTTCTGTGACAAGTCCTTTGGGAATGGACTGTCCCTGGATCCTTCAGAGCATGTGCAGTATTGTGATCAGACAGTGCAATAGATGGCAATATTAATATTAGTAAAGGATCTTCTGCTAGGCAGGAAATATGAGGAATACTCAATTTACTCAACAAAAGATGACATTCGTGATTATTATCAAGCAGCCCGTAAATATGAATTATTCAGTGTCAGGTTCCCTGTAAAACACAGGTGATATTTATCACTAAGAAAACTCACTGTGTTGATATATGTCTGGAAGTGACAGATAAGAGCTGTGGTATCAGAAACAGGCTTTCCCTGCAGAGAAACAATAACTTAATCAGTGTTTCAAACATTCAGGACATCTCTCATTCTTTCAGTGTGGGCTGCTGTTTATTATGTCTATGTGCACATGCCCTCAGATAAACTTTTATATCCTCCTCATATCTTAGTCCTTTCAGCTGACAGTTCTTGCTGAAAACCTCCTTTGATCCTTGGACTGTTTTTTGTCTTTAAGTGTCTTAAGTTTGTTTTTTTTGTCTGTAAGTGTCCAGATTTCCATTTGATTTGGGATGTTGGAAAAGCACAAAGGTGCTCAGAGCTCTGACCTGTTTTCCAGAGAGGCTGGTACCAAACAGAGCAGTAGAAAAACATTCTACATTTCTCAGACTGCAGCGCAGTGGCTGCAGCGGCAGAGAGGAGACACAGCACATGGAAATTATTTTGCAATTGCCAGTTTTCGAAGCAGGTGAAGTCCACAGTGACAGAGAAGGCCATGGAACTCCTGTTCCTCTGCATGAAGCAGTTCTGGGTGGAGATGATGGTCAGCTGGTCAGTGGATTGTTCTGGCATGGCACAGAAAAGCTGCTCATGGCACCAGAATCAGCAGTGTGGCTGGACTGGACAGGAGACCTCATGCAGGGTGTGTGAGAACACAGATTAATGAAAACACAGATTAATTGGCCTTAAAATAGTGTGCAAGTGGCACAAAAGAGGCTGGTTACCATTCCCAGAGTGCTGGCACACAAAAGGCTCCCAGTGTCTCCTTCGAGGTACGACCTCCAGCTTTCTTATGCTTGATATAACTATATATCTACAATATAACTTCCTTCGAGGTACAACCTCCAGCTTTCTTATGCTTGATATAACTATATATCTACAATGTAACTTCCCTCTGCATCCCTGCAGGGCTGGAAACAGCTACAACCTTTTGCCATTTAGCAAAATGACAGCGATTTATGTGCTCTTCATCATTTATTGCTGCCTCAGGGAAATTTTATATTTGGCAGCTGATGGATCTGGTGTTCAGCTCTAGGAATCCTGCTCAGCCACAGGGATGTAGGGGCATAAACATGGCATGGGCATGAAAATAGAGAATTTCACTGGAAACAACTGTTACTGTAGGTGTAAATGATGTCAGTAAATTGCCATCAGACACTAAGGCTGCAAGCTGCTGGAAATATGGCAAGAAAGGAGCATCTATCCAACTCTGAATCCCAACAATGAAGGTGCTTCACAACAGCATTGGTATTTCCTTTGCACTTGAGAGATGAATAGAAATTACTTGCTTGAGTTCATCAGGAATGCATGTTATAAATGATGCACCAAGCACCTGCATCTTCTGTGCTCGGTTTTGTAGTCATAGATATTTAGTGGAGCTATTCATAAATGGGGCCTTTTCTAGAAGAAAAAATTCCACAGAGGCCTTTTTTTTTTTTTTTAAGTAGATGCAGAAATTCAAGTGAAGAGAATTTCAAAGAAGCACACAATTCTTATATGTACTGTGATTGATAAATGGTAAATTTGTATTTGATCTTTTCAAAAAAAACTTACAAGAAAGAGTTCAGAAAGCTCAAAAGCCCCTAAAATTCTTTCCTCTAGAAAAAAATTCAGACTGTTTGGAGGAGTTGTTTTTTTAGTCATCAGCATTAGACATCTCTTTTATGTGTTTGGCAAATTGTTACCTTTTTTTTTTCTTTCATTTTGATTTGATTAATTAGACCACAATGAAGACATTGGAATAAAATGGACTGGTTACTTCTTTCTTTGTTTGAAAAATAAACATTTGGTTTGAGATCACATTTTTCCACTCGAGTGCATGAGAATATTCTTTCAGGGGGCTTGATTTTTGAAGATATATTAGAAAAATAGAAAATGTTTATATTTATCTTGCTTTAATTGCAGTTGCAATTTTTTTTATTCATCAATATTATCTGAACCATGTTCATGTTCTTTGGAGTATACACAGCAACGTTCGGCTACTGAGAGCTCTGGTAAAAAGATGATGAGAAACTTGTCAAATTCATGAGGAAAAAAGAAAGAAAAAGCTTACCATTTTTCTTCCCAGCAGTTTTAAATCTTTCCACCTCATGAGACACAACTTGTACGATCATTAAAGAGTTCTGTGACATAACCACGTGAAATTATGAAAATACATGGGGTGAGAGTATTACAAAGTGACGACAGCTGATTCCTAATTTCATCATCCATTATAATTCTTGTCTTTCTGAGCAGCTTGAGATAAGCTGATTTTTGTGGTTGGTATATTCATATGTTGCTATGTTTCTTGAGACATGTGTACTCTGCAAAATATGTTAACCAGTGAAAGCACCTGTCTGAACTAAGTAAAATAAAGATAATTTAGGACATGCTGAACCCATGTAGAATTCTTCCTGCATAAGGAATGAGCCATGAGTGAGACCAGGAAAAAAAGTTTGACAGTGCTCCATTTGCAGGCCCACTGAATAACATGGAGAAAGATGGGGTGAAATAAGGAAAAAACCCAGCTCCAGACAAAGTTGAGATTGTTTACCTGTTCATCTCTGAGTCAGGCTAATTTAACATCATCACTTAAAGAGCCAGAGAGGAAGAAAAGGAAAAGCCTCACCAGTGTCCCCTGACATGATATTTTCATTCCTCATTACAGTAACTTCTGTATTTGCTAGGATTCAAAGTAAGGTGGTTCTCCAAAGCCTCATGTCAAAGTGCTATCTGCTTGCTACATTAAAGCTAATTACTGAATGATTACCCAAATACTGAAATACCAGGTGAGAATGGGCCTGAAGTAATCTCTCCACTGTAAGCATGTTCTTCTATTTTAAGATTTTTTATGCATTTCATGGTATGCAGCAAGTGCTTCCACATTAACATTTAAATACTTAACTTTCTATCTCTGTACTTTAATCTTATTCTTACATCCTTCAGCCTCTCATTACATTACCATTATCTGATAAATGCACAGTTCTCTGTGTCCTTTGAAGTAGTGAATTATTATACAGTGGGGACTAGATTATCCATAGATTATTTTCCATGCAACACAGTCAGGGGATTCTTGAGAGCCTGGGCAAACACTCTGCACCAAGCTGCAAGGTCTGGCTTTGTACTTGCTCCAGGATTAGGGAATTGAATTTTCCTTGTCTGGCTTTAAGAAGCATCTTTAGCCACAGGCACCTGAAGACAGTGTGTGAGCTAGAATCTTCACAACAAGCAGCACTTAATTTCTTTTCTCTGGAGTGTGATTTCATCATCTAAAAGCAAAGATTGTCTCTGCTCTAAGCATAGTTGGTCACTACTGGAAGGAAGTTCCAAATCCCAAAATTCTGATTTTTCAGTCCAATGTTTGTTGCTTATTATGAATTTTAATGATAGTATTAAGGAGGAGGTAAATGTCCCAACATCCTTGAAACCATGGCGTCATTTAAGGACCTTTAACCTTTAATTTAAAAAAAGAAGTTTCCGTCTTGTAGTTGCAAAAAAAGAGTAAAGTCTACAGAAAACTAAAGCAAGTAACCAGAGGAGTATTGATTTCTGCTGCATAAGTCCTCCTGCAAACAGCAGTACGTGATAATTTATTGTCATGTACATTTCCCTCATGATTCTTAGCTCTGATGCATCTGGTTTGACACGAAAAGCCAGAGTTGGGGCTGGAATGGTGCCTTGGTCTCTGCACTGTGCCAGCATGGACATCTGGGCAGTGAGACGTGGCCTGAATCTGTGCCTAAGTAGCCCCAGGATCACACACAAGTGAAATGTCCTTGCATTTATGCTCAAGACTACAAAATCCAAACAGTGTGACAGTTGTTTTCTGTAGCATCTCAGACTCAAATATTCTAAAATAAAGGAACAAGAAGAGGGAAGATATTTTTGCCAGCCAGAGGTCTAAATGGAGAAAGGTGCCTGAAGCTTCATGAGCTCTGTAATTCTGTGTGTGGCTCCCGTTACTTCTTTCCTCACAGGGCATAATCAAACTCTGGGATATTCTTAGGAGTTGCAGTGAAAATAGTTTGGAATGAAATGGCAATACCTCCACTGCACTCCTCAGTTTCTGTTTGGAGAAAATATTCATCTGCACATAATTGTTTGGGTTTCCTTGGTGGATAACTCCAGCAGACTGAGCTGTTTTTTGTGCTGGACAATTGTTTAGAAGCTTATGGTCCATGCCCAGTTCCTAATAACTTTTTCCACTCCACAGAAAGTCAAGTGGTGCCCTTAGGAAATGTGTGATTCAGTCATTCCAATTCTCTTTTAATTATTAATTTCTAGTCTTCATTTATATTTCATTGTACTGCAGAAAATCTCCAGCCACCACAGTGCCACTTCCATCTCTGAACAGCCTGAAATATTTATTAAAGTCATTAAGCTCCAGTCTTGGTAGCTAATTACAACAAACTTATGTTTGTGGGAGCAAATCTAGCTGTGAAGATTGAATTTAAATGAGTGCTAAAAAATCCTTGCCTTCGGAGATTTTTGTTTCCCTCTTTTTAATTTGTCATGCTGATTTGTAAAGTTTCCTAGCTATTCTGGTAACACTAGCACTGCTGATAACAACAGGCACTGTTTGTCTTGGAGAAGTGCCTGTATTCTAAGTACATATCTAATTTGTCCAGACAGTTTTAAAGTCTCTTGAATTAAAATTATAAGTTTATTCTGAAGAGTTACAACAGACAATTACAGATGAAAATTTGAAATGGGAAATTTTTAAACAAAACGAACTGCCAGAATCTTTGAAGTTAAAGGCACTGAAAAAATTCAACCCCTTTAGTACAATGAATGTCACCAACCCATGTATTTGAGCAGGGGGGTTCAGCATGTGGACTTGATGCTATTTAAAGGTTTCAACAGACCTTGTGTAGCTGATTTTGAGGCCACTGCTAGATTTAAACCTCTGTATGTGCATTTACTGGGATAGACAGACACAGCTTTTGGCCCTTTCTGAAATGCTGTCCAAGTTAAACCTCCTTTGAAGCACCCCTGGAGGACCATCTTCCTCTCGAGAATTATGGATGGCAACTGGGATGAGGACTTTAGGCTTTAATAGGAGGCATTCCAGAGCAGTCTTCAATTTAGGGGGCATTCCAGAGTAGTCCTCCATCTAGAAGTCTTCCACCACAAAATCATGGAATGCTAAGGGACCTTAAAGATCATCTAGTCCCAATGAACCTCATTATTTTTTCAGCAGTGTCTTCCCATGAAGTTAGAAAAGTGAGATTAGGCAGCTACAGGAGGCGTTGTAGCTATTTGGGTATTGGCTCTTACTGGCTAAGAGTAATTGCCTTCACTTCTCCTTGTGAGCCTTTCTGGAAGCTGTCCCCAAAAGTGTCACTGTACTTATACAGTGACTCCCCAAGAACCACTGGAATCATTCTGTGAGCATCAGGTGTCCAAAGCTTTCTGTGAGAGCACTCCCCTCTCTCCAACAGGAGGGGAGCAAGCTGAAATTGTAGTTTTTAAATAGCATCTTTCTGTTTGAGAGTGAAGAAGTGAAAGCCTGAGATTTTTAAAAAGGCAAAAGGCCTCTCACATAATCACCCCTGCAAAGGAAATATTCATGCACCTTTTTAATACAAAAATGCATTTCCTTCTTGATTCATATGTCAATGACTTTGTCTTCACTTTTTGGTATAAATTGAATTCAGTAAATGCCCTGAAAGGAACAACAGCAGAGTGTGTAACCTGAGGACGGGTGTGCGAGTCTCGCTGCTGACGTCTGCTGAGGGGAATTTCAGGTTTACTGGCAAAGGTAATTTTGTCTTGACTTGCTCCTTGGCTGCAGTGGAGTCAGGATGTACAAGGTTATGGTGGTGTAGAACAGAGAAATTCCTTTATGCACACAGTAGGTCTAGCATAACCTTCGGATGCGCTGGGTCCCACCATTCCCACACTGACTGCTTTTCAGGCTGGAGCATGCACAGGGACTGGGTGGAAAAGTGCTCCTGGATTTGTCATTGCCTGCTTCTTACCCTATGGATTTAGAAAAAATTGCTAAGCATTATTTTCATACTGTTTAAAGAATACTTGTGGGTATGCTTTGAGTTAGGTTACTTAGGTAAGCCTTGAGTTGAACAGCACGTGTCCCTCTGGCAGTGTATGCTGCAATGAGGCAGGTTTTTAGGGAAAAGTGGTCTTCCTTTTTAATCCAAAGAAACAGGAGATAAGATACTGCAGCTTCCTGGCCATCAGTGTACATTGGAAAGGGAAATCAGATTATGTCTTAGAGTGTTTCTGTAGCTGCCAGTCACTCAGTATGTGCAGAACCTGGGTCCTGGTCCAAGAAGAAGGTGACAGAGTGTCTGGTAGGGTTGTGCCCAGCCACAGTGGAACATGCTCCTCATCCTGTTCTTGCCTTTACTCTACTGAAATACTAATGGTACATTGCTGAGGATATAATTACTTCTTCATTCAGCTTTCCAGTTTTACAGTCCAAGACAGGGAATGTGGGGATGCACAGCAAGTGCACATTGTGGAGTTTCAGAAATTTCTGAATATGAAGGACTGTCCCCACCTGAGGACTGCAGAGCCTCTTCAAAATACACGTACTTTGAAGTGCATTTCCAAAACCACTGAAAGTCCTTAAAATCTGTGGTTAAGATCAGAATTTTTGGTGAATATTAACAATACACATTTATTAGGCTGGAAAGAAAATGGCTTATTAGACTTCCAATGTTTCAAGGAGGATCTCTCCTTCTTGAACAGCAGCACTTATTTCTGTCCCTTTGTAAACAAGAGTTGACAATGACATATTTTTCTAATCTTACTCCATGGACACTCAGGGCAATAAAATTCCCAGTATTTGGTGATACCATTCTTTTTAAAAAAATTCTGATACTAATGATATCTTCAAATGTTTCTCTAAAGATACCATTAAGCACATGAAATGAAACTTCTACTTACGCAGTTTACCTAGGACTGCACCTGACTTTTTCCAGGACCGTTGTCTTTTTCTACCTAGATGTTTTGTCTAGGAAAAGCCGAGGTTCAGTCACCTGCTGAGCAGATCAAGGCCATCATTTGCAGACACCTCCATTGCACAGGGTCAGGTCTGTTCTGTGGCACATGGACAATGGATCCCCTGCACTTGGGATGCAATGGGGTCTAACGTGTGTGCACTGAGTAGGTGATCTGTGTGAGCACAGTAAATCCAGTTCTCTCTGAGCTTACTGTATGGGTATAAATCAAGGATGCATCCCAGACACATTAGTCTCACTGCATTTCATTTTGTCTGGGAAAACCTGGACAGAAATATGGTAGCCCTAAGCTTCCCACATTCCACACTCCACACACACACATAATAGGTTCATGTCTTGAGCCCTTGGTCTCTCTCGGGCTTTCCATTATTGTTGATACAACACATAAATCTCAGGTTAAGTGTTCTCCTGACTTTGCAGATATTTGCCTTTTTCCTATAGGCCCAACAGTCTTTAAATCCTTCTGAGTTGCTTACTAGAGTTTTAGGTGGGAAATGGCAGATGACCCTTGGTTTAGCTCTCAGGCTGATTCAGGAGAAATCTCTTCTCTGTGTAATGCCCTGGTCTCTAACAAACCACTCCCAGTGATTTTTGCAGACGTGGGCATTGTTCTCTTTGTTTCATGTTCTCTGTTGTTTTCTTAGCCAACTTGTTTTGGTATTTATTAATTGAGAGTTGTAAGTAATTCACTTAATCTAACACTTGATCAGCAATTTCAAACCAACATTTGAGAGGGAACATACCCCCAGGCAGTTGTTATTTATTCTGGTCAGGTAATTCCTTTCTGGGCTGTTTAAACAGCAACATGTTTTTTGTTACAGTGAGACTGCCTAACTTAGGAAAAGAGTTTGCAAAAGTCTGCCTTTCTGTTTCTTTCAAAGTTTAACTAAGTAGACTGCTTAGTGTGATAATGATAACCAAGTAGTGAGGTGGGCAGATAGCAGCATAATTAAGAATATGCAACACTGCAGTATAAAGTCCAGGCATCTGGTAAGGATTAGATTTGCTGGTTATACAAAATCATGAAGATACAAACCATTCTGACATATCTGATAGAAAGAAGAAAGATGAATACATTACCATCTAAGCTGCCCTTGTAGCACTGAGAAATCCTGTAGTGCTGTCCACTTAAAATATTTCAACATCAAAAGCTAAACATTTGACTCTTAGGGAGAAGTTGTATCACCCATTGCCAAATTTTCCCTTAAGTATTTTAAGTATTTTATTCCTCTGTAGAGGAAATATCGACTGTACGACTCACATTTGCGTTTTAGGAGATTTTTTTCCTCCTTTTGGAGTTTTGGAGTTATGAGTAAGCCTGACTTTGTATTCCAGAGAAGTCCAATAGTTACGAAGCTCCATAGTACATGGAATACTGGCAGCCCATAAGGAAGAAGTCAGAAGAATCTCAGGGAAATATGGAAGACTGAGCTTTAATAAGAGCACTGTGATGATTCCGGGGCTAGCATCTACAAGCCACATTCATGGTTAACAAACAACCAAGCTTTAATCACTGCAAGGAGATGGATCCCTTTACACCTATTAAAAAGTGCTTTGAAAGTTACACAGGCACTCAGTGACAACTCTGGCATTACAAAAGTTTTACCTCGTCATAGTTATCAACAAGGCAAAGCCATAACACAAGCCTCCATTCCCCCTTTCCTTCCTCATCCCAAAAACAACAACCAGCAGCTACCAAAGCATTAAGTTCTATTTAGGGAATCCTTAGAGCAGGTTTGTCCTGGACCCAATAAGGCAAGTGACTGCAGCTCCAGAATAAAGTGGGAAACTGAAGAAAGCTTTGAATTTCAAACATCTTTCAGTGAGGAATTAGTTTTAAAAGACATACAACAATAAGCCATGAAATAAGTCCAGACACCATAATTCAGGGATAGAATATGCTATGAAACTGGCAGGCATCCAGGCCAGAGCCAGGTGCCTGTTTTGGATTAGTTTCAAGTGGCCTTAGGCCACCTACGGAGCTTTCAGGTAGAATCTGGAAGCTGCTCACCTCAATATGCCCTACCTTGCTTCTATTTCAGGTACTTGTGAAGGATTCCCAGATGGCTGGCACTCGTCCAGACCCATCTGCTTTCAGCTCTCCTTGTCTCTATACTGTCATGAGACAGGCTGCAGAAAAAAATGTATCTGGAAAACAGAGACTTAGTAATTACCTGCCAGTTTTCCTCAGTTTGCAGTGAGAAAGTTTGACTCATGAGAGCTGCATTTATGTCTTGCTGCTCTTGACACCCTGAGTGTGGGATTACAGATGAACAAGGCACAAGTGTATATATGTAATCAAGGGGAAACAAAAGATAGATACTGAAAAGAAAAATAAATCTTGAAGCTTAGACTGTTATAGGCCATAAAAAATAAAACTGCATTGTCAATCTAATGAGTTTTTTACCTGTCACATTCCTCTGTTTACTTTTAATTCTGTTTTACACTGGATCATGAAAATAGGCCAAGATAACTCAAGTCCTGAACGTCAGTTGTAGAATTCTGACCCTAAATGGTTTTTGCCTGACTGTGGCTGGGTCCTTGACGTGCTGCCTTCCATATTTCTCTGCAAGATCCTGTGCATGTCCTGCCATGGGAGTCCAGCTTCATTCCATGAGGGTGGCTGGCTGGAAGGGCAGAGCTGGAGCCAGAGAGGTTCTTCCTGCTAGACTCAGTACAATTATCCTGGAAGCATGGGGAAAAACTAATCAAGCTACCCTCAAACAGACTAATCAGTCTGAGTTCCTGTTATGAAGCTCTTGCACAATGCTGCTGTGTCTGCCCTGCCAAGGAGGTTAAATCTCATTTAAATTCAAGCTAAAAAACTCGTGCTCTCATTAAAAGTAAAATGATTGAAACGGCCAAGAAATCACTTTTATTAATGTTACAGTCTTAAAGAGTTCATCCATGGAGCAAAACACCAGCCCTGTCACAGTATCTGGTGTTCCTTAAAGGGGAGGAAGGAAGGATTTTGATTATAAGGCACCTCCCAGCAAACATAAACATACCTGGAATTAGACTTGTACATAAGGGTTTGCTGAGGAAAGCCTCAATCTTCAGGACTCCAATTTTCATTAATATTCCATTCCACATTTCTCTTATTGTAATAGGACTAGAAATCACCCTCCCAGCTTCCTTTCATCCATGCTCCACTGCAGCACTTTTCCTAATATGCCACCATAAAGGCCCAACCCTTGAGTTACTAAATTCAGTTTAAGAAGAGCTGCTGATTTCAGTGTTCCAGGCGTACAACATAAAATGATCTAATTCCTTTTTCTTCCCAACATCCTGCTCTATTGAAAACAGGCAAAAATCAAACACTTTCCACTCAGTACACACACACAGGGTAAGATATTATTAAATGTTGTCACAGCAACTGGTGCAACACTGAGTTTGTAAAACAGCTGTTTGATTCCTCAGCATGCTGAAATCACTTTGGAAATCAACACCACAGTCGGGGAATAGTTTTGTTTGCAAATTAGGAATGCAAAGAAGGCTGTGGTAAATTAAAAACCGTAAGCTGAGCTCTTGGGATAGGGACCAGTTTTCTGTTCTGTATGTGTTCAGCACCTAAATCAAGGAGTCCTCTAAGCTACTGCTACCATATTCTTCATCTGTTCTCATCATCTTTTGACATGAAAATTAGTGGTAAAAAATAAATCTCTTTGCAGAAAAATAAAAGGTAGCTCACGAAGGCCTTGTTTTCCTGATGAAAGAGTATAAAGCAATTTGAAGGGAGTTAATGCCCTTATCCAAAGCTGTGATTGCTTACTGCCACTGTGGTGCAGTGGAGTCCTCAAGTAATGAGCTCTGGTCCTCAAAAGACACCATGTTCCAGTGTCTGACACAAATCCCACTCTCGTTATGGAGCAAGAGTTTAGAGTCTTTCAGGGCACAGCAAACAGAGTATCTGTGCAGATCTTTTAGACAACACCTTCTTTGTACAGTATTGCATGGTGCTGCAAGCCCTTTCTTATAGAAGCAAGTATGGAACAGCTCCATAATTCTGTGGGAGACCTTTTCCTGTTTGTTTGCCAAGCTGTAGTCAAAATTCCCCCAGAGAGGTCCAGTTCGGGTAAGAAGGACATGAAGGTGGTGGGTCTGGGCAGACACCTACCAAGGGAAGATGAACACACACTGTACCAGAAGTAAAACCACCTAATTTTCATAGGAAATGGGCTGATACTTAATTGAGAATGGTAAAACAAAGGGATTGTGAGTACGCTGCAACTGTTCCACAGAAGGGACTGAAAAGGCTCCTGAGCTCCTTTACAATCTGTGTTCCCAGCAAGAAGGCTGAAGTAACAAAGGCTCATTGATGTGAGAAGGGAGGGAAGTTTTTAATAGAGGAATCCCAGGAGCCAGCCAAAGAAGCATTATCTTGTATTTAAAAAATCTGCAAATAATGAAATTCAGAGAAAAGAGAAGCCAATTTTCTTTGCCTGGCCCATGAAATGAGTAGCAAGTAAAAGGAGAAACACGTTTACAAAGGCCTGGAGACTAAATCTTCCCAGCAACATTCTTCTTGGGGTATGTTGCTCAAAAGCATACAGGGATCCATGTTCAGAAATGCTCGGGAGGTTCAGTTCCTCTTGATCTCAGCTGGAGCTGTGAATTCTTGGCACTGTGGAAAATTAAGTCCCAAAATTTTCATCCCAGAACTCAGATTCCCACCCTGAAACTTACTGGATAGAAGCAGGAGAATTGTTATCAGACATCTTATCTTCAAACTGATGCCAGGACTTGTGGGAACTAGTCACATCAGCAGAAGTCACCTTTCCACTCCAGTAATAAAATGAAAAAGCAAGATAATATTTCAGGCTTGGGTGTGATGAAGCAACACTACCAGGAATGGGGGAGAAAAGTACAACTTTTGGTCTCTGCTGGATGAAACAAATATATGTTGTTTACAGACATGAAAAGAAGAACCAATAAGAAATGAATGAGGAACCATTTCATCCCAATGCCATTTGTTTTGGGGGTGGAATAATCTCATACATTCCTAACATGGAAGACAGGGGTTGAAACTTCCATATGGATTTTGTTTCTTGGCCTGGTTTATCCTTTTCTGGGGTGCAGATGCTGGCTGACTGTAACAGGGACTGAGCTTTCCTTCCTGCACGTGATGCCAGAGTACGTCTGAAACCAATCCTAGTGTCTTAGAAGTAATTTGCAGGGGTTTTAACTGTGTCTTTGTGACTGTAGGCTGCCCAGCCTTCCGGGTAGAGTGCAAATCACTATTTATAAAAAGCGTTTTCAAAGTGGATCTTTGAACCTGCTGGACTGCACAGCTTCTCCCGTGCCATTTTTGATCCATTGTATAAATACAAATTTTGGCATGTGCACAACATTATAAACTGCATAATTGTTTTTATTAGAGTTCTGTGAGTTTGGAGGTACCTGTGCTTTAATTACCCTTGGCACGCTTCCAGGAAAACTCTTCTAAAATGTAGTGCTTGCAAAGCCTTCGTCGGGCCACCCACAATGACAGCTTTTATTTTTCCTCTATTAGTGATGGACATTTTCATTTAATTTTGGTCTGGGTGTGTGACAGAGCCCCCGTGTACTGAGCTGCAGCTTCCCCCTGTTCACTCTCCAGCCACAGAGTGGTCGGGACACCGTGGCAGCAACTTGTGACGTTTGGACCCGAGCCAAGCGAATGCTGTTTGCAAAGTTTTTTAGGTTGTCTGTCTTGCTTCCTTGGTCTCCCCTCCCCCTTTCAAAAATTGCTGGTGACACTAGAAATGCAAGTCAGTTAATCTGTTCTAAAATCTAAGCACCAGCCTACAGCAGAGACGGCCAGAGAAATGCAGAACATTGCTTGGAAGGTGGGTTTAGTTCCGCTCCTGAGCCCAAATCTTGTGTCGCAGGACAGAGCAAGGACAATGGTAACAAGTCAGCAGGATAGCTGGAACTTCATACTCCATGCCAGAAAACGGGATGTCCAGCTAGCACAAATAAATGTGTAGAACTAATCAAATTAGGATGGACATGCTGTGCAATACAGAGAAATGCATGTAAGCAGAAAATTGTGTTTAATATTTGTAATCAAAAGCATTTATTTGGGACTATAACAGCCCAGTGCTACGTGCAAATTGGGTGAGGAAAAAATGTAAACATTGTTTCTTTGATTTCACGGAGTTAGGGTGCAGCAGGAATGCTGGATGGAGCTCCTTTTCCAGAGGCTGTGATTAAAAAGCTATGTGAAATGAATTTAGGGGCTTATTGACAGAAAATATTACTGTAAATGGTGGTGGAAACCTATTCCACAACAATTACTCTTTATTGAAAGGAATTTGCCAGAATTTATAGGATGCAAACTGAAAACAGTGGGTTTAGAGACAAGCTGATGATATGACTTCTGTCCTAACACCATGTTTTAAGGCTTCTGCAGAAAGCAGAATTTAATAGAGAAACTGGTGAGACAGTGGAATTTTATTCTGTGAACTTTCAGGTCCTCAAGGATCAGGAATTAATGGAGGGCTACACTAAGTCAACCAGTACGTGTTTTCTTTACTTTTGAGTTTTCATGCAGCTGAAATATAGTTACCCATAAACAGAATAACCAGTGACATGGTATAGCCCGTGCCACGTGTCACTGAAAAATGCAATTAACCATCACGCAAAAGCAACTCTATTCCAGTAGCTCATACGGTAAACTGAACACTGGTTAGAAATGCAGAAACATGCTTTTGGGAACATGCTAGACTAGCATTTTCCATTCCTCAGAACTCTGTAGTCAGCTTCAGATTTTGTGGAAGTAGACAAAGGAGCCCTCAGAGTTTCTATTTATGAGAGTAGCCTTTTAAAATTTGGGGTGGAGGGGGGAAGAGGATGGTGCAGGAGTGGACCTGCTGTCAGCTGCCATTCCAGTGCTGCCTGGTACTTTATAACCCTGCTCTCTGGAAGTCAGAGCAAGTGCAGAAGCTGCTGCAGCTGTGGGGAAGCTGAGCAGTGTCCTCAGACCGTCAGTGTGTCAGGATGTGCCCTCATCCCAAACCCGAGGGGCACCAACTCTCCCTGCTCACAGCCTCCTCTCTGCACAAAGGATCTTTCTGGCAGGGAGGATACAAAGATTACCTTCTCAGGTTCTCTAACCCAACCAGAGAAAGGAGCTGTGGTCAGTCATGCCAGCTGAAAGGATTTGGCCTCAAATTGCACAGTATTGCATGGGTTTAGATAATGTACAGATAGATGTGCCAATGGGATTTGATACCAGGTGAGCACATCCCTGAAACTCCACTGAATCTATAGGAACCCTTGCCCAAGGTCTTTTTAAGTTGTTCATATTTTGTTCAACCAGTGGTCTCGTCCTGCTACAACTCAGTAACAGTTGCTGAACTCTTTAGACAAATTACATAAATTCACAAAATGCCTTGCGGTTATTGAATGAAAAATGTAATGAGAAAGAAAAGCCTCCTTAGCAGTTGTGTTGTGTATGGAGCACAACCAACTTTGGAGCATAACTTCACTTCAGGGCCTCTTCAACTTTTGACAAAGATGAACCTGATGGGTTTTAAAAACCACCAGCTCATTCTAAAGAGGGTAATTTGTAAAGGGGTTTCTAAGAAGACTTCTCTGCAAAGAGTTTCACCCAGCATGTGGTTAATCATCCCTCACTAGAATTGAAGGCAAAGGGCTTCTGTGCCTCACAAGAGGGAAACTTCTTCGTGAGGATAAACATAGAGAGCGTAAAGATTGAGCTGGAAGAATCCTATGGAGTGCTTGTATGTACCCTGAGTAACCCAACAAGTATGTAATTTGGCAAGAAATGGTCCCAGAAACGGTCAAGCAGGAATAGATGGTTGCAGAAACGGAATGCTGAGATAGCAAAGGAAAATTCTGCTCTGATTCTACGATGCATATTCACTGAATATCGATTGAAATGAGCCCTCCCTGCACCATTTCCCATTGCAAGTACTCTGCCTCCAGTCATCCAACCATATGTGGTTTTACTATGGTATAAATGATACAAATTCATTTTAAGCACAAATAAATCTGGAAGATAATCTAGATTGACAGCTCTCTGTCTTCTGTGAATCGTTTCCTTGTCTCAGTGGCCACAAATGTCCCACATGATGAAGAGTTTGCTCTGACAAAGATGGCAAAACAAACATGGTGGTGTTTTAGTCCAGGGCTTGCTTCTCCTGCATGCCTGTCAGTCATGTAACCAGTACACAGAGTCATAGAACCATGGAATGGTTTGGCTTGGAAGGGACCTCTCCTTCCAACACCCCTGCCATGGGCAGGGACACCTTCCTTCAGGCAAGGCTGATTCAAGCCCCATCCAACCTGGCCTTGGGTAATTCCAGACATGGGGCAGCCACAACCGTGTGAGTTCTGTGTGCAGGTTGACTCTATCATGATGGCCATGACAGCATAGTTCTTGGGGAAGAAAATCTAGGGAAGTTTATTGGAAGAGAAGGATTCAGAATTAGAAAGAATAGACTCCTGAAAAATAGTAATAAATTTTCTATGATACGCTCACGAGTCGAAACAAGAACATCCAAGATCTTTGCATGTAGACATCAGGACAGTGGGCAGACACTTTGCATGCAGGTGTGGTCTGTCTAGAGAGGGGGCTGAGGCACCCTGGTGAAACCTGGGCTCTGCTCTTGGGCCCTCGGTGTGGGGAAGGCAAAGCAGTAACTCGCTGCTGGTGTGGAGCAGCAACCTCCTGCTCTGCCTTGCAGCTCTGAGAGGAATGCTGACCTCCTGAGTCGGGGTCTGCAGCTGGTCTCTTTATGCTGGAGATCCCTCCCCAAGAGGGTTATTGCTACCTGCAGGGCTCTGCTGCTCCAGGGTGACAGCCTTTACCGGGTCTGCACACTTCCCTGTATTCCTAGGTAATAAAGGAGGTTCTCACGTGGGTAGAACACAATTAGAACAGGCGGATGCAAACTAGTAGGAGAAAATAATGACAAAACTGATCAGCACAAAAAACTTGGTGGGAACATCCAGCCTGAGAGCTTAGGGAGGATAGAGCCCAATGAGACTGCAGTGTGGTAATGGCTGTCTCTGAGGAAATCTGTGCTTGTGGTCATCTGAGGTGGGACTTGCTAGGGAGAGGGGGGAGGAAAGCCCCCCTCTGACTGCATTGTTTACTCCACTGCTGGCTGTGGAGCTTTAGTTTTCTCTGATGTTTTGCATGGTGTGTTTGCACATGGAACGAGCTGCCTTGCAGGATTCTCTGATGTTTATGACCATCACGGCTGGGATCTTGATTGACTCGGGGAGCAAAGGATGATGTTGTCTGAGCATGTTAACTGATCAATGTTGCTGCCTACAGGCCAGGGAAGGTTGGGGTCCCCTGCCTAATGCCAACTCAAATTTAGATGCATGTCATTTATAGTCATGCAAAGCAGTGTCACATTTTTTTCTTCTTCTTTGATCGTACCCAGAAACTATAAATCCCCAGGGTGAAATCTTAACTCTACAGAAACCCAGAGCAAACCTCCTTTCAGTGATGCACAGTTCATGCTGAAAGTTGTGGTTTTATTTCTTAAAAGATTCTTGTAATTGCTAGAGAATTGTATTTATTTCTCTCCGCTCACAGCAAATTAAATGTCAGTTTTCATGTCAGTAGGCTACCGAAAACAGTCAGGTTGGTCTGTTCAGGGTGCTGAGGGCCGATAATAAAATTACAGCCCAGTAATTCAATATTTTTCTCCTATTATCTGCCATGCACAGCATATTTTATGTGTTCTACTCCACTGGGGCCATCGTAAACCTGTGACCAGCTCTTTCATTTGAATATACTCAGTGGGAGGTGGAGCGTGCACTGTTTCAAAAAGATAGTTTCTTGAAACTTTATCATAATATATTCAGCAAAGTGATAATGTAAAACCTGCTGGAAAACGGAGAGAGGTGAAGGAGAAATTCCACGCTTGGGAACTTATTTAATGCTTAAAGACAGGAAATGCTTTAGAAGCAAAAATAGATCTGTCTAATCCACTGCCCCAGACTAGTAACCACGATACCCCTGGGGAAGGGGGCAGGTAGAGGAGATGACCTTCATCTCTACCTCAGCGTTCCATCATGCTCCAGCTCCTGTGCCAACTGGAGCAAAGAGGCACCTTAAGCTGACACAGTTACTGTTTATTTTCACTGCGTGACTGTGGGACATTTTGAGTGAGATTGGACCGAGACACACACTGGAAAACTCTGGCACAAAAGGGAGATCATGAGGTGAGGGACACTTCTCCCAAGTGCAGCCAAAATCATCAGAAACAAGTTCTGTGTTGATTCCCAGCATGGACCAGTCCCATCCACTTCAATACTTGTTTGCTTTTAGATTATTTAGATCTTTGATCCTTTCCTGAAGTTTTCTGTAGAAAGGAGTGTGTAATACAACTACATTGGTTGGGACCAGAACCTGGTGCTGTGTTTGGCTCAATTTGTGTGAGCCACTGTGTGAAAATCAGCTCCTTGATGGACATCAGTGTTCAGTATCCAGTACCTGTCACAGCTGTCACTGCCCAGGCACCTTAATCTTTGTATGATTTGTTTCTTTGTTTTCCAATGATGCGACTTTAAAAAATAATAGACAATAACAGCACATTGTCTCCAAGTGAGTGGTGGAAGCCGCACAGCTTGTCCTGGACTGTGCTCCCCCAGCATCCTCACAGAACTCTGCTCTTTGTGAAGAGAGGGCATCTCATCAATGTATGAAGGTGCAGTGCCAAGTAGCTGAAGTGTCTGAAGGAGGAGTGCCAAGGGGATGGAGCCAGGTGCAACTTGGACTTGCCCAGCAATGGAACAAGAGGCCATGAGCAGAAACTGATGCCCAGGAAGTTCCACCTGGACATGAAGAAGGACTTCTTCCCTGTGCAGTGGCTGAGCACTGGAAGAGGATGTGGAGTCTCCCTCACTGGGGACATTCCAGAACTGTCTGCAGACCACCCTGTGCCCAGTGCTCTNGATGGACATCAGTGTTCAGTATCCAGTACCTGTCACAGCTGTCACTGCCCAGGCACCTTAATCTTTGTATGATTTGTTTCTTTGTTTTCCAATGATGCGACTTTAAAAAATAATAGACAATAACAGCACATTGTCTCCAAGTGAGTGGTGGAAGCCGCACAGCTTGTCCTGGACTGTGCTCCCCCAGCATCCTCACAGAACTCTGCTCTTTGTGAAGAGAGGGCATCTCATCAATGTATGAAGGTGCAGTGCCAAGTAGCTGAAGTGTCTGAAGGAGGAGTGCCAAGGGGATGGAGCCAGGTGCAACTTGGACTTGCCCAGCAATGGAACAAGAGGCCATGAGCAGAAACTGATGCCCAGGAAGTTCCACCTGGACATGAAGAAGGACTTCTTCCCTGTGCAGTGGCTGAGCACTGGAAGAGGATGTGGAGTCTCCCTCACTGGGGACATTCCAGAACTGTCTGCAGACCACCCTGTGCCCAGTGCTCTGGGATGACCGTGCTTGGACCAGCTGATTCACTGCGAACCCTTCCAGCCTGACCATCCCGTGCCCAATCGGGGCCAGCCCCCGATTCTGCCGCGCAGCGCAGGTCCCCCGCTGTCTGCACATCCCCACAGGTGCGCCCGCGCTGCCCCGCCCGGCTCAGCCCGCCCGCTGCTCCGCCGTGCCCGGCCCCAGGTGCCTCCCGCCCCGGGTCCCGCCCGGCCC
>VZSE01001263.1:521783-864056 GCA_013398275.1 Promerops cafer | reverse complement strand
CTGGGCGCCGCTCCCCGCGCTCCGCCGGCCGCCGCAGCGGCTGCGGGGCAGCGCCCAGGTGACCATGCGGGGCAGGCGGGCGCGCCCGCCGCACGCTTCGGGGAGCAGGTAGCACCCGCCAGGTGCGCGGCGGAACATGGACTGTCTCCTGCTGGCCGTCTGGACTTTACCTGCTGCGATTCTCGGCGGCAGCTCCATGCCATTCCAGACTCTCCCGTGGCTCGGAAGCACTGTAAAGGCAGGTCGAGAGCACTTTCTTTTGCAGTCGCCTAGTGTGCTTTCATACCAGGTTACTGCGGTTTCTGGTGCCTTGTCTTTCTGCCTTGCCTTGTCAAGGAAATTTCGCCCAATATTCCTTTTCTCTCTCTCTCTTTCATTTTTTTTTCTCTTGCAGACCCTTCAGCTGTGTTGCCTCTGTTGCATGTCTCATGCAGCAACTTTAACCAGTGACAGCATCAGTGAATTGACTCATGGTTTGTATAGCTCTTTCTGTGTCTGTGTATGTGAACATTTGCATGGATGGTTTTTGTTTTTTTTTTTCCTTCCCGTGGAGTGAATATTTTAGTGGGGAGAAGTCACAGTGTTTAGGGAGCATAAAGTGCAAGCAGGCTGGCTACTGCGGGATGGTGAACCATGGGCAGGGATTAACTTGTTAAGCCCTGTGTGCTAAAGCTGAAAGGAACAATATGTAGCAGCGAAGCAAATGAATGAGATGGTAAATACATCCACGTTTCCATGTGAGATTAGAAAGATGAATGCGTGTGTAGCTACAACAGCAAAACCTCGTGTGTCTGTTGCAGAGGCAGTGAGACAAAAGTAATGAAAACATTTGTGTGGGAGAGCAGGAGGAGCTGTGCAATGCAGGCTAAGGGGGGAAAAAAATCCTGGAGAGAAAGGGCTTGTGTGAGTGGGAGCTCAGGAGCCATTTGTTCCCAGGTTGGAGTGACTAACACGTAGATGCTGATGACTTGGGACTTTTGAAGTGCAGTAGGTGCTTTGTATTGTGTGAGAGTAGGAACAAAGTACAATAGAGAACCACACCAGGGTGCAGAAAGGAAAAGCCTCTTGCACCCTATGCTCTGCTCACTGGGGGATTCCCTCTCTCCAACAGCTGCTTGCATTTTTTGGCCACCAGCCTGCTAAGCGTCCTCAACTTCTGCCGTTGATTAACACCACTCGAGGAAAGTCAAAGCTCCTGATGTATTGTTTCCACTGTCTAAGGAAAAGCAACCTGTCAGTGGTTACGTTTTCAGCCTAATGTGTGTCAAATAACGTCTATTCAGGCAGAGATTGATTGAGAGTATTTGCAACATCTGTTACAACACAAGAAGGAGAGGGTTTTCTTCTTTTTTGATGGTGTTTTTTCAATTTAGGAAGAGAAATTAATTGTTTGTCAAGTTCATGGACATCTCTAAGTTTCCACAGAGAAACACAGCTCACAAATTAAATGGGGTTGGGAAGCAGTTTTTTCAGCATAATTACTTAGGCTACCAGGAATAGGTGCAAATAGTTCAGGAAACAGCTGAAACTCAGACCCTGGTTCCAGGACACAGGTAATCCCTGCTTGGCTAGGTCAACACCAGTGGTAATGTACTGCAAGTGAGGCACCTGCTTGTACAGCCAGCTGAATTGTGGCCTTTCACCCCCTGCCCCTTTTGTGGGTCGTTCTGAGTAGATCTGAGTGTTCTCCTCAAAAATAGTTTTGTAATTTTTTTTGCATATTTTATCCAAAACAATAAACTTCTTTGACATGCAATTAGCAATGGCTGACTAAAGGTTATTAGGTAGGATGTAATTTCTTTCTGCTGGAGGTCAGTTACAATTTGAAACCCAGTCTAATCAAGTCACTACAAAGAGATGAGGTCTCACTCAGTTAAGGCATTAATAAATTAATCCTTTAATCCATTTGAACAAGTGGTACAGTTCTGCAAGGTCTCAGTCATGGCTACCCCTACAGTGATACAATATTTGCTGCATTCTTAGGGAAGGGAAAAGCCTCTCAGACCAGACCAGCCTCCACATTTGACAACAATTAATACAGGGGGAGGGGAAAATCTACAGATCTGCTGGTGATGACAAATGTCTTCAGAGGAGCAGTTGTGGGAATGTTCACAGCTATGCTAGTTAGTCTGTGCCTCTCAGTGGGGCACAAAGGAAACAAACACAGGCTGAGAGCCTGTGTGACTTACGGGGGTGAATTTATGCAGGCAGGACAGCACACACAGAGCCTGCAGGCCAGCCCCAAAAGGAGGGAATGCTCCATGCCATAGGGAATGCCTGATGCCGAGTCCGAGTGCCTTGTTTGTGGGATGCCAGAGCTGATGGCCAACTCTTTATCGTTACAGATTATGTGTTTGTGACACCTGTCAGAGTGGATGCCAGCGGATCGTACATTTCACATGACGTTTTGCACAGTACTAGGAGAAAGAGATCAACTCAGAGTTCAAAGAGTTCCTTGCACTACAAATTTTCAGCATTTGGACAGGAACTTCACTTAGAGCTTAAACCTTCGACCATTTTAAGCAACAGTTTTATTGTCCAGGTACTCGGGAAAGATGGAGTGTCAAATTCTCAGGAACATGAAATCGAGCAGTGTTTCTACCAGGGATTTATAAGGAATGATAGCACCTCTTCGGTAGCAATATCTACGTGTGTAGGCTTGGTAAGTGTCTATTTAAAACAAATCAGCATTAAAAGTATTTTCATATGTGAAATAGTAGCTGAAGGTATGTAGTTCATATAATATTCAGGACACCATAAACCCTTTTCTGCTTTTTCTAGTATCAGTAGTTGCTATCATATTTAACAGAAGAGACTTTGTTATAGCCAATGAACTGCATCAAAACCTTTGGATTTTTTGATGACAGTCTTTCAGGAAGAAAACAGAAGACTGGCTGGTAGTCCTAGTAATGATCCCATAGCAATTTGTTACAGTTTATGATAGTTTATACATTTCTGCTCACTCTTAAGTAAGAGTTCTTCCTGCCTTTGTGAACTGCAATGAATAAAGGAAAAAAAATCAGTCCAGAAGCTTGTGAAAAAACAGTATTACATCTAGGTTCGTCAACTACTTTAAGGAAGGGTAAATTTCCTAGCTTGGCAGGAGTTATGAACAAATTTCCCTTTGATTCCTTTGATAATTCAAGCCTTATTTGGATTTACAAGTCTTGATGAGTTGATTTGTTATGAATGTGTTAAATATTATTATGGTGTATTTTCCATTTATGGCTGTCAGCCAAGTTCATGAAAAATTATTCACAGGTGATTTTTTCAAAATACGTTTGACAGTGCTCATTGCCTGCAGAGAAGGCTTTACTGATGTAATTTAGGAGAATAGTCTACAGAATTAATAGTTAAGGAAGTTTTTTAGGCTTAATCCCTTGCACTTGCAAAGCAGTCTGCTGTGGCTGCAGTGACATTGAGTGGGAAGTATGTGAAGTCATCTGTGTGCTTTGTGGTTGACTAAAGGTCCAGAGGATATGTTGGGTCACCCTCTAGAAATCTGTTTTGCAAAGGTACTTGTCTCTGAGGGCTATTAAACTGTGTGGTGGGACCAAAGCAGGAGCACTTGAGACAGCCAGTGTTTCCTTTGAAACTGGAACCAGTGACTTGAGAAGCCTGTTCATTAGGAAGGACTGTTGATAACTGGTTGAAGTGGTCTGGGTTCTATTTTGAATGCTGTACTCTTTTCTTTTTTTTTTTTTTTTTCTTTTTCCCCACCAAGTTAGAGGAATCTTAACAGTTCATTTGAACAGTTGCAAATGTGAGTTTGGAGCAGGTGCCAGGAACTGGGTCGAAGCTTTCTTTTGCTTCTAAAGTTGCGTTTGTGATGCTGAACTGTTAATATCAAACGTGCTCAGTTGTTTTCATGGCAGCTTCATGTTCACAACTGCCACCTTTTATCAGGTTTTCTTGGAAAAATACCATGTTTCCACTCAGTGCAGTGTTTTGTCCTTTTGCTATGGAAGTGTTCTACCTGCACACAGCAGGTACAGTTTGGGAGATCTCCCCTGTTTGGCCACGTTTTGGTTTTTAACATGCTTTCTGAGCTAAGTGAAGCTGGGCTTGTCAGGTCTTGTCTGGAGGAGGAAGGTTCAAGCCTGCCTCAGGTCACAGAGGAACAGAATGTGGTGATCTTAACTGAGAATGAAATGGATATTTTACCACTGTCTCGACATACAGGTTGTTATGACTGGTAAGCTTCACTTAGAAAAGATCCAGAAACTGATCAAAAGAGAATAAATATTGTGGTATGAACAAACTTATTATGGAAGTACCTAGATTATCAACAAATAGAATATCTTTTTAAAATTAATTTCAAGGCTCAATAGATCTTTCCTTAAATTGTTGTTTTAAACTGGCAAATGAAGAAAACCTTTACTCACAATAATCTCCTGTAGGGTAGGTGTCCCAAAGTATAATTGTTCCTTTCTCTCCCTATCCATCTATTAATTTCAGTGCACCTAATGAATCCCAGGCAAATTACCAACAGGATTCTGAGTCTTTCAGCTTACAAGGCTGCCCTCTTAAAGATGTCGTCAGCTGTCTGTAATGACACCCACGTCACTTTTCACTGGGATCCAAATTCAGTAATCATATGTTAAGTCTGGACGCTGTGCTCTGATCAAGAGAACCTTGTGAATAGCTTCTATATCCTTTTTCACCAACTACTTTTGTCACTTGGTTGCCCTTCTTTCCTATTTGCTTTGTTCACTGCAATTAAACCGAAAGTGGTGTTTCTTCTATATGGTTGGTAGCACTAATCTTTCCATTGTTCCTTTCATTAGCAATAGCTTCTCTACAATAAAGCTGCAGTGACCCATTCTTTCAAGCCTGGAACACCACAATGTGATTTGGAAGCAATTGCATTTCAATAGACTACGGGGACTCTTTGATCTAATTTTTTGGATGACCTAGAGTATTCAGTCATTCAGCTGTCTGTTATCTGCCAGTGCCTGCAGAGGAGACTTTGGGGAGAGTCTATATGAAATGGTTTGTTAGGCAGGATGACCTTAACTTAACACTGGAAAGGAGCAAGAATTTGTTGCTTTGGTCTAGATCTGTTAAGAAATGTGTGTATATTACATTTTAATGGCTTAGTTGACAGGAAGGCCCCACGTTTTTATGCTGATTTGTTGATTTGAGACCAAATGTTTCCATCAGTCAACACAATTTTCTTGGTGTGTCAGAAGGCAGAGCTGGATCTTTATCTGAACGGGTCTCTAATAGAGTAAGTGAGCACTTCAGGAGGATGTGCACAAGTTTACTGTGAGTACTGCCTCTTTTCATCATCAAAGTGCTTCGACTTTCAACTGGAAGCTTGCCTTTTTTTGTCTTCTGCCCTTTTTCTGCTTTAGTCAGCATCCTTTGCTTGCTGGAGCCTCTGTTATACAGCAAAAACCAGTGCTTTTATTTATTTTGTAAATGAAAACTCCTGTTCTGGACCTTGGAGAACATGATACTTCCTTCCACAGAAGTTATGATAATTTTTTCACATATTTTTTTAATGCATTCTCACTCCCAGGGATCATTTTTTTTTGCCCTTACGACTTTGGGACAACGAGTTTATGTTAGTAAACATAAAAAACAGCTAGTTTCTCTCTTTAGCATCATCTTAATGTGTCCCAAATAGAAAGTAATGCATTTTTTTTTACTTCACTGATTTTCATTATTGATTTAATAAATCTCTTGTGTTATTCCTGCATGACTTTTTGGAGTCTCCTTAAGTGCCTTGTGCTCTCCCAGTTGGTATAGCCAGGCTACTGGTTTGTCTTGCTGCTGCATCCTATTTATATTCTCCAATTCAAACTGTTTTTTCCACTTCAAGCTTTTTTTCCAAAATCCTGATTTGAGCTAATTATTACTTATTCTAATTGTATTTTTATTACTATTTAGCAATTTATTATTACTTGTAATTGCCTTTAGCTAGCTCATTGGGAGGCAGACTATACCAAATCCACAGACTACCATGGTTTTTCAGGTTTTTATAAATGAGATGATGCTGGCCACTCTTGGAATAAGAAATTGGTTTTTTAGGACCTACACAGTATGGTTGTGTATATTCCTACCTCTTTCCCATTCTCATGCACTTTGTGCTATTTAATCTGCCTTAAAAATGAGATCTGTTGTAGGTTCACCATCTTTAACTCCACTTCCATGATGACATCTAAAAGATTCACTGCTGCCTTCCTAGCCTGTATCAGTGTGTTGTTTGCCTCTCTTTATAGGCCAGTTTTGGTCTCCTTTCTGCCTCCTTACCTTAGGTTTATGTGCACAGAATCTCCTGTATAAAGTGAGTTGTTTGCAGTCACACAGTAAATCAGGGCAGAAGAACCTCAGAGGTCTCCGGTTGTATTCTAGAGACATTCTCAAAAGTAATTTATAACTCTGCTTTTGGGAGCAGAAGTCGCATTCCCCTTGTGGACATGAACTCTGGCAAAGTCAAACAAGTTTATGATCCAGAACACAACGTAGGAATTGGTGGCCTTAATAAATGAGGGGTTTGTTATACAGCATTTGTGGGCTACAGGACACAGGTGAGGGTCTAGAGCAAGTACAAAATGCATAAGGAACTCTCCTGCCATTCCATCACAGAGAGGAAGTGTGTGTATTTTGGGTCGGAAAAAGCGAGTGCAGTTCAGTGGAACATTCAGGTCCTTTAAAACTGTATGATACCCAGTGTTATCATCCAGGCCAAGTCTAGCCCTGCATGGAGGCCTGAGAGGCTGCACCTCTCTTGCCAGAAGTGGGTTTGGGCCGTTCTCTCCCTTTGGTTTATGTGCCTCACTTAGAAGCAGTGGTGCCCTCCTCTGGTTTTGGTGAGATGCGTTTGAATCTGTCATTTTAAGGAGCCTCTTGTCTCAAGTTGTGTTAGGTTTATTAGTGTCTAGTCAAAGGAAGAGAAAGAGGAGGGAGGGATGAATCATGTTACACTCGTTGAGCTGTCAGAGGATTCTAGACAAGAAGGGTTATAGACGTAGCACTGAGAGATAAACAGGAGATGTATTAATTCACTGGAGGGGTGTGTGTGTGTGTCTGTCTGAGGGCAGGGCTTTGCTCCAAGTATCAAAGAAGCCACAAAATTAAACCTTCTTGATGCAGTCTGACCACCTAAGAGGCAGGCAGGCCAGGCAGCTCAGGTACTGGCTCTTTGTAGTCATTTAATTGCACCTGGTGTTAGCATTATTTAAGTTGATGCTAACAGCAGCCTCCTATTCCTCACACTTTAAGTCCAATTAAATATGTTGAGACAAATCCCAAGGTCTTACGCAGACAAACTGCCATCAAACTCAGTGAGCCAGACTGCTGGTGAAAGTACAGAATAATTGCTGTTTGCAATGAGGGTCCTTTAGAAATCGACAGCTGTAAAAATACAACAAAATCTGACCCAGAGGAGAAGCTCAGAGGACAAGTGCAGAGCTGGTGGTTTTTCTCATCCTTAGAGGTGTTTTTAGTCCACCCAAAAGCCAATACACAAATCCTATATTTTCTGCCATTGTACCAGCACAACATGAACAGCATCTTTCATGGGAGTTCCATGATTTTCTTTGTATTTGCACACTATTGCATCTCCATCCTTTATAAAACACAAGCTGTGCTTTACAGGATCATCCTTTTGTCCACTATTTTGGTGAATATTTTTCCATTATTATTCCATTACTCCATATTGTGGTAAATATGAAAATAGGAAAAACCTCTACAGGAAAATGAGATGACAATGGGAAATAGTCATATTCTTGAGGCTATTTTAGGTCTTACTAGAAAAATACAAGACAGTGTTGACCTGACTGGTGATGAACTGTGTGATTAGGTTATTGATCAGCCTTCTCCATATCTGTCTGATAAGCTTTCTGTTTAACTCTGCCTTTAGCTCTGCAAGACAAAGGCAGTGTTATCCCAGGTGTTTTGGCACTACTGATTCCTGATAGGCAAGAAGTGGAATTAAAGAGGATTAGTGATGAGAAACAATCTTCTGCTTCTTCTTGGCAGAAAAAATAACAGAAGTTGCATTTCTTCCTGGTTTTATGTTAAAAATCCTGGAATGTACATAGAGGAAACTGAGCACAGTGGGCTGTGGCTGCCCAACAGCTCTTGAGTGCCCACAGGAGCTGGTCCTGTCTCACTTGTGCCTGCTCTGTCATTGCTCAGCTGGCAGCAGAGCGTGGAAGTCAATGGTTCATTGCTGTATTTCCAACCAATGGCTGCTGTGGGCACCATTGCTTGAACCCTTGGAGTGGTTTTCCAGAAACAGGGAATATCCATTTGTACAGAGATAGGTTCATCCTGGCCCTCGTTAAGCAGCAGTCTTACCATCACTTCCAACGGAATCAGTAGTTGCTGTCTGTGCTTAAAACATCAATGTTTTTCTTGCTGTAGCAAAGCCTTTCCACTAAACCTGGTTCCCACACTTTGCCTAGTCTGTTAGAGAGCAGCTTACAGACAAATGCCCTTGTGAGGGTCAGGAGTGGGTGACCTGCCTGCACAGACGTGACCCCTTCATAACAGGATGTCTTTGATGTCGTGAGGATTTTTATTTTCAGCGCCTCTGTTTTCATGAGGGCCGTACCATCTCTGCTGCTGAGAGGCAGTGTAGTCTCTTCTGCACAGCTGGGAACTGCTGGACATCACACATAGCTCTCTTTTTAGAGGAAGATTTCAATAACTAATAGAAGCTTTTAGTCACTGATTAACCTAAATGGGGTTTTATTTCTGTCTTTCGCCTTTTCTTCCTCCACTTAGGAAGTGCTTGAGGAGGATACCAGGCTGGCAGACCTGGTGTGTAAAGGCTTTTATTTACCCAAAACACAGTGACAGTCAAGCAGCCCACTCCTGGAGGTCTGTACCTGACACACGGCACAGGAGTGGGAAGCCCACAACTGTCTTGGTTGTGCCCTGGCCCCCACACAATTCACTTAATTTGAGCAAATGGTGCTATCAAAACTGTTCCTAAAGACTGCTTTTTTCCCCAGCTTTTTCTCTCCTCACCCTGTGCAGAACCAGAGCCCTGGTCATGATGGGCTCTGTGACATACTTGCACTGAGCTGGGAGCTTGACTTCAAGTCACTGTAGGCTGCTCAGTCATAGCTACTCTGGATGGTCACTGGGAGTTCTGTCACCAGCTCCACAGGTCCCTCACATGTTTTGGCTCCTCAAATCTTTATTTGTTAGGGTATTGTGCTTAAGTCCACAAGATATTTATGGTAATGTTTTCTAATTTGCAGCTTTGTAGGGAAGGGTTTGTGTTCCTGATACAGAGCGGGTACTTTACTCTTTGAAAGAGAGGATCTCAGGGACTGCTCTCCAGTCCTGCAACAGGAGGGAGGATTGGAGCTCCAAGACCTGTGGTTTGGAAATTTGCAGCCCATGGATCAAGATAAAATCTGGAGCTCTGCTAGATAAAGGCATCCAGGGTGGTGATGCCCATAATGTATCAGTCAGTTCCTCAGATCATTTCAGAGCTATTTGCATCTGATTTCATTCTCTCCTGAGCATTAGCACTGTTGTTGACTTACAGACATAGACCTTGATAGGGGTTTTCTAGAAAATACCTTCTTTCCAGGAGCTCTGTGTGCCTCACTTTGTCATGGTCTTCTCCCAGTGAGCTAGCAGGAGAGGGGTTAAACTTAATTCTCTGCAGTGAGAGCTGGCACTGGACCTACAGTGGGTTTTAGCAGCTGAAACCCCGACTTCAATATATTTTTTTTTTCCAGAAAACACTCATTTTGTCTTAGGAAGGCTCTGACTAGCCCTAAAGTGGTATCTGAATTGAATTTTATGGGTAATTCCATTGCAAACAAAGTTTTCTTCTGTCTTTTTGATCATGTCACTGGGAGCAGAAATGTTGGTTCTTTCTTGCCTTTTCTTATCCCATTTTAATCCCAATTCTGTTGCTGCAGGTCTACCATAAATTACTGTATGCTAAAGGAATTTCCTATTGATTTGCTCTGACAGTGATTTGACCAGCTATGTGAATAGCTGATGGAAGCAGAACTTATCTTGGGTTCAGACATTGGAGCATTGACTAAAGCTCTGAGGTAAACATTTACAGAAGAAACCTGAAATCATAAAGCCTTGCAGCTCAGCACAATTTACAAACACGTATTAATTAAGCTTCAGTGCTGGCTCTGCTCTGTGTTAGATGAGAACAACATCCTGGCACACAATGGGTTGACACCAGTAACCTTTTATTGTTTATCGTGCTCGGAAGTCACCAAGAATGAGGGTGAAGAAATGTCAAATAATCAGGTCAGATGCGAGTGAATGAGTCTTGATGGTTGAAGCTTGGTACCGTGGGAACCATTATTGTCCAGAGTAATTTCTGGAACATGCAAGTTAATTTCTTGTTTTACAATGTTAGTTCATAAGCTGGGGAAATCTGCAAACAACTTACACAGTCAGATGAAAACCCCGTTTCCTGGATCTCATATGTGGCTGCCCAGCTAGCGACTGCCAAAAAATGGTGAAAGACAAAAGTTGGATGACAAAGATAATAGGTCTTGAAGTTATTCCTACTGCAATAACAAGGCCCAGCACAAGCCTGCTTAAGAGAAGAGGAAGCTGAGGCAATAAAGTGGTATTTGCTTGCAGAGACAATGGGGTGTTGCCTTTTCACTCCCCTGGGCATTTGCGTTTCAGGCTGCCCCACTCTGTACACAGCACACTTGGGGCTTTATTCACTGAGGGCTGGATTCTTGCTGTTCACAGTGGGATCACTTGAATGCTTGTGCCTGCCTGCCTAATATATGTTAATTGAAGGACTTTTGTGTCTCAACATCTTTATTAATATTAATGGAATGAGATTTTTAATGGACCTATACAAAATATGCTTGACCTAGCTTGAGCCCTCAGTTTTGTTTTTACACTCTGCAGCACAGTGTGGCTTCTGACTAATTTAAGAATGTAATATTATATTCTGTGGCAGAGTACACAAACTAATGAAACATGGATTACTCTTCAGACCTGCAGTTTCCTTGCCATGAGATATAGAATTTATGTAACACCACAATGGAATTAGTTCTTTTTAAATCATGACATTTAAAACAGATTTTCTTTTTATTTGTGTGAATTACTGCACTTCAGTGAAAAGATTTTTAAAATAATTCTTTCTTGACCAGGCCTGTCTTATGCCACACAATCATTTATTTCTTTTAGGAAGAAGTCATCAAAACAGTAGGCTGTAAAATTAGGCTAGACTAAACCTCAAGAAAAATTTCAAATTAATGTTGCTGTTAAAGTATAAGCTGGTCATGGTGAGGGATAGGTATAAATTCTGCAATGCAGCATCAGACAAGAAAGTTTAAACTTCTCTAAAAATGTGACTACCCAGTGTCGTTTCTTGTTAACACTTGACAGACAGTTATGTTACTTGTTTTGTTAGATGCAAATATAAATTAAATGTTAAAATAATAGTCTTGAGCTAGGGCAGAGATGATTTTTGTTTTGCAGTCCACCGTGGATGATTATGGCATATAGAGGAAAAATGCTTCTGTCATGTTTGCACTTTTGTGTTACTTCTCTTGATAAAGAATAATTCCTTGTAGGCTGCTCTACATTTCATTGTTTGTAATAAACATCTCTGCAACCACTGTGGAGACCAGTCTGTCCCAACAGGAGCTGCAGGCTTGCTCTGTCGGCTGCTTCTCTTCACGCTGGAGGCCATATGGACATTTTTTTGCAGTACTGACATCACATACTGGTGGTGGGATTGTTATCCTACCCCAAGCAGCAAAAGCTTGAGCAAAGGGGCAGAAAAAAAGAATTTCTAGGCTGAGACAGCAGTGAGCTGCTGATGTCTGCTGATTCCTGCAGCCCAGCATTGCCCACTCTCGTTGACAGGTGTTTGCTGGTTGATGGGCTTCATCTAAAGCTTCTTGTGGTGAGTAAAAAGTGTTCTGCTGACTGCTTTGGATCTGAACCTGGCCTTGGGAAGTGTCTTTTATTCCTTCCTACAGCATCTTGGCCCTTGAGTCAGTAGGCACACCACTTTTTTGGGATACACTGCTGCAATTGCTGTTTGGTTTAGAGAGATATTTTGACAAGGGGAGGCACCACTGGCTCATCGAGAAGGTGGAATGTCTGTTGCTCCTGGAGGACCCGAAAATGCAGGTTGGACATAATCCAGGGTGGTGCTGTATAATCAGGTTTCACTGATTCAGAAGTTAGATGGAGGCAAACAGCATGCTGGAGGGCAAAGCCTGTCTGCAGGCTGAGCCTTGCTGCTCTCATGGGCTGCCCGGACCAGAACAGCCCGGGGTGAGACGTGGCAGGAGCTCAGGCGGTTTGCAGACAGTCAGCTGCTGCTACTGCTGCTAGAAGATGCACCCAAGTGCTTGGCATGTGGTGCCTGCAGTTGCCAGGTAGGTTTCAGTGCCCTGTGCCAAGAGTTGTCATTCTGCTCTGCTGCCAGAGTATCCTGACAGTGAAGGAGCAAAGGAAGCACAATGGCCACCAAAAAACGCCACGCCACGAGTAAATGCAAAGAGGTTATTTGGCCTAACCCAAATCCAGTCCTCATGATGATGGGTCACCAGTCAAGTCTGGTGATGGGGATAAAAGGGGGTGGTACCTTTTGAGGCCTGCTGTCCTTGTTAGACAGGAGAGGGACTTGGCAGGCTTTGAGCTGTGAAATTGTGCAGAATATTATCAGATGTCATGACAGAACACCTGTAGGGGACAAGACCTCATTGATCTCCTGCTCATGGCAGGAGAGCTGCATAATATCAGTGAGGGGAGCATGTTACAGAAATGGTTAATTGATTCCTGTGCTTACCAGAGAGAGCTGGGTGGTCACTGAGCTGCCTGAGGCTCAGATCCCTGCAGGTCTCTGTAATGAAGACCATGCGTGATGCAGGGACAGGACAGGGTGCAGTGGTGCTGTGTGCTGTGAGCATCAGGATAATGCTGTGGTGACAAAGGCTTGTGTTTTCCATCAGTGGGACAGATTAAACACCAAGGAAAGGACAATTTGGACCAGCAGCTGAATCAGACAGGGCTGATATATTACCATATATTACCAGTTAAAGCTAGGAACAAAAATGTGCCAGACCGTGCTCTTGGCCTCTGAGTACTGCGCTGGTTCTGTTTACAGGTTCTCAGCTTTTGGGTTATAGTGCCATCAGAAGTTTATTTTTGTTGTAATTTCCCAAGCATGTCTTGAAAATTAGCTTTCTGGTACACAGAACAGCACCACAACACTAAATTAGTTGCAAATAGCTCGAGGGCTGAGGGAATAGTATATTTTTTTGTTGTGGCTGTTCACATGATTTATTTAGTCATTTGAAAGACTGCAGTTTGGGAAAGTCAGGAACCCACTCTAATGTGAGAAACAAAACAGAAGGAAATGTCATTCATCCAGAATGAAGGTCTGTCTTCTGCAAACCAGCATTTGTGAATAGCCAAGGTCGTTTTCCCTCCACAGCCCTACTCCTGTGATAGGATTAGCAGAAGATGGGGAGTATTTCCCATTGGGAATGTTTCCTGCCCACCACAAGCCTGCTCAGAATGGTGCCCATATGCTCCAAAATATCTCCATGGATATTGCACATCCTTTAGGGACAGCTTAGCCTAATTGCCTATATTGCCAATAAATTGGAAGAGGAATTTATATATTGATACTTCTCTATACCAATGCACTGAATTGGTGCCTGTTCTTTATCAAATCTGTATCTTGCAAAGACAGTGCAATTCAGTGTCCATTGTATCAGAAATATGAATATATTTGTTTTTCTATAAAGGTGCAATGCTGTTTATGGCTGTAATCTCTTCTGCTGTTCAATAACTTGTTCAATCATTATTATTATGATTTAAAGCAACAGTGTTGTGCTTCTTTGGGGAAAGGAATTGCATTTTAAAGAGGAGGTTGTTGTAGTTTGCCTTTAATTTTTGTAGTAAGTGGAGGGTATAGGTTTATTGCAAAAATTTGTAGTGTGGAGGATGTATATGAATGAGTCTCACATGACTTCCTTTATTATTTGTTAAAATCTGTTAAAGGAGTAAGTCACTGTAAATCTGAGTGTTTTATAAGATTTATTTGCTATTGAAAACAACCCCAATTTTCAGATTTGTGAATCTTGTAAGAATTAGTGTAAATAATCTGAAAAACTATGATCAGTGTCCTATTTTAGTCCTTTTGAGGGGCTCAGTGGAGGTGTATAAAGAAAAGCCCTGGAGAGGGGTGATCAAATGTGAAATCTTGGGCTGAAACTATTCCAACAGGATGGGGAGTGTAGCTTAAACCCTCTCTTATCTTGCCAGTGTTGTTGTGTGTGCTGACTCTCCCCAGCAAGATGCCTGACTGATTCACAGCAACTGATGGGCAGTTTAAAATTACAAAGCTTTCGGTTTCCTTGTTCCTAACAGATAAAGAGGGTGGGCATTTCCTGATTATATGGTATACACTCAAAATATTTAAGTTCCCCATGGTGCTATTTGTGCCTAATTTACTTCTCTAGCACATTAACACTGCTGGTTTTCTGCAGAGGGAGGAGTGTGTGGTGTAACATGCTGTGAAGGGAGGAAATGTTTCACAAGAGCTCCTTCTGGCTTTTCCTCTGTTTGCCTTACCACCTGGAAAGAAGAAAAGGTGGAGGGACTGGCTGATGATCCAGATGGATTGCAGGAACAGTCCCCTTTGTGGTCAGATGTGTTAAGCTGGGCAAATTCACTCTGGGAAGTGGCAGGATTGCAGTTCAGCTCCTGAAGCATGTGGAACTTCCTCTAGGAAAGTGTGTAGGCATGAAGAGTGCTCAGCTACCATCAGCCAGTAACCTTGGGGCAGGCTGTGCCCCTTCAGAGGCCACTGAGCAGCCAGATTATTGTGGGGAGAAGTTGGGGATACACCAGTGTGAGGGATGGGGGTTGAGGACAGGCTCCAGCAGAGCAGATAGCACCTGAGTATAATAAATCAGAGGCTGTGCAGGTCACACGGAGAGACTTGGGAGGACCACATTTATCACTTTTCATATTCACTTTTCTAGTTCTTGCCTATGAAAGCAGACAAATGATCTCCTGTTCATGGGAGTTGGGTGCTTTGATGTACTAATTATTCCACTCATGTGGTACCTCTCAGCAGAGCAAGCATGTCCTGATGCCTGGGTAAGGGCACAGGATGCAAGAGCAGCTGAGCTGTGCAGCACTTCTGTCACTGCTGGCTGTGCTCTGGAGCCAGCTCAGGTCCCGTGGTGCCAGGGTGGAGCAGAGAGCACTCTCAGGCCCTGGGAGTAGGAGCTGCAGTGTCTGTGACTCTCACACACTCCCCTGATATCCCAGAGCCTCGGTGACCCTGGCAGCACATTCCTCTTCTTGGAGCTTTTTTCTTAACCTGTGCTTAACCTGACCTTTGCTTAACCTACTGTTCAGTAGATTCATTGCAGAAACAAGGTCAGGCTGCTTAGGAAATTTTGCCTCCTAAATCTTCTGCCGATACAATTTTTTTTTTACCATCCCTTTAAAACTTTGCAGCATGCTGAGCTGTCAACAAATATCTCCCTTGTCTTCACTGCATCTTTATTTCAGTCAGAAGGCCTGTAGTGTTTAATGTAGTGGCAACATCTGTTCAATAGATATCTGTTTATCTTGGGCCAATTTAATATAAAGAATATCTCACAGAATAAAAAGTTGCTTTCAGATGCTACCTTCCCTTTGCCACTTACATTTTCCTATTTCCTGAGATCTCAGAGAGCATCACAGGGTTACTTTGAGCTTTGATCCCCAGACTATCATTTGAGAGCCTGATATGTAAGGTATTGTGCTGAAAACACTCTACTGTACAGATGCTTTTGTGAAGAAATTCTGTTCACTTGCATGAAAATGCTGGCAAATGGTGCTTTTCTGACATAGCACGTAATTGAACAGCTTTCTTTAATGAGAAGACAAGTAAATGCTCCCATGCTGTCTTTTTCCCCCACTGTTTTTTTAGCACTCATCCCTGCTAAACAGTTGCATAATTCAGATGCTTGTACTAAAACCTGGTGATGGCAAAATCAGTGTAACTTCTCATGAGCAGTTTAGTTCTGCAGGCCTGTTCAGGGGGTCCAAGTCAAACATGGGGCTGAATACCTGGAAGCCATTGGCTAACACTCCAAATGCTGCTTTAGAGCCATGTGTTGGGCTCTGACCTTGTCACAGACGGCATGTCAGGAGCTGTCAATGGATGCATTGGGTTGAAAAATGGATTTACCTCACCTTACCACAACCTGGAGTATTTCTGTGTCCATTTTAAGACAGTTGTGGCATTATGTTTTATTTTATACCAAACCAGGACCTCTTTGTGGTGGGTTTTGCATGTCATCACAGTTATTTCTACTACAGAGATTTAGAAAATAGTATCGAAAATTATTTCTCATTGAACTTTCATTTATAATATTATTAAAAGCAGGAAATCTGGCTGGATTTGTCACAGAGCAGCAGAGCAGTTATAGCATGTTCACCCTTGGGCATCATCTCCTTAAAATAGAAGCTGAGGCTAATTTGTGGGAGAGGAGTGAGTGAGTGCACAGCTTTTAAAGCAGACCCAGGGTGGGTGTAGAATGGCTGAGCAGTGCAGATTGGTGGCATTTGGCTACTAGGAGGAAAACAGAGACTGTCTGGACTCAGGGGACACTTGGCAGAGTAATATGGTGAAGGCAGGTTTTGTGACTGTGAACAGGGCCTGCAAATATGAGGCTTTTTCATGCCATGGAATGTAGATCTAAGTTATTACATTGATCTTAGTAAATAGCCATTTAAATGCCCATGTAAAGTAAGCTCTGAATGCTGAGGGTGTTTCTATGGTCATGGAGGTGTTAAGTGGAGTTGCCATTGTGCAGGTTTTTAATGTTAGGGAAAACTGAGGAGAGGATGAGGTCTTATTTCAACTTGGTGGATTTCTGGGATGCTGCTGCCTTGTCTTTTGGGTTTAATTGTGTGAATTACAGCCAGCGTGTTACTGTTTTGCCTTTTCTTGGTGGTGAGAAGAGATTCAGACACACCTAGGCTGCTGTTCTGCTTCCAAGAGTGACTACAGCAAAGGAGCAGAGGATGCCATTGGCTGTCCCCTGGTGTGCCTCGCGGAGCAGGGCAGCGGCTGCGGGAGTGGCCCTGTGGTGTGTGGTGCCCAGCTGGGTTTCACACCGTGGCCCCAAGTAAGCCCTTTAAAGGCTGTGACCAGGAGGAAGCCTCCTGGCACAGGAGTTCCTGGGACGAGCAGAGCTCCCAGCCCTCCACGGCCGGGTGCTGCGTGTGAAGGTCCGCGGTGGCCCGGTCAGTTGGGCCACCTGGCAGCAGCCTGTCCGCATGTGCTGAGGGACAGGGCCATGCTTGGGGACAGTGTCTTTGACCAGGGCAGTGCCAGCTGGGAGCCCTGCGAGGTGGCACACACCCAGCTGTGCCCCGAGTCCCTGTGCTCAGCACAGCCGGCTCCAGCTCTGGCTGTGGGCCGGCATCCTGGAGGCTGGGCCTGCAGCTTGGAGAGCAGAAGGTGGGAGCACTTCAACAGAACAACCCAGCCAGGGTCAAATGTGAGCCTTCACAAGTCTCTCATGAGCATTTTCTGCATTGATTACAAAATCCTGCCTATTAAAGTGATAAATAAGGAACAGAGAAGCTGAAATGCTGAAGGGCAGGGAGTGTAATCCAGATAACCCAGGCGCCAGCCTGACATTCTCACTTTTGGGCCATCTTTGCTTCTTGTTTTCCATTCCCTTAATGGCCTAAGCTCTTTTGTTCCACTCCCTTTCTCCTTCCCACGTAGATATTTCAACATATGGATATGTCTCTGTATGTGGAATATCAGCAAAGCTGATACTTTGCTCCCTACAGAGTTCCTTGTGACCACTCTCTCATGTAACTAATCCATAGCAATGTATACTCCAACAAGGAAAATTAAAAGGTTGGGAAGCACTGACCTAACTTCTTAGTAAGCAATACAGCTGGCAATCAGATGTAACCCGAGCTCCTCATTATTGGAGCTGCCTGAGCTATTCATAGCAAAGCAAAATTGCTATGGGAATTGAGCTGGATTTATTTTGTTTGAATGCAAATTATCCCAGGTCAGACAGGCTCAGATCTTCTGCCCCCTCAAATTCATTTGCATCAGCTCTGGCAGGGCAAGCTCGTATCTGGAGGATCTGCACTGGGGAAATGTGGGTATGGGTAGGGAACCACCAGATGTGGGGAGCATTTGCCTGGGGCTTTGATGCAGTTGGGTGTAACTCAGTGCAGCCCAGAGTCCTGACCAGAGTGAAGGTTCTGCCATCAGGTAGCTCCAAGTGGTGTCCCATGCTTGGGCAAGTGTCTCTCTCTTTTGTCTGCAACCTCAACAGGGTGTCCTGTAAGGGAGAGGGAGTGTTAAGCCTTGCCTAATTCTCACTTACAATGTGAAATGTTCTGAAGGGTCCAGCTGCCAAAGTCCCATCATCACAGGAAAAGCTGTGTTTTCACTAAAGAAAAACTCCAACCCCACTCAACTTTGATTCTAGTATACATGATTGTACAGGTTAAAAAAAGCCTTTTAAAAACTCAGCTGAAAATGGTTCAAGAAATCAGAAAGAAAATAAAACACTGAAGCCCTTTGGCATTATTTTAAAAAATCTCATAATTTATAGTGTTGTTTCCTGCAAGGCCTGATTCATGACTTTTAGTGTTTGGAGTTGCCTGTCTGATAGTGAGGAATGTTGCTGATCAGAAACACTCAAGCAAGCATCTGTGAATGCTAAGTACCTATGGAAAAGGAATTTCCAAGTACTGATTTTAGTTATATATCATCAGTTTGTTTTTTGTTGGTTTCTTTTTAAGCTGTTCATTTTCTGTGTCACTCTGCCCTAATCTTATTGGTTTTGCCTTTATTACTACTCTAGGAGCAGCAGCTTCATTGAGAAGGCATGCACTTTGCCTGGAATATTGGTACATCTGAACTCCAGCCCTTTAAAATTGATCAGCTGCACACAAAGGGGGAGGAGAATCTTGCCAGAACATTTTCGTTTCACCTAATCCTTTGAGCAGCATAAATACTTCATAGCAAACCCACCTTAGGGTGAAACGCTGCCCTGCCTGAAGATCTGGGCGTCTTGAAGGCACATTTCAGATATTTAAGAGGGATGTAAAGGGTGCTTTTGTTTTGTGCTGTTACAGAGAATGACAGGACAGAGAGAGCTGCATTTCCTGTGCTTCTGAAGGCTTCTGGAGGTGAATCTGCTCTCACCTGGAGTGTTCTCTGAAGCTGTGCACCTAGGTACATGGGATGTTAGCTCAGGGGACACACTGAGCTACCCTCTGAAGTCAGTTTTTGTGTTATTCTTGAGGTACCCTAAGTAACTGATCAACTGTCAGCACATGACAAATAGTGGGCTGCCTCTTTTTAGGGAAAGTGAAGCATAAATGCACTCATTAAATAATCCTGCTGTTTCCTGTTTGCTTTGTGATGGATTTCAGGACTGTCATAACTAATAAAAGCTCTAGATTTTATCTTAAGAGTTGCAGGGATTTGCTTAAACAGGCCATACCCAAGTGCTTGTACAGCTACCAAGGGTAAATTTGAGCTGTTGGTTTCAGCTAATTGCCTTCCAAAACCTTTATAGGGAGCCAAAGAGCCCTACTGATGGAATTGTAAATGAAGTGATCCTGACTGTAACTTGGTAAACCTCTGGCACTTCACTTAAATATTACTGGTGTATAGTTAGTGTGCTGTAGTTTATGCTGTAGTTTGCATTCATATTTTTCTTCTATTCATTTATCTTGCCTGCTCCTGGGGTGGTGGTTTTTTCTGCTTTTTGGCTTTTTTTTTAAACCCAAAACATGAGAAATGAGCGAGCTCATGTACTGACAAGCAAGTATTTAATCTGTGGCAAAGCAATCAACTTTGTGTTAGTTCTAGAATATCTCATTACCCTGCAATAAATACCAATTTAATACATTTAAATACCAATGTGACTGGTTCAATTACCCTAAGTGGAGGAACAAATAAGAATATTTCCTTATTTGCCATATGCTGACAGGGGGTTGCATAAAGATGTTTGAAACAAGCTCAGTCAACTGCAGAAATACAAAGGCACTATTCAGAGATAACGCTGGCTTTGTTCATATAGGAATAATTAAAGACATGCAATTTTGTTACCTTGTTTTAATTGCTGACTGTTCTGCATAGCACTACTTTTGAGCAACCAAACAGAGTAGTCTTTCATGGCTAACTCAGACTGGCAATTTAAACCTTGTACTCTCCTTCAGTCAGATCGTCAGGTAATAAAATACTATATTGTTAAGAACCCTTAACATTTCACATTTGCAAGAAATCTATATTATGTTAGAAAACAGAATAATTGAGTTATTTTTCTGTGTCAGATTCTAAAGAAAAATGCCATCTGCTGACAATTCTCAAGTCAGAAAAGGCAACCAATGATTCTAATGCTTCTTTCATGATAAAAAAATATTTTAGTGTGTATAAGGGCCATTAACTTAACCTAAACATTTGCTGTGGTACAGAGCCAGGTATTCCAGTCTGGTGAAAATCAGTAAAGGTCTGCTGAGGTTATTCTCATCAGCCAAGGACCCAGTCCCATAAAGCATCACTTTGTACTTCCCTGACTCTGGGGCCGGCATCAGGAACTGCCCATTTACAGGCTTGATACTTTTCTGGAGGATGGGTGAATTTTTTTGGCAAACATAAAAGCTAGGGAAAAGTTTAGTTAACTTAAATTCTCTCTTCCCTTCAGTGTGTTCGCATGCCTTTGTGCTGCCTGGTTTGGGATAGGATCAAAAATGAACATGCTCCGAGTTTTACTCGTGGGATTTCTGACTTCAGTAATACATGTGTATTATTGGAAACCTCATGAGAGTCCATTCTCACTAGTTTCCCAGAACATTTTCTTTCCCAAATTGGTATAAAAGCACTCTGGAAATGCTTGCACAGACAATGTTCAGCTCAATGGGAGCTCCTGGGTGCTTAACACTCTGTAAAAGTCTGTCATTAATTTAACAGTCTGTGTGTGGATTTAGGGTCCAGACTTTTCACTTTTTGTTGGTGGATCACGCTTTGTGTCCCTGTCACGGTGTCTCAGAAGCTTGTTCCATTTACCCCGTGCTTCAGTGACATGGGTGCAGTTGTGTAAGTGCCCTTCTGAGGGGGACAGACAGATGCAGAATGCCCCTCAGCCTTGTGGCTGCTGCTGTCCCCTCTGCACTACCTCCCAGAAAAGGGGCTGTGGGTCAGAGTGGAGAGGGAAGGAACTCCCTTAATTACCACGATTTACTGCCGTTGGCTTGGCTGTTTGCTCCGGATGCTTCCCGAGGGTAAAAATATCTTTCACCTCAGCAACACTTTCTGCAATTCAGCCCCTTTCTCCTTCCCAGATATGCTGCTTGTCATTTTTTTCTACCTAATTTCACGTCTTAATTTGCTCATTTTGATTATATTTTCCAGAGCGTTGACACTGTGACCCTAACTTGAGAGGGGCTCAATAAGCCATCTCTCAAAAAGTCAGTCAGTGCTATCGGGTATCTGCAGTTCCAGGTCAGGCTGTACTATCCTGCTGGCTATAATTCTTGGAAGTGGTTTTGCTTATGACTGTAGTAAGGTTATAGTCTCACATATTTTTCAGACTACCAACTTAACCCATCCCAAGAGGTGAGTCTACTTCATTACACATTCCCTAAAGAAACAATGATTTATTTAAACTGCTTACATGATGCAGGATTGCTTTGAACAGCCTCATGATGGTATTGGTTGAATACCCTCGCTTTGGAGGAAAGAGGAATTCATAAGATGAATGTTGGCAAACTTAACAGGACTTTATTCTTCCTGGGATTCCTTGGAATGAGTGAGAAAATGATACATTTACCGCATTTTCAAGGCTTAACGCAAAACCAGTTCTAAGCAGCTGGCGCTTCCCCTGCTGTCTTGGCAGGGTTTTGTCTCTGCTGGTGCACAGGGACTGCCACCTCCTCACGGGTTTCTCCGTGGGGACATTTGAAATGTTTCTGAGATGCCTGCTGCCGTGAGCTCGCTGTTATGAGTGCTGTGTCCACACAGGGATGTTGTGCTGTGCTTCTCTCAATAACCAGGCTCTGAGCAGACCTGTGGCTCCTGGGCTGGGCTGCCTTGCTCTGGCAAGCGTGTGTTCCAGGCAGGAACAGAGGGATGGTGGCAAACGTCAAGGTGGTTTCTGCGCTTCCTGAGGGCATTGCCATGATCTGCTCATAGAACCCGAGGGAAAGGCCTCCCTCATCTGCCCTCGGTCTGGGGTGGAGGTGAGCAGAGGTACAGGAGTTATGGGGACACCTCTCTCCCCGTCTAGCACGTGTTGCTGTATGTTGGTGTTTAAAAGTTGACATCTGCCCAATTCCAGAGACCAGTCTGGGCCAAAAGGCAGCTTCTGGCTGTTGCCAGGGAGCTCTGAGCTGTGTGAACAGCTTTGTGTTCTCTGGGTCTCTGCCATACCCTCTTTTGGCTTCCAAGCTGCCCTTGGTTCCATGTGGGAATTGGTCTGGCAGGCAGAGCCCCAGGTGGGACAGCTGAGTGAGGGCAGTCTCTCCTCCAGCAAGGGAAAGCTTTGGTGACAGAGCTGGGCCTTTTCTGTTTCCTTTGTGGTGCCAAAGCACTGAAGACTTAACAGAGCATCAGGGCAGGAGACAAGAGTGATGAAAATGAATTGTAGATAAGGTAGTTTCATGAGTTTTCTCTCTGCAAAGTGAATGAGAAAAGACTCCAGCATGCTGTAACGTGAGATGGCCCCAACCACACTGTGATGTGCCTATTAGATTTCTAGGAATCTTTGGCCTCAGATGGTTCTAAGTAACCAGCAACCATAGTTCATAGGTCATCTGCTCTCCTTGGTCTTTGTTTTTCAGGGAAGTTCTTAGTTTACATTTTTATGTGTTTTAAGTAGAACTAAAAACTGTACTTTATGTCTCTGTACTTCACGTTCTGTAATTCTTGTTGGGATGTGTTTAAATCAATGATTTAGGTTTTTTTAGGAGCTGGACAGTTGGGAAATAACAGAAGTCTTGGATCAATGTCCACTGAAGTCTGTGGAAAGCTTTATGCCAATTGCAGTTGGCCTTTTGTCAAGTCTTTTAAAACTTTTCATGAATATTTGGAACTATTTTAATGGGTGTGAAATGACATTTAACTCTTCCTTTTTAGTGATTTTTCATCTTGAGCACGCTCACACCCATATAATGGTATAGATTCCATTGATTTCTTTGGCCATTGTTTTAGTTAAGACACAGCAGGTTTTTAACACCTTATTTTTATGTATATGCTCCTAACACTGAATAAGGCATTCTGGGTATGAGTAGTATTCCTTAGGAAATATGTGCATGCTTTTTAGTACTTCATTTAGTTGAGATACTCTTGTTCTTGTGCAAACTGTAATTTAACTTTACATCAGTCAGTATTGAGTAGTTATGTTTAGCAGAGACACTGCAGTTCAGATATTCATCTGTTTTAATTCTCAGTTTCATTTTGTTGGGCTTTTACCTCATTATTTGCATCTGGTTTCTGAAGCTCCTCTAACTTTAATGTGCATAAAGCTGTTGCCTTCAGTTTAATTAGCATGTAATGAAAGTGCCTTGTATGCAAACAGAGAACCCACAGCCACGAGGCCTTTCTAGTCTGGAGTGAGGATTTGTCTGCTCCCTCAGCACTCAGCTTTGTTAAATTATGGGAGAGAAGTCGAATTTCTGCAAATCTCTCACTCACTGTCACTGCTCTGCTTTTTATGGAGGGTCTGGTTTTTCTGGAGAAGCTGAAACCCCAAAGTGAATTAGGTTTACAGGCTGGTAAGCTGCCAAAGGCTCCACTCAGAGTCTAAGAGCACAGGGGAGCACATGGGAGCAGCCTCTGCTGTTCCAGTAAGAGGCCAACGAGATCTGTTAGGGACAGATATGTTAGTGTGTGACTCTGGAAATTCTTCCACATGGATTGAAAATCAGTGGAAGATCTACCTGATTTTGTATAGTTAAGGTGATCTTTCTCAGTGGTTTAAAAAAATTCTCCATATTTTCCAGTTTATGTTCAATTGAAAGAAATCTTGAAGCAGATACCATGTTGTCATTGCCCATGTCCAAATCTCATTTTGAAATTCTTCTTCCTTTTGAAACACACCAAGAAAACAGAACAAGTTCCTTACCTTGGTGATTACACCCAGATACTGAGGAATTTCACAGAGGCATATTTGATCTGAAAATTCCTTTAGCCCAGAGCTAAGCAAACGTTTCATAACAAATAACAAGAGGGGGAGGAATGTTGCCTTTTTATCTCTTCTCAGCTTTTCCTCAAACTGCAAGTTCCTCCAAATTATTGATTCAAAATTATTTGCTAACCACACAGGTCAACCTATATCTTTCCATTTTCTTTCCAATGGCATGGAATATCCCATCCAGAAGGATAGCAAATATGTGTTGTGAGGGAAGAAGAAAAAAGAGAATTCCAACTGAGCAATCTCTTGGGTGTTCCTTCCCACCATATTCTCACAATTTTTGCTATTATTAGTGATAGCCACAGTGGGATATAGAAGGAATAGACAGGAGTCCCTGGTCTTTTTCATGCTGTGTTGTCTAGACTTAAAAGAATGTTAGATTTTGTCATCCAGCTTCCTCTCGTGGTGTTTTAATTGCAGAGAATCAGAAATAAAAATGGAATTTTGACCTATCTGACCCTCTCCTCATTGTATCCTAAACCCATCAAGGTTAATGGAAAGTCATCCTTGATTCAGGGAAAATCACATGTAATGCATAAAGCTATGCTGAAAGTAGAAAACCCAATGCATAAATTTCCATGACAATTTTGACAGTATTTGTTCTGAAGTATTTGAGCTGGATGAATACGTTGAATCTAACTCACAGTTATGGAGATGTTTCATGTATTTGTAGAAAAAATTCCCAGGACACCCAGGAGTACACGGTAGCCAAAATGTGGCCTTCAAAAACTGGAATTCCTTCATGGTGTAAAGCTAGAAAAGGTGAATCTGTGCCGTGGCATTTCTCAGCTGGCATGTTTGCCAGCCAGCACAGTGGAGACATAGGCCACTTTGCTTTACCCAACACTACAACTTAAGAACCTGCAGGAAAAGTGCCTGGCAGTGGTTGTGCCATTGCCCCCTTTGCAGTGCTCCAGAGGACTGCAGCTCTGTCTGAAGCCAGGTCAGCATTCTCTGCATTGCTTTGGAATTCCCAAAGTGATTGATTCAGTTCGAATCCTTGAAACCATCCCATGCCTGGAAAAAAAATGGCAAATGGTGTGTGATTGAATGAGTGTGCAGACTGCTCTGTGGCACTTCCCCTTTCTTCTTGACAACTTCACAACTTCATAAAACTGGATGTTATCAGAAAGAAGGTATCTTTCATTCACACAGCATTTTTCAACTTGGAGGATGAGTTTGATGTAAAGCCCAAAGGAAAAATGTCTTATTGGAGATTTAGGGTCATATCTGTTGAAAAAAAGTGACTACATTTGTAAGGCACTCAGTCAACTATAGCCTCTGTAAAGGTGCAGCAAAACAAAAGCAGGGCCCAAAATTCAGTCACTTCTTCCCCCCCCACCATGAATTCTCAATCCACCCTTATAACGTTAAATATAGAAATGATGTTTGGGGCTGAGACTTTATGTGCATCAGGGACAGTTTCTTACAGGAAAATGTAGAACCCCCTTTTTTTCCATATGGTTTGAATCATTTACAAAATGAATCCTACAGGAATAATTTCAGATGTGGAAACCTTTAAAATGGGGAAATAAGAACCAGATTCACTACATTTCTGTTTTCCAGCTGAAAAAAAAAAAAAAAGTCAGTTAGCAGTGCCCAATTATCAGTGCATTCTAGATAAAGATTGCCTCTCAGAACCACTTGTAAATTGTGTGATGACACACATCATAAGGATTAAAATACTAGTCATCTTCCCTACAGGAAAGTACTTTGTCATGACCAAATGCGATCTGACATTTGAAATATGCCAACTTATTGCAGTGAGCAGGAGAGTTAAATTCCTGTCAATTATTTAAAACCTGTCTTTTATTGATGGAGGCAATTTTAACCTTCTTTTAGAATGTTAAGTAGATACAGGCTGAGATACATAATTATGAATTCATGTTGAAGAGAGAAGAATGGGCAAATTGTGGATCAGAATATAATTTGTGTGTTTTGTTGTTGTTATTTTTATTATTATTATTCAGAGGGCAATTAGACCCTCACAGTTCATATTGTGGAATCTCTTCTATTGCCAAAATGGAGGTCACAGTGTGACTTTATGAGCACTGTTATTGGGCCCCTATGAAAGGTGCTTATATTGGGGAGTACTGCAAAGCTGCCTTTGGTTTGGACCAACAGTAGAGAATTTCTATGAAAAGAATGCAGCGGATGACTGTAGTCTGTTGAGGACCTGTAGCTCTTTGGTAAATCTTTCCAGCTGGAATAGACTTAAAATCAATTTCAGCATTAGTTTAGTTAACGGTTAAAGCTGTGAAGATTCATATGTAACTTTCAATTTTCACTTGCTTTTCACTGTGTTGAGTTTTCCTCATGGGAAACAGTTCTTAAAGTGCAGAAAATTCCACAGATCCTTAAAAAATACAGTGCTTGCATTAGGCATTCAAACTGCTCTCTTTGTGATACCCATGGCATTCAGGCCCTGGGAGGTTGTGCTGAAGAAGAATATCCATTTCAGAAGGGAAGAGGTGATACTTGTGACATGTCTGCATTTTCAAAGACTTTTTTGAGGAAGGAGGTGGAATCATGGTCTTGGAGGACTCAAGATGTGGGGCAAGATGGTTTGCAATTGACATTTGTTTGTCTGCACATATTTTTTTTGAAGCCTAAGAGATATGTAGTCCTCGTGGGATGTCAGTTTTGGCAGGAGGGTGTTGGCACATGGTAGAGCCTCACTGATCCAAACCAAAATTCTGTATCTAGTATTACGTATATAATGTAATAGAATTACCTGATGAAACTTCTTTTTGGTTTTTGACTCGGTAAAAAGGGGTGTTTATTACAACATGTTCTACAAAACCAAGAAATGAAATAAAATCATAACTGATTAATGAGCTGCATGGAAATACTTCCTCAGTGCCACCCACATTTCCCTGGCCCTGATCCTGGAAACACTTCATCACATGTGCAGTTTTATGCACAGATCCTATGTGAAAACTACAGTGTAGTTTTCCCATACTTGTGTCTTTCAGAGATCCAAGATGGAAAACAATCAGATACTTGCCTTTAGTGATTAGCTTTCCCTTGCAGGAGGGTATAAATTTTACCTTGTGTTTAAATTATGATTAAATTGCAGGGAGTTGATTACTGAATGACAGTGCTTAAATGTTCAGATGCTTCAGCTTTGTGCTGCTGACCTGTAATGTCATTTTCTACTTGGAATGCCCTTAAGTCTGGGACTCCTGTTTGGTAATACCTTGTTGTGAAAAAGCTGTGAACCTTCATTCAAATATTTCCTTCTATGATGTGTGCACTTTTGAGAAGCTGTATTTTCTGGAAGCGTTTCCTTTTTATGTATATCCTGTACACAAACACGCACACAAACAAACCTGTACTGTGAGGAATGGGTTAATATTGCATATGAAACTATTCATGCTATGGTGTGAAGGTGCTGTGCTGCCCGTCCCAAAACATTCCTGGTCTGCGTTTTTCCAAATGGGAAACCTGGTCATCTCCAAAGGGAAACGATGCATGTTTAAATGGGAAGAATATCCAGACCGTAACTTGAATAGGATAACTTGATATATGAGTTGATCTAGAACTTGAGTAATAATGACTTGAGCAGCTGACCAGCGTCGAGGTGCACACTGTGGTCAGTCTGGGCTTTGCAGGACGGTCACTGGAGGGGCTGGCGTGTTCCAGCTGTGAGCCGTGACAGCCTCCTCTCTAACTTGCGGTGCCGTTTCTTTTTTCAGTCGGGCTTGATAAGGACGCGGCAGATGGAGCTCCTGATCTCTCCGTTGCCTCAGCAGCTGGCCCTGGAGCACAACTACACGTCCCCCGCCGGCCACCACCCGCACGTGCTGTACAAGCGGACCGCCGAGGGGAAGGTGCACCAGTCCCCAGCGCAGCCCCGTCCCAAATCCTCCCCGCTCGGCCGGCGCAGAACGCGCGCTCCCCACACGCGCCGCGCGCGGGCGAGCGCTTACCGCCACGGAAGGGCTCAAAAGCAGCATTTTTGTGGACGTCGCAAGAAATGTATGTAAGGAAACTTTCTCTCCTTTCTTGAGGTAGTGGCTGTTTCAGGCTGTGTGGTGGCCCCAGGGTGTGCTTCACATCTCCTCACATCCCTTTGGGATGGAGATGTAATAACTTTAAATTTTATATTTCTAACGTGAAACACATATGAGAAACTTGAGTTTTGCTCTAAGTTCACAGAATCATCTCTTTTATTAAGCCATCAGAATCACTGTTTAGTTTTCTTGTACTTTGCCTAGATTAAAAGATCCCAGTGGTGATTTTTTTTTTACATTGACATAGTTTTCAGTAAGAAGTTCTGCACAGTGATGGATGCCAAGTCCCTGAACTTCTCTCTGTTAGATTGGGGATAAAAAATTAATTAGGCTTGAAGATGGAGAAAAAAGCTTCAAAATCATTACTTTCTGAGAGGATAGAGAAAAAGTCTTTCAGAACTCACCATTTGATAATGAAATTTTCAGCAACTGAGATCTTCAAAAAGAACCACCCATGTAAATTGTTTAAATAAGATTTTGGAGCCACGTCTTAAAAAATATATTGAAATATATTATCCTGCCAAGATCCATTCCGAGTCCTTCATTAGGCCCTCAAATTGCAGAACATTTTAGAGCCCCCTTGGACCCTATATCTCTACTTTTAGCATTCAGTTGTGTCTTTTTGAAAGCTGATCAGCTTCTGAGCTGAGTTTCTTAATGAGGGTCTCCCAGACTGCAAACAGTATTGAAAACAGTGCCTCAGTCTACTTATATTCTTCCAACTTCCTACTGAAGTTCTGAGAAAATGAGCAGCTTCCTTTTCCAAAGGTGTGTAAGGAAGAAGGAGAAAATAAATAGAAGGGAAGGAATGAGAAAGGAGTTAGTGAGAAAGGTAGGTGGCTGGCTGGGACTGAGGCCTGAAAACAAATGGCTTGTTAAAATTTCAGAAATCCTTCCCCCCAGGTTTAAAAGCCAACCCTCAAATGCCAGCTGCACAAGCCTGCGATTCAACCTGTAAACATTTGCCTTCTAATGCAATCCAAAAGTGCCTCATTACATCCTCCCTTTGCCTCCTGGCTGGTTTTCCTGCTGCAGAGCAGGGCCGATGGTGCTCTGTTATCTCCTCTGCTCTACACTGGCCCATTTTGTTTGGATTGTCCACTGTGAGTTCGTGCTTTATTTGCTGTTCCTCCTGTGACTGCTTGTCCAAAATGAGAGTTATCCGTGTCCTCTTGAGCTTTTACACAGTGCTTATCCCTATAATAAATGAGAGCATTTTGAACACTGCATTTGTATGGCCTCCTGGGACGTGAGGAGATATTATTGTTATTCCTGTCTTATAAATGGGACTCACAGACACAGGAGAGGTCAGAAGTAACCAGTGATTCTGGGAACCGAATTGAGAAACTGAATTTTTCTTTAAAATACTTTGCGCTTTTGTAATCTACATGTATATCTATTTGTTCAATAATTTCACTTACAGCTATGAGCTCTTAGCTGCATATTCAAGTAGGTTTTATGTTAAATGAAGAACATGCAATTAAGCATCCAACTGTGATGAGTTTAGTAAAAGTGATTTGCCCATCATTGTTTAGGAACTTGATGTCAGACACACTCTTAGGACCTGATTTAGCAAGATGGCATTTAAGTACCTTACCCACAAAACTCTTTCTTTTCACACCCTGTGGTCTTTCACTTTGTGCAGTTCATACTTGCAACCTTCTGAGAGAAAGGAAGGAGTTCTAAAAAATATCAACTTATTTCCAGACCCCACCTTGGTTAATTTATAGAACAAATCAATCTCACGTTCACTGAATGAAATAGAAATAAAATCACGTCATTGTTTAATAGAGTAGAGGAAAATACAGGATGCAGAAGAAATTACCCCAGTAAAGGGAACACTTTGTCTATGAGTATTTGGTACTTTTTTTCTTCTTGCCTTTTTTTAAAGTTTTTACATTGTTTTCCTGGTCTTATTCTGAGATCTGGAGTCATATCAATTTGAAATTTTCAGCAAAATCCAGTCTGGTCACCTGGAATAGAGTTTCAGCTTGAATGAACAAAGGGATGGAGAATTCAGGCTGACAAAAGGTGGTCCTCTGCTATTAACCCTGCCTAGTCAGGGTTACTTTATCCTAACCTAAGAATGAAATCAAACTTGCTGAGCAGTAAGAGGGAAGAGCACATTGCCACTTGGGTGTCATAAAAATAACTTGTCCGCACACCATCTTTTAAAATTTAATGTGCAGTCAGTTTGTAAGCACTAGAAAAGCCAGTTAATCATCTTCCAAACTCTTTGTCACAACCTAAATTCTTTTAGATCATGAGAATTAACTGGACTATAGTTAGTAAAACATGCATGAAACTGCTGCTGCTTTGGTTTTATGAGCAGCAGTGAAGTAAATTCAAGAGCAAAACTTCTCAGCTCATGGATACATGTGTCCAAAGCATTGGAGCTGTATTGCCTTCAAAATAGTACCTGGGCACTGATGTGCTTGAACTGAGCACTTCCCTCTTGGGTGAGGCCTGTCCTTGTATCTTGATGTGTTTCCAGAAAGGACAAGTTCTTTGAGCTTGCAGAGGATGGTTGTGTATAATGAGTGATACATTTGAAAATCCCCACAACCTGGTACTTTTTATGTTAAATGCACATCAGTGTGCTGAGTTCTTGAAAGCAGACCACTGTTGTGCATTCTATGGTGTTCTTGATTTCCCAGTTTGGCGTGGAAGAAATTAGGGTCTGTTTTAGCTCTTTGGAATAAATTTCTGATGAGGAACAGGCAGGATTTTTTTCATTACCTGAGGCTCCCTCACTTGAGTTGTTACATCCTGTGTCAAAGCACCCCCCCATTATTATCCAAAGAGTTTGTTAAAGTGGCCTTTGAGTTAATTCTTGATGCAAAGGCAGTGTAGGTTTATGCAGAAGAACCTGTGGATAGCAGGAGCACTGTGAATGTGGGAGATGGATTTCTCTTCCTCATTTCTGGTTCCCTGAAGAACTGGAGTAGAAACCACTGTCCAGCTGTGAGGGAGAAAATGCTCCCTGGAATTGGGATATGCATTGCCTGTTGTCAAGCCCTCCTTGGTGTTGCCTGACTCAATAAACACATTCCCAGCAGGAATAATCTCACTGGCAGTTTGGCATGGAAGGCCAATGTCAGTCCCAATATCAGGCTGGCAGGAGTTTACTGGTGGTGTGTATCTGATTTCTGTATTGCCCGTGGACATCTGTTGTGGAAAGGACTTTTTCTGCCAACTGCTATGTAAGTAGTACATGCCAAACACCTCAGGAAGTTATCAAAAGGACAGGAAAAATGCAGATACTCTGTTAAAAATTCTGTTGTATTTTTTTTGCACAGATGCTACCATTTTATTAGATTAATTCCTTATTTTAAACTGCTTATTGAATACGAATGTGGTTCTCCCATTTCCTTCTCTCCCTGTAGCAGTCCTTCCCTCAGGAATGAATCAGGTCTTTTTTAATAAATACGGAAGAACTTAGCCAAAAGTATTAAATCACATGCTATAAAAATAATCTAAGGCTTTAAACCTGTGATACTTCATTTTCTGATGAAACTGTTCATGGGTGATCTGAACTCTTTCCAAAACAGTTTTATTTCCTTTTAGATGCACCCAAGCCACCCACAGAAGAGACCTACATTCGCTCAGATGAGTATGGGACTTCTGCGAGGTTCAAAAGATCATCTGCTAAAATTCAGAAAAATGGAAGTCTAAATGTGGAAACCCTTGTTGTGGCGGATAAAAAAATGTTGGAGAAACATGGCAAGGAAAATGTAACAACATATATCTTAACAGTCATGAACATGGTAAGGTGTGGTGTCACTGAAGTGTCTTTTCTCTGGGGAATATTGTTGTGTCAGAGTAGGATCTTTCATTAGACAAATACTGATAACCAAAAGAGCAGAGACACCTTCTGCAAGCCTTTCTTCAAGCCTCATCTAATGTAGTACTTGTGTCAAAAAGCCTTTAAATACACATCTTTAGAATATCACAGCTCTGGCAATAGTACTGTTGAGTAAAAAAAAAATAATTAGAAAGTAATTAAAATGTTAAATACTAAATAAATGTTAAAGGCAGATACTCTGAAACTGAAACTTTAACTTAGTATCACGAAGCTTTATCTGTTTCATCTCACTTCTCCTAGAAACACTTAATTGAGAAAGCACAAATGTATTTCCATAAAATTGATATAATTTGACTAGAAGGATGTTTTCCTGCATGGCCTTGCTCTTTACTTTTGTACTGCAAAACTTGAGCTTGAACTTAGGCCTTAATTACACTTGATCCAGGAGACCAAGGACAGATCAAAGCCCATTGAAGTCAATAGAAGGTTTTTGAGTTTTTGACTAAAAGTAGTTTGGGGCATAATTCTTCTGGTGTGAGCTCTTTTGGGTTAATCCTACAAGGTATATAACTCCATAAGTTAGTTCTGAAAATTGAAGTCCAAGTCAGTACATATGTTTAATCTATTAAAAAGGAATTATGCATGTAGGTGATATTTCCTCTCCAATAATCATTGCAGGTCTCTAGTCTGTTTAAGGATGGAACAATTGGAAGTGATATAAACATTATTGTTGTGAGCCTGCTTCTTTTGGAACAAGAGCCTGTAAGTTGTGTCAGCCTTTTTGTCTGAGCTGCTTCATTTGCTGCTGTTCATTGGGAGCACTGGGTGCTCCCACGTTATGTGCAGGGAGGTTTCTTAAGACATAGAGTGTGAGAAGAAGATTAAAACTGCCAAAATCTCCAAGATGACACTTTCTACTTTTCACTGCTTCTTGGGTTTTGATTCTAAATTCTTCATTTCATATAAATATTCTTTAGAAACATTGAAACACTTCCAGTAAGATAAAACCTAACATTTTCCAGCATTTCCTTGAGGAGAAATGGCTGGAATGAGAAATGTACTTAATAAGTATTTAAATAAATGGAATCATTTTGAACTGGGCTTTCCAAGGTGTGATGATCAGAAGTGGTAAGTAGTCAGAAGTCCCAAGCTGAAGAGAACATTTAACAAAAGTTGGGAGTGGAGCCAATTCTTGAGTCAAGGTTGCTGAGACTAAAGAAGACAAAAATCTCTTTTGCTGAAAAGAAATTTGTGATGGGTTGATCTCCTTGGATAATACTTTTCCTCCCCAGCAATTACAATAGATTATAATCACAATATTGAATATGGCTTGGTGTTCAGCATTCTCAGGAATCAAATGTATTTGTACGCTGTAATTCCAGCCACCAGCTTGGGAAATATCTGTGTTTCTGGGGAGAGGCCCAGTTTTGTTTTGCAGGTGTAAGAGATTCGCTCATCAGCTGACTCAGCCATCACAGACAGTTAACATGGGAATACATAAGCTGATGCAGAACAAATATGAAATATTAACTCCCTTTTCCCTAAGCAACTCTTACTCTTCCAATCTCCTTTGTCATGCACTGCTGGAAACACCTTGTCTGTGTGTCTGTGCCCTCCCTGCAGGGCGGGTTATTGATCAACCACCATGCTGACCAGTCCCTGAACAGCTTCTGCCAGTGGCAGTCTGCCCTGGTTGGGAAGAACGGGAAGCGCCACGACCACGCCATCCTTCTGACGGGCTTTGACATCTGCTCCTGGAAGAACGAGCCCTGTGACACTTTAGGTATGACACCAAAACATGGGCTGGGAAACTGGGGCGTGTCCACAGCAGGAACCGAGTTGGTTTCAAGTAGAAGAGTTCATTTTTGCACGTGTTGTTAGTCTTCTTGAAGATGATAGGCCAGTATTATTTTTGTTACCTCTTCAAGGAATATTTTTGATTTTGAGAATATTTCTCAGCCACTCTGTTTTTATTTTCTTTTTGTGACTGCTTGCCTTTTTTGAATGGGATTCCTCCCTAATTGGAGAGCAGTAAAGGCATGGGGGGTGGGTTGGGGGAGAATAATCTTTACGAATAAAGTGTATTTGGAGAGGTTAGGTTTGATTTATACTTTTTATATAGGAGTTCCTTTACTGTCAAATAAAAGTCTGCTGTAATTCCTCCATGATAAACCTGATGAAGTAGACAAGTGTCTCCATGTGCCAAAATAAACTGGCTTATTAGGACCAGTGCAGATGATACATGTATTTGGAATTCTGTAGAGGAACAAGCTATTTTACTGCTTCCTTCCTTCAGGATTTGCACCCATCAGTGGCATGTGCAGCAAATACCGCAGTTGCACCATTAATGAAGATACAGGCCTTGGCCTGGCTTTTACAATTGCTCACGAATCTGGACACAAGTAAGTTTCTTCTTCTATAAACAAATATGTAAGTGGATGGAAATGCAGCCTATTTAATATAAATCAGTTAAACATAGATAATTTGGATTGGCACATTCTAAATACAAATCATTTGGAAGCCCAAGGAGTGGTGGTGAACGGGGTTCCATCCAGCTGGTGGCTGGTCACCGGTGGTGTTCTGCTGGGCTCAGAACTGGTCAGTCCTCTTTAATACCTTTGAGCTTCCCACACTGCTCCCATATTCTGGTAGGCAAATCCCTCTGGTATCCATGTGGTTGCTCCAAAAAGAGAGGGGTCGCTGCAGCTTCACTGGAGAGGTGATCTCTCTGAGTTTGTCAGAGGGCTCCTTTTCCCAGAAGACCCAGTGTTTCATAGAAAACTTTGAACCTGTCCTTTGTTCTCTCTACCTGTTTAATGAGTGATTTGGGTAAAACCCACCTTTGTAATGGTTTCTGCCTTTCTGTATTTATGTCCATTGGATTTCTGTTCAATGTCCATTGTAGAAAGACTGTAATTGTCTTAGAACCTGGTGTCTCTCCTACAAAACCAGTAGTAATCTTCCATGGAGCTTCAGATATTCTTCAGATTGTTGAATTAAATCTAAGCAAGGTGATCGGGTTTTGTTCTGTTTTTCCCCCCAATAATTTTGAATTACTTTCCCACAACTTTGTGCATGGATTTGATTTCCAGTTTAGCACAGTTCAAGCTTGAGTCTGTCTCACCACTGGCAGTAGAGAAGCAGAGTTTCTCTGTGTGGTACAAGCCTAACATCAAGGCTTAGTTAAAGGGTCTTTATTTTTCAGCAACACTAATGCACAGAAAACCTTTGGAAAGCAGTGCTACTGTATTCTAGTGTATTCTGCTGATTGGTCAAGGCATGAAGCCTTCCCAATCTGCCTGACTGCATCAGGACTATTCAGTTTTCATTGTACTGCCGTGCTCTGCAGTACACACCATGACCTAATGTCTACATGAGTGACCCTTTCACAGGTTTCTGTACATCTGAAGGGAAGCAAGGAATTAAAGAGTAATCCAGCTGCCAGTGAGGCCCGTGGGAATTGTGCCAAAGCATTCAAAGGACCAGATATGTAGTATGAATATTGTTTGATCCTCCTGTCAAACTAATGCAGTTTCACTGACCTCAGTACATTTTTAATGCCATTCAATCAGTATTAGGAGAGAATCAGGCCCATAGCTTATTTTCCAAGAATTATACCATTTAGTCTCTTAATGTTCTCCTCCCTTTTTATTTTTCTTATTTGCTTTGAGAAAATCAACTTGGAATTTTTTTTCTTTTTTCTTTTTTTTTTTTTTTTCCCTTTATCACCACTGCCTTTGATTCACATATTATTCAACTTTTCTTTGTTATACTTCCATGCTCCTAATAAAATGCTTCTTACCTCCTGGGAAAAGCCTGTGCCAGACACAAAATGTCTTTATGATCATTTGTTGTGTTCATGGTCTTGAGACTACCTAATATGTGATGTAAGACAACAGAACCTGGTTTCTGTGATACAGAGATTCTTGGAAGAAAAAAAAAAACCTGACAGCTTTGGAGGTGCTGAGGTCCACTGTGAATGCATTAACCAAAGGTTTCACAGGAGGGGAATATCACACTCAGTGGATCACAGAAAGCTTCAGTTGTTAGGCATTTTAGTGTTTTGTTAGACATTTTAATGATTTTCTAAAGTTTGTGTTTTTACCTGAAACCTTAACAGTTCCTCTGGGTGTTCAGAGCCCATTGTGTCAGTGGGATATAAACTGGGGATTCTCTGGCTGCAGTGCAGGGAAACACAGTATTTTATGAAGGGTTCTAAAACACTGGCTCAATTGGTACTTTTTTTGTCCATTTATAGGAAGAGCCATATATTTTAGAAAGTTTGGAGCCTCAGCTGGTGGCAACACATGCAGTAACTCTGATGAGCCTGTAATGATTTATAGCAGTAGAGGCTTGAGTCCAGTAAATGAGATATTCCCTGCACATGCACAGATTACATTTATAAAGTCACCAGTGTTCTACAATATTGAAGTAACAGATGATGAAATTTCTATCCCAAACACATTGAAATTCACAGATGTCCCATGCATTCAGTAAGTACAGAACAGTGAAAGGAAAAGCTCTAAAAATTAGCTTTATTATATCAATAAAATCACCATAATTTGAAATTATAATGTGGTTTTTTATTGCTTATTATTCTTTATATCATCCTAACACCTCTCCTAGTGAAAGCAGGGCCTCCTGATGCTCAGACTGAGCAAAACACCCCATAAGAGGTAGTTTTCCCAGTAAGAGGCACTATTCCCATTAAACAGTTCCAGTCTAGACAAAATGACACTGTATAATAAAGGTGAGGAAACCAATGTGATTTGCCTGAGATAATATAGCAAGTTAGTGGCCAAAATTAGAAAAATAATAATATTTTTATGTTCATACTCATGTACTTTATTCATTCACACCCATTTCCTCTGCTACAAATGGAGCTGTGTAGCTCTTCCCTCTGATTAGGAGGGCAGTTCTGATGGGTAAGGGACATTCCCATGGGTGGTCCTTCCCTGGGTTCTGATCTCCCCAACATTCACTTTAGCAGGCATTGTCCCTGGGCAGGGACAGGCTCACCCTGCTCGCAGGTGTTGAGCTGACAGATTGACAGGAAAGGACAAGTGTGGCTGAACATAAAGTCCCTGATGTCCATGCACCTCACCGTGGAACTGTTCTGCTTTGGGAGTGAGAGATGGGCACACTGGGAGCCTGGGGCACAGGCTGCAGCTCCGGTGCCTCTGGGCAGTGTCTGTCACTGGCTCCCTGTGCAGCACCAGTGTGGCTCTTCCTTGGAGCCTGACCATCCTTCCCCACCAGACAAGCGTGTGATGACAGAAATTGCTGTTAATTGGAACCTGACTCATACCAATACTAATTGGTATGGTGCGTGAGTTTTCATCCCTTTGCAATGAAAGGGATGAACTCCACCTTCCCTGTGGAGTTCAAGCATAGAGCTGTTACCCAGAAAGTGTTTCTTTTCCCCCAGATTTTATCTTGCTTCTGTTTAATGTAGGCTTTCTCTCTCCCACCTGGTTCTCTTTTCAGCTTTGGGATGATTCATGATGGAGAAGGAAATGCTTGTAGAAAAGCTGAGGGAAATATTATGTCTCCCACACTCACTGGAAACAATGGAGTGTTTTCTTGGTCTGTGTGCAGCAGGCAGTATCTCAACAAATTTCTCAGGTAGGTCAGATGTAAATCTGGGCCAGTGCCAGGGAATGCAGCTTTAGTAACTGGGCTTGAACAGCATAAAAATTACTGAAGTGTGAAATTCTCCTCCTTTAAAATGTGCTCAAACCCTTGCAAGTGTGAGCCCCCACGCTCGGGCTGCTGGAGCACTGAGGTGGTGTGGCCTGAAGGGCTTTTGTCCTGCCTTGTTTCAAAAGCATGAGTTCCACCCTGCAGGAATACCCTGCAGTAATGACTGGCATATCATTCTTTCCCAGGCATTCCTGTCAGCAGCTGGGTTTAGTAGAGAGTGAGTAGGAAGTGTGCACAAAAGAGGGCAGACACAGTGGTACCAAAGTCATTAAAAAATGTAAATTAACATCAGTGGCCTTTCTCACTGGAGTTTCTCTCTTGATCTAGCTCATGTCATGAGTAAAGGACATTTTACATTTTTCACATCCTGTTTCTGGGAGAAAGAAAAAAGGAGAAAGGGAAAGATGTCAGGTTTTTTTCCAGCTTGTTGTCATTACTCAGTGATGCCTGTAGAGGAGCTGTTCTTCAATCACTGTTTAATTCATGATTACATTAATCTTTCCCTTAATTTTTTTTTTTGTCATTCTTGGGTAGACTATACAGAAATACTAAAAAATGTGTAGGAGGTATTTTGAGCAAGAGCAACACAGGCATTTTGGATGTTAATTCCTTAGAGTGAGAAGCAGGCACCTTGGTAGTTACGTGGACCTGGTCCTTGAGTTCCCAGTCAGTATCTTTGAGTAGCAGACAGAAAAGGTGATGGAGTTCTGGGAGTTTTCATCTGCAGTGATGCAATACATTTTGTGTACAGAAGCAAATTGCAAGCTAAGAAGTCACATGAGCCCTCCAGCCTGCCATGTGGTCCCAGAGACTGACACTTGGAAGGCAGATCCAGCATGGAGTGACCTTCTGTAAACAGGGGGGCCCGGGCAGAGCGAAGGGGAAAAGGTGGAGCTGGGAGCTGTGCTCTGGACAGCCCAAAGCTCACACCCTGCAGCAGCCCCCTGGCAGCTCCACACAGGGCAAGTGCTGCAGTGGGGCACTGTGCCTGCTGCTTCTGCTGATTCCTGATTTGGGGAACCCACTGAAGGCAAAGAAGCAGATCAGGTCACCTCGCTCTTGGATACCCAGGAATGCAGGGGGGAAAAGAATTTGACACCATTATTTCTTGTTGTCACAACAGTCCCAAAGCCTGGAAATTCCTGCTTCCTTAAAACTTTGCAGGTCAGGCTACCAACAAGATGTCAAGAACTTTTGGTTCCTGCACAGAGATATTCTTGTTTCAGAGCATACCTCTAAAACTATTTAAAGGTACTGTATACCATATTCTGTATTTGTGCTGGTCTGTAGCAAATTAAAATATTTTGATGTAAAGATCATAGTCATGATTAATTTACCTTCTCATTATAGTACAGCTCAAGCTGCCTGCCTGATTGATGAACCTAAGCAAACAGGACAGTATAAATACCCTGACAAACTGCCAGGGCAGATCTATGATGCTGATACCCAGTGCAAATGGCAATTTGGAATGAAAGCAAAACTATGCAACCTCAGCTTTGTAAAGGTACCTGTTGATGCACTTTTGAGAAGTTACAGTGACGTGAGAGAACTGCAGTACGCTGAATAAGTAAAAGTAGCACGGGGTTCTTCAGAGGCCTGGGCTGTTTCTCTGCCTTATCTGGCTTGGCAATTTGCTTTGAAGGTACTGGCCTCTTTTGAGGAATATCCCAGTCCCAGGGGAGTTTCAGAAGGAAATGTGTTCCTTCCAGGAGTCATAAGGGGGGCACTTGGATCTGCATGAGCCATGGGCCCTTGCCTGCTGTGCTAAGGGAAATTAGCAGGCAGCAGAATTTTGATCAAAGCTTGTGTGGGGTGTGGGGTAAAAAGGACTCCATTTCTTGTGTTTTACTTGTATGACAGCAAAAAGTCTGGGAGAGATCTATAGCGTTATTTTAGAGCAATGAAATGTAACTTGTACTCTTGACTTCATGATGAATGATTAATTTAGATTAACCTATTGTTTTAATGACTGTTACACTCCTTACTGGTCTCTTTAGAGAAGGCATTTTTTAAAATAATCTGGAGTGCTCATTCTGAAAAAACACATGGTCATTTCTTTTACTCCCGTTATTATCCTGGAGTATTTTGATTTATTGTATACTAACCACATTATTCAAGTGGTGGCAGCTGTGTTTCTTCCACAGCTAATAGACAAGGAAGAGGGAGTGAACAACACTGTGCACAGACTGCCTTTCCAGATATCTTCTGTGGTTTAGAAAAATCTTATCTCTTCACAGTATTACAGTCCCTGCAGATATGATGAAATTTTAGCCATGAACTTTTTTAACACTGTTTGTGTTCTATTATAATTTCACACTCAATATAATTTTAAGAAATATATAGTGAAATGGTGCATAAACAAGAAGGCAATATTCAGGGTACGGCTGTGCTAGGAAACTTTAACCCAGGCTTTTCTAAATTCAGAAGAGTTAATTTATACATCTTTTAAGGTAGCAAAAGCATGTTTCATTGGTTACTCTTTTTAAACACCAGGAAATAATGGAACTTATGACCATTGTAGCGAGTACTGTTTCCTTTTCAGGATATCTGCAAATCTCTTTGGTGTCACAAAGTGGGTCACAGGTGTGAGACAAAGTTCATGCCTGCAGCAGAAGGAACAGCTTGTGGTATAAGTATGGTAAGTTGTTTTAGAAATAAAATATTGTCATCCTAACTTGAGTTTAGACTGTGTTTGGTCAGATACAAGCTCCCATCAAAACCAGTTTTAGCCTGATCCCTCCAGATTTGCCATCCTGGACTTTGAGATTGCTTTGTAAATGATTCCACTGTGATGCACACTCAGGATGTGGCCTCCCAGTGGTATCTGTCTGATGGCAGGGCCTGGTGCCTCTCCCAAGGAGCTGTGGGATCAGATATCTCTGGTAAATCTAAATTGGTAAGAAAATACATGAATTATAACAGGAGTTAGATCAATGCTTCAAATTCCACTCTGATATGAGAATACCTTAAGCCATAGTATTTGCTATACAGACTAAGGCCATATTTTTGTCAGAGATCACCACTAAAAGAGCTTATTTGTTTGAGTCAAACCTTCTAATTTACACTCATCTTATTTGTTTGTATTTACCCTCATTTGCATTTATTTGAGTTGAACCTTCTAATTTACTCTCATCTGTAGTTATGCAAAATATTTTCTTTACCTATAAGGTTTCTTCCAGCAGAACGTTGCTTTGATTGTCAAGTTACTGACAAATGTTCTATTTTGCTTTTTCTCTTTGTGCAGTATTTCCTAACTGAACCATAAAAGAGAGACACGTTAGCAGAATTCTAGCAGGCTGTTTGTAAATTACTTGGGAAGTGTTGGGGCTCTGCAGCACAGGGCCATAAAGTAACATGGATTTTTGGGGGAAGAGTAAGGCAAAAAAGCACTCTTCAAGAGAACAGTTTTGAAAATTTGTTACCTCAGGGACCTTCAAGTGAGAACTTGGCCAAATATTAGAACATTACTTACTGATGCCACTGTGATGTCCCGCTCGAGAGTCCTCATCCTGCTGTGAGCTATTCTTTGAGTTCAGTGGGTGACCTTATATTTATTAGGATCAAGCACTGGAGCTTTTAAATGTGGTTTGTTTTGTTTTTTTCTTTCTTGCATCTCCTGGGTGCTGCTGACTGTGTTTTCTGTCGCTGTTTTGCAGTGGTGTCGCAGGGGACAGTGTGTCCAGTACGGTGACCACGGGCCCAAGCCTGTCAATGGCCACTGGTCTGCCTGGTCTGAGTGGTCAGAGTGCACTCGCACCTGTGGAGGGGGGGTCACCTATCAAGAGAGACACTGCAATAATCCAAAGTAAGACACAGATATGGAAAGGTAGTATTTTTTACTGTTCTCATATGAAATGAGCACAGTCTGTTTCTGCAGGGAAATAATCTGTGTTGAAATGTGTGTAAGGCTTTCCCCCATGTCCAGTGTGAGCAGTCTGTGGCAGAATGACAGGGCTGTGTCCTGACACCAGACAGCAGAGGCTGGCAGCAGAGGCTGCTGGAGGACCTCGACATCTCCAGCCCAACTTGCTCCATTTATTTTGGGATGTGACAGTTTATCAAATACCTGCAGAAGTAAGGAAGCACCATACAGACATTTTTACATTTTATATTTTTAAATCTTACATTTAAGGAAGCACCATACAGACATCGTTACATTTTACATTTTTAAATCTTACATTTAAGGAAGCACTGTCCGGCCATTTTTACACCTAACAGCCTAAGAGCAGGAGAAAAAGATCTTAAAAGCTATTAAGACTTCTACTGAGATCATATTATCCAGGATGATAAGGACAGATGTCTTTGCATGTCTGTCATGTTCTTTGCATTCTTTTACATTTCATGAGTGAAATGAAAGTTGGTGAACCCTAGAATTGTGTGCTAACTCATGAATCATTTTTTTTTATTTGCCTCTTATCTCTATAAATACTATTCATTATAATAAGTATTTCAAACTAGATTAAAAGTGTTAACTGACCAGCATCTTTCCAAGTACTCAATTCACTGCAACTTACAAGAAAAAAAGGATTTCCCTCTTTTATTTCATACACAAATTCAGCAGGCATAGACACATGTATTGCTCATTGCACACAGTAAAAGCAGCATTTAAACTGCAGTAATAAAAAACAGAGAAAATATGACACAGTTTATATGAGGCTGTAAAGAAGCCTCTCATCTACTATACAGTGCTGCAGTATAATATCCACGCTTCATATACTATGTTATAGGAGAATGTGAGTTAGTTAAAATAGTCTTTATTACCCTCAGTCAAGCCAATTTTTGCAGATCCATAGCAGAGCATTTTGTCAACCTTTTCTGTTGTTTCTCAGTTCTTTTTCATTAATAAAATTGCTTGGATATTTTCCTTTGTTAAACAGTTTAGCAGAAGAATGCAGGGTCTCAGAGGCCATATGTGTATATTTTGGTCTTCCTGCTTTGGTCCCTGTTTTTCTTGCTGACTTTGTATGGCTGCACATTGTTCTTTGCGTTTATGCAAAAGCTCCCCCTTGCTCTCCCTGTGTGGCAGGAGAATGTCCAGTAGTGGAAATGGTTCACTTTGGTGCACTGGTGTGATTGGTAAAGATTTCTGGGGTCTTCAAACAGAATCTCTTCAACATGAAGTGTTGTCAGCTGCTGTAGCATTTAGAACTTTCCTTCAGAGTGAACTGTCTGTTCTGATAAAGTAAGATTTGATATAACAAAGTCGTACTTGGTACCAGAGCTGGATCATGTTTGCAGTAGATTTAATTCCATTGTATTAGTGGTGATCCAGTTAGGGCTAAGAGAAGATGGTATAATTCATTCTCAGAGTTAAACTGATGGACTGACAGGAGTATAAATAAGCCACACAACAGTGCACAAATGTCCAGGTAGCTGTATTTGCCATCACAGCATTTTGTATGAATGTGGAACCAGGAGAAAAATAATATAATCAATTTTCAATGCTGCAGCACACAGAATGATTTAAGGACTAGTCCCTGTTCAGTGTTCACCTCTAAAAGTACACAGCAACGCAGAATAACAATTCCTTTCTTTCTGAATTTCTGACACATATTTCAGATGTTTATATATTTTGGTACATATATGTATGTTATTTTATATGTGATATATTTATTTCACTTTTCCTAATCCAGATTTGTGTAGGAGCTAATGTTTGTTTTGTTCAAAAGCTTGATAGATGATTTTGGATAGCAAAATTTTGAAAAGGACAAAGAATGACATTTCTGTAAGAGATTAGAACAAGGGGTGTGGATCTGTGAAGAACTGACTGGACTCTAAAATGAAGTCAAAACTTCAGACTTCTTATGAACATTGAGGGAAATGTCTCAGTTTCTGGTGATTTTAAAGGTGACCCACCTTACCAGAAATTGAAGGGCAAATGAAGAATACAGCATCAGGCTGTTGTGTGTGAAAATCTTGTTACCTGTGTGAGTTGGTGAAATCCTCCTCTTGCAAATAATATCCAACCAATTCAATTCCCTTCCTGTTGCCAATTTTCAGGCAGCCCTTGTGACCACAGCCAAACAGCTCTGGGTATGGCTTTGGCATTCCCACTGGAGTTGTGCACAAATTGTCACTGACAAATACCCATGGGGGTCACCTGTAGTCCACAGAGCTGGGCAGATTTGCTAAAATCATTATGTTCCTGTAAATTGTCACAGTGTAATTTCATGGATCTGGTTTTCATACACCACAGCACTTTGCAGTTGAGGTACTTTTCCAAGATAGAAATTGATTGCATAATTTAATAGTTTAGCTGGGAAAGAACCCGAAGAGTGCCCTAGAGATTTAAATTAATACCTAAATCATATCTGTGGGACTGCATCCTACACTTCACAATAGTGCATTGTTCAGCAGAGCAGAATGGAGTTGTAGGCATGTGTGCAGTCAAAAGACTGAATCAAAACTGCTTGAACACCCTTTTTAAAATCTTTCGTGCACAACATCTGCAACAGTGATTACAGAAAATGTGAGTTGCAAACTGATGCAAATTAATGATGCCATTTAAAATACTTCTAAAAAACAAAGACTGTGAAAGACATTGTAGACCTTTCAGGTTTGTGCAGAATAATAAAGCTTTGTGATACTATCATAACATGGCCACAAGATGAGCAGAAGTGTTCTTACATGAAGTTAAATGATTACAAAAAGTGAAAATTAGGAGTCCAGAATTTCAGAGTTTTAATTCATTTGGTATTGCATGAAATACTTTCCTTGATCACATGAATTCCAAGATTTCTCATTCTCTGTGTTGTGTTGCAGTGAATATCATGGTTTAGGAAATCTACCCTTAAAAGGGTACTCCAGAATTAATTTAAGCTACTCTTGTAGCATTTTAATGTTTGAGTCTAATATGGAGTGGAGTACTTTTTGCACTAAGACTTCTTTTCCAAATCCATCTTTGGGGACTTTTTCTTGCTGGCCTTTCTCACCAAATTTCTCCCTTTTCCAATTATCCTCAGCACGACCTCATGCAGGTCAACCTATTTCTGTCAGTTCTGGGGTGGGCCACAGAGGCATGAAAGCTTTTTTGTATCCGCACTGGGGGAACAGTATCACTACAGAAATACTGGGATACCCTTCGTGCAGGGCATCCCACTGTGAGTGTGGATACACCAACACCTCCTGGAGGCAGTCAGCCCAAAATCTACCGGTGGTACAAACATCCTCAAGAAAAGCATGATTTTCTCAGTGTGGATAATGGTATTTCCACAGAAATTTGCATTTGTAGATCTCCATCTCGTTTCCTGTCAATTACTTAACTCCTACTGACATCTTGTTGGTAAAAATGAAGGTGGAGAAGCCCCATGACTCTCAAGCCAACAGTTTCAGTAATGGGAATGTACTGTAATATTAAAATGCTGTAATGGAGCTGGGAGACAGAATGCCTCTTTCAGAGCTCCCTTAGTTTGGAGGAATTTTATCCCATCCTCAAATGCAAGAGTGCGGCTGGAAATCACGATCTAGCCATAAATAATTCTATTATATTGCTTATTTGGTGGAATTTACTTGGAAGGAGGTTGCTTCTTTTCCTTACACTGAAGCAGATTTGTTCTCTGGGGTTGAAGGAGGTCAAAAATCCTCCATGTGCTGAAGCTGTAAAGAAAGTCTGTAGGGAATTGAGTCAGCACCCAACAGTTTGGCTGCCTTAACTCAAAGCTCTCACCAATTGCACAAAGTCACCATAAACACTCCCTGATTTCACTGATGTTCCATATCCTCCCTGCCCTTCACAGGCTGGATTGCCACCAACTAGGACAGAAAATTTGACTTTAAGACCTTCACCATTATACCCAGTATCAGTGTAGCTGGCAGGTGACCTCGGGAGAAATCAGTGGAAGTTGTTGTGGGTTTTTCCACAGCACATTTTGCTGGTGATTTAACCCAGTTTTAAATACAGTAACAGGTGGGTTTCCATCTCTTTCTCTGAAAGACTGTTTTGCAGCCCAGAATTCTGGAAAAGGCAGATATTGTGTAAGTAAAACATAAAAAAGGCAAGTACCAGCTTGGTTAGAGGGTTAGACATATGGGAGTTAAAATTTATACCAGAGAAACAGAAGCAGCACCTGGATTTTCTCCTCCATGTTGCACGGAGCTGTCTCCATGCTACTCCAGGCACGAGCAAGTCAGGAGTTGGGATGGATCCTTGGATGGGATCCTTGGATGTGGGGAATAGTTACAGCACAGTGCTTAAGGATTGCAACAAACAATATGTTTCAATTGCACATTCTATACTCTTAGAATTTTCAATTTTTGCTGTTAGTTAATACATTACTGTTATTCAGTATCTTTTACATTATTCTGGGTTTTTTCCTTAATGTGTGCGTAATATGGGCAAAGCTGTCCACTCAAAGTTTATATCTTGTCCTTCAAGTATGTAAGTTCCCTAATTTTAAAAAAAAATCATTATGTAAATAAGTGCAAGTTAGCATTGGTACATTTCTTTTTTGCTTGATGCAAGAAATGTATACTACAACAAAGAGTTCTTAGAATTTGTTATTTTGAAGACTTGGCTCAGTGCTTGCAGATGTGTATCTGAGCATTGTGAAACTGCACAAATGGCATCAGTGAATTGCTAAGTTAAAAACAGCAACTCTTGCATTTTACATTGTTTTAAAATATTTGTGCACAGACCAAATGGTTAAAGAAATAATATTCTGATAATGTGAGGTATGAGCAAAGTAACAGAATATGCTCTTTCCATTCTGGCCAGGATGAAGGGAAATGCCCAGGTGAGGTTTGCTGAAGTGGATGTGACATGTTTAAAATTACTTCTGAATTCCAGCATTTTCCTAAAGCAGGACAACTGTGCACGGTCCCTGTTTCCTCTGAGTATTTAAAAGCACATTTTTTCCAAATGATTTACAAAATAAATGAACAAGCAAATGTAATCATTCATTCTCTTTTTGTTTGATCAGTGTTATGTTATCCTTTATTAACTCTAATTGTGATAGGTAATTCTTTGCACATGTTCATTCCTTGGTTACAGCAGAGTAAAAATAGCTGTATAACAAGGTTGAACCCGGCCAGTACCAAATAGCCCTATAAATTTAAATTAGTGCAAACATGACTCACCTCTAGATGGTTGCATCTTTGCTGAGTCTGCAGTGATCCAAGTAGATAATTCACGTCAACTGCTTTGCTTGGTTTTAGGAACCGTGAAAATTAATGGCCCATATTAGAAATACTGATCTCCCAGGGCAGAACGTCCTCTCCTGTTCCCTGTGTTCTCACACACGTGTAACATGCCAATCACACAAAAGGGAGATTTTGAAAAATCATCTTTTTCTCTTTTTTTTTTTTTTTTTTTGTAGGCCGCAGTACGGTGGGAAGTTCTGCCAAGGTTCCAGTCGTGTTTATCAGCTCTGCAACAAGCAGCCTTGCCCAGCAGACAGCCTGGACTTCCGAGCCCTGCAGTGTGCAGAGTACAACAGCAAACCCTTCCGGGGCTGGTTCTACAAGTGGAAGCCCTACACCAAAGTGGAAGGTGAGAGTGGCCCTGGGGTCAGGCACGGGGCAGGGAGCTCTGAGCCCTGATTCACCCATGTGAGCACACAGAGGCTCACTGGGTCTGCCTGAGACGTGTTTGCTTCCTAGCAGAGTTGGAGCCAGGCTCCTGGGTGATCCTGCCTGCAGGATTGATTTGGGTTGGGAATTCGGGTCCTTGTCCTCACCGTGGCTCCCTGGCTGCTGCCACCCCTCCCTCTCTCTCATTTTATATTCCATATTGCTTAGTCTGAAACCTAAGCAAAACAATTTCCGTGGCATTTTCAGCATGGGAAATGCAAGCTTCCACAATAACACTACCAGAATCTTCCTGCTTTTGGAATGTTCTCAGATTTCGAAATGTAACAGTAAATCAACCTTCTGACTTTTCTGCTGGTATGGTCCCATGAGAAGTGGAAATGCAAACAATGAACTGGCATACATTTTTTAAAGTCATCTTTTACTAAGAGATCTTTATCAAGTTAGGTCTCAATAGCTATTTCTGTTATTTTGCACCAGCGAGTTTATTTCTACTTTATGCATCTTAATTTTGCAAATATTTTGAATCAGTATTCCCTTTTATCAGCTAAAACAAATATTTTCTTCAGTTTGAAAGCACTGCTTGAATAAGAGTGTCTGAATTTTCTCACATCATAGCTGCTTTGTTTAGCACATGTACAAATCTGCTTTAGATGATAATGTGTATAGTTAAATATATATATTTGCACACACATTCATTCATACATTCAATCATAGCATGATTATATTTTCTTCAAAAGTCTTTGTGGACATTTTCACAGGTATTTAAAAATGTCCTAACAGGCCAGTGTGAACAGAGGAAAGAAGTAACATAGTTTCACAGCATGTAGCAATGGATGTTGTATAATAGGGTGAAAAATACATCTTGTTTAATAGAAATTGAGGTGGCCTACATTGGTTTTAAACAGAGGAGCTGTATTTAGTAAAAGAGGCTTAAAATTAGGGACAAGGGGCATAATTTTCAAAAGCAAGATGTTCCCAAGTCATTCTGAAGTTGAAAATGCCCATCCTTCCTCTCAGCTGCTTTATAAAAGCTCTCCCAAGAGCTACATTTATAGTCCTGAAAATGTGATCTGGTTTTCAAAACTGCTGCAGATTCTTTGCCTCTGTAGAAGGGACTACTGGAAATCCAGCTGCTGATTTAACAATAGAAGGATACTCTTTTGATCCAATTTCATGTTCTTAAAAACTGTTTCATTTGTTGCACTCAAATTTGTATTAAAACTCTGCATTTCAGCAGTTGTGATAATATTTACAATTTCATGACTGGTTTTGTCTATGCAGAATTAATCAGCCCTTTATAAGCATAACGCACTACCCGTGTGTAAGGAGAAATTTGAAAATTGTTGGGATTTGTTGGAGGAAAAATACTTTTGTTAGGGGGAAGTCTGACTGCAGTTCTAGCTTTCAGCTGAACTGGTCATTTGTGCCATGTTATCTTTTCCCAAATCTTAAATAAACTTCAAATAAAATTATTGCAGTTTACATTTATTTTAATAAAAATGAAATTTGAGCCTGTGAGGCAGTGGAACTGAAAGCAGGGTGCAGCAGCAGAGCAAATGCTTTTACACTGAGTTTGAATTCTTAATTCTTTGTGTGGACAAGAGAACCGATCTGTGCTTTTAAAAAAGCACGATATAAACTACTTTATTTAGCTATATTTCTATTTAGCTACATTCTGGTGTCCTAAGTTGTTGTCAGGCACAGTTCATCCTTGTAGCTTATCTTCCAGAATACAGGAAGAAACAACAGGCAAGATGCTTTTTACCTCTTTAACACTGCAGGTCTGCTAATGCTTCCTTGTCTTTTTGTTTGTTTGTTTTCTCCCCAGAGGAAGACAGATGTAAATTGTACTGCACAGCTGAAGACTTTGACTTTTTCTTTGCAATGTCCAGCAAAGTGAAGGATGGAACTCTGTGTTCTCCAAATAATTATGATGTTTGTATTGATGGAATATGTGAAGTAAGATAAAATTAAGTTTCTTACAATCCTTTTTTTTATTAGTGGGCAATTGACTCCTTTAGGGAAAATGCAGCTGTTTCTTCAAATTCCCTTTTGTCTGAGTGCTTCACTTGTGCCTTTTGGTTGCAGCAAGTAGGGTGTGATCATGGACTTGGTTCCAAAGCTGTGTTGGATGCTTGTGGAGTTTGTAAAGGAGATAATTCAACGTGCAAGTTCTTTAAAGGCCAATACTTGACCCAGCACAAAGCTAATGGTAAGGAAAACTGTTCCCCATGATCATCAGCTCACTTCTCTGCTGTGTCCCTGTGCAATATATATGACTCCTTGCTCATTCAGGCAGTGGCTGAGGGTCCAGATGTGAGCTGAAAATCACAGGGAGAGTGAGAGCAGAGTTCACATTTCTCCTGTTTCTTGGTAACAAGAAGGCTGTGAGCATAACTCTTGGTCAGTTAAACAATTCTCTTGTTTCTTAAGCCACATTTTCCCTTTACATGTGAATTTCCTCTTAAAAGAGATTTTAGGATTCAGGCAAGTGAAAAAATAGCTGTCAGCAGCTCTGACTGGGATGGGACTGTGGAAATATAAAAAGCAATACACAGTGTAATGCCAAACATGACAGTATTTCCATGTCCATTTTCAAATTAAGTAGTCTGGAAGCTGTCCAGCTGTTTCAGTGGAAGATCCAGGCACTGGGAGGTAGACTTTTCCATAGTGGACTGTCACAGGCTTCTTGGGAAATAATCTCATTGTGCTTCAGTTTTTCGGGCATAAAATGCAGATAAGATTTCAGTACCCACAGGGGTATTTTGAGGATCTCTTTGCTGTTGGCCCTAAGACGTGTCCTTACTGCAGTAATATAGGCCAGAAAATTGTGCAGGATGCAGTAATGCAGGCCTGGCTGGCAGCAGGGAGGTCCTCTGGTGTCCAGGGCTTTGTGAAGACTCTGCATCCCAGTGCACCTCACCTCACAGCCCTTGTGGTTGGCAGTAGTACCTTCCAACTGCTGTAGGGAACTACAGGGAAAGCTACAGTGGAGCCACCATTAGTGTGTTCTGCATTTTTCTAAGGCGAACTTGCTTTTTCTTGCCTTTAATCACAAGGAAAAATTTCAGGAATTGAAATACCTCAGAGTTACTCTGATTACAGGCTGCACGGTGGGCGGGGAGGGGGATGTTAAAATCAGAACTGGCTTTTTCCTGGTGAAAATGGAGTAACTTGGTGGGTCAGAGCAGCTGTGTATCCTCTGCACTGTGCTAATTTTCAGACTGGCTCACAGAGATGAGCCAGCTGTCTGTGTGCCAGCTGCCAGCACGTTGCTGCCTCCTCTCCCCACAGACTACTACGCGGTGGTGACGGTGCCGGCGGGCGCGCGCAGCATCCAGCTGCAGGAGATGCAGGTGTCCCCCAGCTACCTGGCCGTGCGCAGCCTGGCCAGCAAGTACTACCTGACAGGAGACTGGACAATCGACTGGCCAGGGAAGTTCCCTTTTGCTGGGACAGTTTTTGATTATCAGCGCTCCTTTAACCATCCCGAGAGTCTCTACGCGGCAGGACCCACTAATGAGACGCTGGTCTTTGAAGTAAGCCTGGCTTTGTTTGTTCTTGCCCTGATGTCCGTGACAGAATTGGTAACGACAGCTTCAGCTCTGCACTGGGGCTCTCAGAGAGATTAAAGAATAGTGTTGAGTCACGATAGCATTCAGGCTTAATTGTGTGGTCAATCATGCTGGATTGAAAGGCCTTTCACGGCTTTATCGAGGTCTGAAGTTTAGTAAACTGTCACAAATTCAGTGGAAAGGAAGGTGCATAAAACACCCTACAGCATAATTTCTGAGTTGCACAGTGGTAATCCCTCCCATACATGCCATGCAATAAAATCCAATAATGTAAAAATTAAAGGTACCATTATGTCAATACTCAATGGCTACAGGTTCAAATAATGCTGCTGAAACTGCAGATGAGTGGAGCCATTTTCACATCCACTTTGGCATGCAGTCAAAACACCACACACAGGTTCCTGTAGAATGAATCTCTTTTGGTTCAGTTATTCTCTGATATATGTTTATCTTATAATCAAATTTGTGTCACCTACTTTGTTTGCCAGATGTCCTGTGTTGAAACTATTGTAAGCAGAAAGGAAACTTGGTACTAATATGGTTAGTTCAAGTTTTATAGTTTTGAAATTGGCCTCTGCTACTGCTGTTCTAAGAAAAATCTCCTTCTGCATTAGGTTGCTTAGCTAGATTTTCTTTTAAAATGCATCAGGACATCTGAGGGGCCATTTCTGGCTGAATCATCAAGGGCTTTCCTTCCTGTTAGCTCCATTAGTTTGCCCTTTTTAGCTCTAGCTGGTCTTTGGCTTTCTAACTCAGCTGTTAAGTCTGTTTTGATGAATCCTTCCTTCCCTCCCCAGCAGGAATCCCTCCCACACCTTCCAGCAGCCCTCTGGAAGGTGCAGTGGCCCTGGGGAGCATGGCAGTGTGCTGTGCCCCCTGGCCATGGCAGCATCCTGCTGTCCTTGCCCCATCCTGTATCCCAGGCTCTGGAATCCGCTCCCTTGCCCAGCTTGGGCCTGTTAAACCAAGAAAGAGCAAGCACACACTGGGGCATGAAGTCATATTCTTCAAGGGTTATTAAAGCTTTGACAAGTGTTCAGTGAAGTGTTTGTTTGGAGTACTGAAGAGCTTTGCTGCTCTTCCTGCTGGCTGAGTGAGGGACTGAAACGTGTCCTTAAGAACCACTGAAGGCCTTGGACCCTGGGCATGTTAAAGTTCTTCAGGGTGAACACAAGTTTTAGAACAGGTAGTTGGACATGGGCTAAGGGTTTGTCTTTCCACAAATTGCCATCACAATTCACAGTGACTTTTGCAACATCTTTCTCCATTGAAGAATTTCTGTTTTGGGTATGTGCGTTCCTAGGGATCTTCCTTTAGTCCAATCCAAGCTGCAGACATGCTCCCCTCTCTGCAAATCATCTGCCTTACACCAAAACAACCACACTTACAGCTATAGGAAATGTTAAGCTGAACTCCCAGGAATCTTATTTGTCATAACCCAAAGTAGAGTTGAGCTGTATTATTATTGTAGAGCTGAACTATGAATAATAAATTGCCTGCAGGAAGACTTGGCTGCATATCATGCACATATTTTGCAGAATAAAGATTAAAGAAAAGAAATTAATGCCAAATAACACTTCTATTTTCATCCTTTCAAATTATGCTAAACAGTTTTATTAAGATGTAACATTTAACTGGAGGCTGTTGTTGCTTTCAGAGCTTATTTAAGCTTCCCTTGTATTTTTATTGAAATACCTACACCACTGGCATTGGTAGCTGGGGATTCTAATCTGGCCCAATTACACATATCTATGAACTGGATTTAAGATGGTCTTTTTCCCCTGTTAATAATTTAGGCAACATTCAGCAAGCCGAATTCTGAAAAAAAAATGCAGAATTTTCTCTTCAGAGATTTGCATTATTTTTAACTTACCAGTAACTCTACGAAGCAAAAATGCCAGAAAACTGAAGAAATATGTATTGAGAAACATATTGCTGAATGTCTGCTTGCAGCCATATTAGTGAAACAAATCCTGCTTCAGCTCTAAATACCAGAAACTGGCAGCAGGCTGAAAAAAAGGAGTGTTTAAGCATACTACAGTGTAGCTTTGATTTCATTTTTATCTCACCTATAATTTTCAAAGAAGCACACAAAACTGTCCTGCTGCAATTTTTTATTCAACTAAATTAGTTTTATATAAGATAAGGTTTTCCAGGGCTTGGACCTCAACTTCTTTCTGTAATCTTTAGATTTTTAAATTTTTTTTTAAATTAAGCTGTATTCAAAAGACATTTAATACTTCTTTTCTAGATTAGGGCTGTTGTTTTTCTTCCAGAATAATTCAGTGTGAGCCCTAGTAAAGTGGTGCACTGCAGGTATTGAGGACTTGGATAAATTGTATGTATAATACAGGAGCTTTTATTATTCAGCTGGGCTGAAAATAGAAGGTTTTGCAGCTGTATTTATTGCCATTCACCTATGACTGAATGCCAGATTAACACAGCTTCTGCCTATGTCATTCTGCAGTTATAATTCTGGTAGAGATTTGTGAGGTGGCTGAAATGGTCCAGGTTTTTGCCTTTGTTTGTGCATGCAAGGCAGGCTGCAGGTATCCAGGAAGCTCAGGCTGTGCACGTCCTCTGAGCAGCATTCCCAGGAGAGGATGGGACCAGACAGGTCTGGCAAGTCTGTGCTCAAGGCAATCACTTCCTTTGAAATGCAGTCATCCTCCAAAATATTTTCTTGAAAGAGACATCTGAAGCAGGTATTGAGAGAGCAGAAGGAGATGCAAATAAGAAAGAAAACCTTTAAATTTCCCATTGTCTTGCACACCACAAGCTCAGCCTTGCAGTTCTATGGGATGTGTTGTATTTATGTTTTAATGTACAGTGTGTTCCTATGCATCTGCTCTTCTGTCAGGCTTTTCAATAGTTCAGCCGAGCACGTATCATTTCCTCAGACATTGCAGTCCTCAACACTATTCAAAAATGGGTCAGAGACCAGAAAAAGACATAAAGTTCTTTTCTTATTTACCCTAGAATTTCACCAAACCCTCCTCTCCATATCTATACTTCTGTATATTATAGATATGTAATTATGGGAATGAATCATACTAAAAAAGACAGAGAGTAGTGACTCTGTAATTTAACTGGGTTGTGGGAGAAAAAGTACAAACTGTAGAGGCCAGATATTTTCTGAAGAGGAGAACATTGTGTGATGAATGTGGAATTAATATGTGTGACTAGTATTTCCTGAGCACAACTGCTGGAAGGGTGAATGCATGATGAGGTTTTAGGATTCATCAGGATCCCTTCTGGATTGCTCAGGAATTGATTTCACAGAGAGGGGGAAGGGAAAACCCAGCAAATTGATGTCCTTCAGAATTTGTGTATCAGTGTCCCTCTGAAGTTAACATTACTGATATTTTTGGTGATTTGGGGTTTTCAAAACCCAGTAGAAGCTGAAATGAAAAATATTCATAGATTCAGAAAACAGCTGAAATGGCTCAATTTAGATTACATGAAATAATGGTTAGTGGGGTAGAAATATGGTAGATGCTAATCTAGGATAAGAAATTGATACCAGCTTTTTAAAATGTAGTTTTCATAGCATATTTGTCTCATCTTAAATAGAAACCTGCTGGAATTTTTTTTTTTTACATAGCTGAATACCTTCAGTTCATTTATCTGTTATTTGGACCTAGGTAATCCAAGGTCAGTTCTTCCAGTTTAAAGACCTTTTCAGTGTTTTCCTGTTACCTGAAAGATATTTAACTTGAGGAGAAACAGTCAGTATATTTATCATTAATTATCTAGCTTTGCAAACGAGGGCTGCCAGTGGGCACCACCAGCTGCTGAAAATCCTTTGGAGAAGGAGAACCTTCACAGGGCTCTGTCACATGTGGGGCTCACTGGGGACATTCGTTTGGTGAAATATTCAGTCACCCTCCACGACTCACTCAAATGCTGAGAAAGATTCTGAAAGGGCACAAGAAAACAAAACTTTATGTGGGCATGAAAAATTCTGCATGGACAGGGATTGAGGAACTGATTTAAAAACATGAGAGTTTTGTAATTTTGTGTTCCATTCTATCAATAAGCACATGAAGGAAGAATTGACTGATTTGAGAAGTCAAATACAATTGGAGCAAGCAAAGTTTTCCAAGATGAGACAGGATGAGTATCCTCACTGAAGTTTACCTCAAACTTGGTGAAACATTAAATCAAGAAATTGCGACATCTTTGTGAAATAAAGAGAGTTTATTTTAACATCAATAAGTAACAGATGGAAAGGATGCTTTGTGAAGAGGCAGACATCCACAGGAAGAGAAGGTGAATGGAGCTTCAAGGCAGGAATACGTCTAATTAAATCCAGTAAATCACTTCCTCTTTATCAATAGGGGAAAACAGGAGAAGGGAGGCCAGGTGGAATGGCTTTACTGATGATGTAGCTGCCACTGGGAGAAAGCCAAGTTGCAGTTATAAAGGATTACATTTATTATTAGCTACTAGATGATAAATTTGTACTGATTTCCCCTGAAGAGAAAGTAGGCTAAAGAGACCTAAGATGTACTTATAAGATACAGATGTTGACTCAATACAATGGATAAAAGGGTTCTCCTGTAGTGAGGAGAGATTAGCTGGACAGCATCCCTGAAGGTTGTACATTTAGCATGTGAACAGTGAAAAAATGGAGCACAATAACAATGGAAGATAAATTTGAAACAGCTGAAGTAGAAATGAGATCATATAGGACCCTTTCAAGGATACTTCTTTTTTTTTTTTTTTCCTTTTAATGACCTTAGTGGACTAGAAAAACAGTAGTTTGTCATAAGCTTTTAGTTAGGACTGTGTTTAAAGTTATTTTAGAAGTACTGCAGAGATAAAACCCCTTTTGTTAAGGTTTGGCTTAAGTACCCAGTGGGTAATTCTTCCTTTACTGCGTTCCAAACAGGTGTTCCCCCATTTTCCTTTGAAGCCCTGGTGCTGCCACTGTCAAGGATCCCATCCAATAACTGCCCATTCAAGACAAAAGACTAGTTTTAAAACTTGTTTTAAACACTTTTCCACCAGAACCACATGCTGCATACTTAAACATACCAGAATAAATTCATAGAAGTCCGTGGAATTAACCTTGATTGAACGGAAAAATCAGAACATGTTAGGATATTGGATGTTACAATATTTATTAAACAGCATGTGGATCCCCAGTGGATGAGAACTGCAGGTCTCAAGCAGAGCACATCCAGGCACTTGCCTTCACACAGACTTCTCTGTCATACCCCTAAAGTAATTATCAGGTACATGCCCCTACAGAAATTATCCAAGGCCTCCAAAGCATGGCAATGACCCAGGAAGTGTAGATGATGTTTGCAATGTAGATGCAGCTTGAGGATGCAGATCAAATCCACTGTGGATGCTGGGATTCAGAGTTTGGGCTCATGCCCATTTTGTGAATTGGGCACATGCAGAATGTGTGCACATGAAAATAGTCTTTTTAACCTGGATTTTTTCCTCTATGCTCACTCAGAGCTTCACTCTGTAAGTGATTTGTAAATGCCTGTTAGTTCTCCCCAGAGATAACAAGTCAGGCATTAGTATTCTCTCCTATACATTGAACAGAACGTTGTGGAAGGAATAGGAACTTAGCTTGTATCAATTCATCTCTCTTAATTCAGTGTGCTGCAAGTAACTTCGCATGCACATCTTACAATAAAAAAATACTGGAAAGCACTGAGTCAATCATAACAAAGCAATGTTAGTAGACTCTTTAAAAATTTGACCTGCAAAATAGAGTGTTATATTGGAAACTTAGGATGGCCATGAGAAACAAAACCCCTCAAACAAAGGAGCAGATGCACAGCTAGTTTGGAGAATTTATTGGTTTAGCTTTCGCATCAAAATTAGCAGCAAAAGGAAAAGGTTCTTTACTCAGGAGAGTTCAATTTATCCATTGTTTTACCATTTTGTGCCGTAAGCTAAAGCCACAGCTCTTTTTCTTCGGAATAGATCCAGCAGATTCCAGGGCAGAGCCTGTGGTTTTCGAACTCAAGAAGCTGTAAATTTTATAACTCTGCGCCCTGCGGTCAGAGCTGCTGAGTGTTGTGTCTGAAGTCAGGTGGTTGGTGTGTTAAAGGTAGACATTAAACAGTTCTGTTGAGGAACTGGAAATGTTTAAGGAGGTTGTTTGCCAGCTGTAAATTTGGGAGCAAATGCCAGTTGGCTGAAAAGATGCTGGAATCCGTCCAGTTAAGTAGACTAGCGCTGGAGGTCTTTCCAAATTTGTAGGTCTGATAACTTGGCTGAATATGCAGACTTCAGTTATTGGGTTGTTAAGAAGGGGCTTTATAATGAATGTTTGAAAATACGACAGAAAACTTTTTATATGCTCGTTACTTTGGCAGAATTGCAACTTTGCAATAGTATTGCATTCCTGATGAAAACTCGGTCGGACATTATACATCGTGTACTATTTTTCAGCTGAGCATCAGGGACTTCAAAGCATATGTTTTTTTGTGCCCTGCAATATCTTTTTCTCCAATACTGTTCCATAGTTTGATTTTGCCCTTTTTCTGCATAGCTGGGATGATACAGGAGGAGAGACACCTGACAGTGATGCAGCTCCTGCTTGGTAAACATCCCCTCTCATAGCCTGGGTGGGAAGGGGCTCTGGCTTTGGCTGCTGGCCAGGAAATGGAGAGGAAGTTCCCTTCTCCTGCCTGTTAGAATTGTGGCTACTTCCCAGCGTGCAAGGAGAGGGTGTAGCCCAAGGTCTTAGCTTGCCTGGTGTGCAGGATTTACCCCCCGAGCACCCTCCTGGCTGCGAGCTCCTTGCACCATTGTGTGGCTGTTCGCTGAAGGGATGGATTCTCATGGGTCTTGTTCTGACTCGTCCCAGATCATTCCCTTCCCTCTGCTGAAGCACCCTCAGAATATTGCTCTAACAGGAGTGAAACTGCCACTCTTACCTTCTCATCCTCCCCCTTTCCTGTTCTGAACTCTGTGTTCAGAATGCATTCCATCTGTTCCTTGCCTCCACTGTCACAAAGAGCACTTTCAGAAGACAAATGTTCGCTCTAATACTTCAAGATATTTTTATTAGAAAAGTTTTAAACTTTGCTGCTTTTTGGCCACTGGCACAGCACAGTTTTATGACAATTGTCAGAATCAAATGAGATGAGGACTAACCCTTACACGAGGTTTTGTGGTATGGACAAAACTTCCTTCTCCTTTGACACAACTTATTAAAAGGCCAGACAGAATTTCAGCCTCTGTGCTTGAAGGAACACAGAGCACCTACTGAAATGGGAGAAAGTGTTTCTGGCTGCCTGAGATGCTGAGATCTGGGCTAAGACCTTAGACTTGGAGGATGAGTAAATGTAAATTAAAATAGTTTGAGGTCTGGTCTGTAAGAAGAACCAGGGAAGGCATTGTTTTAAATGAAGAATAGTGTTAGAGGGCTCAGTTCTTACTGCAGTTAACACACTGCATTTTTTTCTGAAGCACATGGTCTGAAGCTTTGTGCTTCAGATATTTGTCTCAATTTGTCCTTGAGAGAAGAAGAGTAGAGTGAGCATGTTGTTGCAACCTGTTTCATCTGTAATGCCAGTGGACTTGGGGTTCAATACTCAAACTCTAGAACAGCTGTTTTAACAGCTGGACTTTTTGCTGTCAGCAGTCTGATAGATTTGTAAGAAAAAAAAAATTCTACTTTGCCAAAATTGCAGCTTTGCAATAGTGTTGCATTCCTGATGTAAACTCGGTCAAACATTACACATTGTGTGCTATTTTTCAGAAGAGATGTTTTCCTTCATCTGAAGGGGCTGTTGAATCTTATCACATTTATATCCGATAACGATGAATAACCAAAGGAAAAAGAAAAGTCCTGAAAAAAGTTACCCTGGGAATGGTTTGAATAGAGTACAGCAAATAGGGCACGGAAGCACACACTGAGGAAGGAGCCTAGAGTGAAATATAGAAGCTTTATGAGATGCTCGTTAGTGAGCCCCATGTGCTGGGAGCACTGGACACTGTGGAGGATTCCTGGGGAGCCAGTAGGAGATCCTGAGATCTGGGGTGCATCTGTGCAGGGCAGAGAGCAGTTGCACAGCAGTCTCAGTTCTCACGTTTCCTAATTTCAGAGTATTCCATTTTAATCCTGTTCTTGTAAAATAGTTGTGATATATACTTGCATCTGTGACTCACCCCTAAAGCAGATCTGGTAATCCTATTTCTACCAAGAATTTTCATTCAAAATAGAGATCAGTAATCACCCTCAGATCTATTTCGTCCATAACCTCACAGGTGTTCTAAGGTGCTCATGAATTAAGCTTAGATGGTTGAAAAAATTTACATGAAATACTGGATTTACCTGTGCTTGAAGGAATTTCTAATCTGAATCCTCCCAGGAGAAGGCACATACTCTACAGTTCATTTGGAAGCATTTGCCTTTTGCAGTCCTAATTGCTGTATTCTCAGTTTGGATCATTACTGAAGTTCCCTGACTGAAATAAAAGCTTTGGCTACTAAGAATGGAAATTATAGCATCCATTTTTCTTTCTTCTAGAAAAATAAACACTGTGCCATCCAGATCCTTTATGTGTTCAACATTATTGAGCTGCAGGTCATGTAAATTTGGTCTGAATTTTCGCTGTCATGACCAATTTCTGATTTCCAATAGGTGCATTTTCAGAATACCTTAAAACCCTTGGCTACATTTCATGTTCCTCGATCTTAAACAACATAAATGCGAGTTTGTTGCTATTTTATGAAACCAGTCTCTACAGAGATCGGTTCTACTTGTATGGATTGCTTAAGTGCTCAGGTCAAACATTATGTAAACTTCACTGTTAAGTTATTAATATTTTGAATGGCAATTATTAACCTAGACTTGAATTGTGCTTGAAATGCTAATGCTTATCAAAAAGCATATTTAGGAACTGAGGTTAACTGCACCTGCTCTTTATGTTACTGTGGCAAGATCCATATTGGTGAAGAGTTAAAACTCATTAGAGCTCTGTAACTGTAAACTCCCACACTGTTTCTACTAAGTGTGGATATAAATGCACTTTGCTGCCAAAAGTTTCTGAAAGAAATGTTGTTAAGTAGAAATTTCTCCCCAAATTTAGGTATGTGTCAGATGTTCATGCATCTTGCAGTGATTATAATTCAGTCTTGAAATGAATACAGTGAATGAAAACTGCAATATAATTCACCACTAAAATAGTACACCCTCGAGAGCTGGGCTCCCTGAGTTAAATGACAGATTGTTATTATAGCCAGTAATCACACTTTCTATAAATTTTCTAACACATTATGCTGAAATAGTGAATAAAAGGTTTTTCCAATCCTTTTTTTCCTCTGTAGACACCCAAGGACAGGTTCTGTCCTGCACTGAAGCTGTATCAGCTTCAATCACCATGAGAAAAATTCCAGTTGAGGGTCTTACAAACAAAATTTATCACCAGTCCGCATAGAAAAGAGTTTTCTACAAGAAAGAGACTTGTGTTTTATACCCTTAGCCCCAAGAGCTGAGGAAGCCATCTCCAGCCCCACAGCTGTGCTGCTGCTTTGCCAAAGCTTCTGCCAGGAAAGCGTTTGAGTCCTGCTTGGTGGGCAGAGGCTTCCTCCCTGCCAGATGTTGCATGTAGGTAAAACCTCACAAAGGGAAGGCCTTGTACAACCACGCTCAGGCCTGCTAGTTCAGCTAAGCAGAAAAGGGCTACGGGAAAGTGACTCAGCTGAATTAGAAGTAGAAAACCAAGTTAGATCACCGTTATGTGTTCACATTGTGGCGTGTGGTGGTTGGTTGGATTATGCTTGCTATGATTTCAAACTGTGTAACTGATGGAGGCCTGGCTGCGTGGAAAGGCCTGGTTTTTGCAGTAGAGCAGCTCTCCTTTGCACTGCCTGGGGACTCTGCGTCGCTGCGGCCCCTCACCCACAGCCAGAAGGATCAGCCTGGGCTTTGCTTACTAAAGGGAGATGTTCCCATCCCCAGATCCCAAACCCGTGCCCTGCAGTGCCCCAGGCAGAGTCCAGCCCCTGCCAGTGGGCTCCCGGGGGCTGCAGGGACCCTCTGGGTCAGAGGCTCTGGGGGTGATGTTCCCCCTCTGCTGAAGGCAGTGCTGCTCCTCTGACCCAGACAGATACCTGATCTGCAGAAGGGGACTCTTTCTGCACCCTCTCTTCCAGACCTGCAGGTGTTGGTCCAGGCAATGCTTTGCTGTTTAGGAATTGCTTTGATGGTTTTTCCTTTGGGTCTCCTGAAAATCCTCTCACAAGCATGCTGTGTGTCCATCTATTTTGTGTGTATCTTGTTTAGTTCATCTTCCTTCAGACTGACAGAATCCTTTTTTTTTTTTACCTCCTCCCCACCTTTTTTTTTAAAAAAAACAAACCCCAAATATCCCTTTACAGATCCTGTTACAAGGCAAAAATCCTGGGATTTCTTGGGAATATACATTTGCCAAAACCAGCACTGAAAATAAGACATCTGTCAGAAAACACAGCTACTCCTGGGTGACGGTGCAGTCTGAGTGCTCAGCGACCTGTGGTGGTGGTAGGTGACTTTCCCATTGCCAAGCCTCTTCTTTTTGGCATTTTTTTTTAAACCATCTCAAATCTCAGCTGCCTTTAATTTTGCAAATATATATTGATACATACAGGGGTTTACACTGAACACCTGGTCCTTATTTTTTTATCTGATAGCTTAGAACACAGAGGAAATAACTTTGTGTTGCCTTTAGAGTAAAAACTACTCATGCCAGTGAGTCAGCCTTTTTTGTTTAGGTCAACCCATATGCACATCATATCTTCCTGTTGAAGTAATGTGGAAATTAAGTATGCACTTTGATTTCCTCTTTTCTTGCAAAGACACCTATTTGTTTTTTTAAATCCTGCATGTTTTGTCAGTGAAAGTAAATCTGGGATGTAATGAAAACAAAAAGCTGGCATGTGGGAAGTCTGTAATACCAAAGGATACGACTGGGCACTGAAGGAGATGCTCCTGTACTGGCAAAGAAGTTCAGGTGAAATTCAGGAATACCTTGCTGGTGCATTGTCAGAATTTCACAGCATCTCAGTAAATGGTTTATGGAAGAAAGATCTACCAGGAGCACTGCAGCCATAAAATATGACAGCTGTATTTTCTTCCTTCCCTTTAAAAGGCTGCAGCATGGATATAAAAATGATTAAAACAGTCCTGTTTCCAAATTTGATTCACTGTGCCCAATGAATCTTGTGTGAGGTGAATGATAGATCTCAGTTCAAAGATAAATCTATAAAATCACTTAAGGCATTTCTGTAGTTGTCCTGCTGCTGGCACTTGATTGAGTCTAAGGTACAGGTACCTGCAGAACTCTGGAGTCTGTAGAGATTCCCTGTAAAAAGTTTACAGAATGTTTATTTGTAGTTTTCAAGTGTGTGAGGAAGGCTCTAAGCAAGTACTGCTAGTGTCTGCAGGGAATTAGGATTTGAATAATTACTAATTTTTGCTGGGGGAACAGTCTGCAAATCTGTTGTCTATAGCTAAAATGTTTTACCTGACTTCAGTAGTATCTGTGCTACAGAGAAGGAAATCAATGTTAAAAACATGTTGCCACATAAACCCATATTTTATTTCGTTCAAGTCAGTGGATTTGCAGCAAGGATGAGTTTAGACTTGTTTAGTTAAAATTGTTCCCTGCTACTTTTTCCTCTTACATTTTGAATACAGGTTTATTATAGTGTATTCTTTTCTAATACTTCCACAGGACACATTACAGCAAAAGCAATTTGTTTGGAAGATCATCGTGCACGAGTCAACACCTCCTTTTGTGGCCCACGGACGAAGCCTTTAACTGAAACAAAACTGTGCAACACAAACCCCTGCCCAGCCTAGTAAGTTCTCTGGGGTTTTGTGCCTGCTGGCCGTGCCCTGTGCCTGGCTGTGCCACGGAGGGAATCCTCTCAGGGGGAATTGTTTGCCTGCTGGATGAAGCCCTCGTGCTCTGTAAATGGGAACCAGGAACTGTTTAAGCTGTTCTGCCCAAGGCTCCCTGCCTAAAGCAGGGGCTCCTGAGGGCTCTGTCCCTGTGCTGGAGTGACACAGGGCCAATCCAGCTTTCTCAGGGGCTCCTTCTGCCACTTTTCCTCATCTTGAATCACTAAGCCCATTTCCTGAGTAAAGTGCTACTCCCTGTGTGGAAGCTCGGCCCCATGGCTCGCATTCCACTTATTAGATTAGGTTAAAAGAGTCTTGTGAAGTGTAATTAGTGATTCTTGGACAAAATGTCCCACAGAGTATTGTGGTGCCACTAAGAGGACTATCTGAACCAAATGAGTTGTCAGCAAAGCTTCTGGTGCCCACAGAAATATATGTGAAGGCATTGCCTTTGTGAACAGTTTTATTTTCTAAAAGATGTTGAGAAAGGCGACGTGCAAAGGAAGACATTGACATATAGATAAGCACTTGGAACCCAGCTGGTCTAAATCAATTTAAAAACCAAGGGAGTTACACTGATTTATGGTAGCTGAAGTAGGGGTCCTTTGGAAACAAAAAAGTTGTGTGCTTATATAACTAAACACAGTATTATGTGGCTTAGGATATAAATGGATAGATTAAAGGACACAGTGGCCATCTTTCTTCCACTGGTTATTTCACTTTTGGATTCCTGACTTTGCAACCTCAGCATTATTTTAGTTTTATATTAAAGATCAGAAAAGCTGTGTTATGTTGGACAAGACATTTAAACCTCTGGAACAGGAGATTTTCTAAAGGAATATGTTGAAAAAATTAGGAATGTTTCAGTCAGTGGGAAGTAAATACACTTGAGGGTGCATTGAAGCAGAAGAAATGAAGGAAGGGTCCAGACCTGGCATCATCTACTGGTTTTACTCTGGGGTGATAAAAGCAACAGTAAAAGCAGTTGGCTAAGCCTGCTCCTATACTTCATAAAATATCCCATTTAATGATGTTTAATAGGAAGCATTCCTCATCCCCCCAGTCTAGGAGAGGATGGTGGGGCAAAGCAAAAAGATGCATATGTTCTGCAGTCACTTTGGTTTTACTTAAAAATCCATACTTTGCAATATGTTGAACATACTGAAAAATAGTCCAGTAATAGTTTGGAATTTCCTGCAAATTTAAAGAGTACAGCAGAGTACACAAAACCCAAATGCCAAATTACACACTACAGCCACAGAACGATAGAGATAACGTTGAAATAATGGTACCTTGTGACATGAGAGCCCCGTGTTACTGCTTCAGCAGTTTCTTTAGATTGCGTTTAGCCACATGATTTTCTCAATACCAATTTTAAGTAATCTTTGTAGCCAAACACAACTTCATGTGCAACTTATCTTCTGCCAGGACTATTTTTATCCAATGAACACAGAAATGTATTGTCTGTGATGTGTCCAGGAGTCTTTCCAAGCTCTTTCTGCTTACCTTTGTTTTGATGTGGCATCATTATGCTACAAAGCTCCACCCAAATCAGATTTATTTATATTGACCACACACAAAATTTCTATTTCTGATGACCTGAGATCCTGATGTATTTTGAATATCCACTGATATATATTTACCGTGAAAATGGTGAATATCCATTTTGACACACAGTGCAATGTTTTCGTACTGGAATCACAGGTATTCTATGATTTACTACTTTAAAGCAAAATTAATGAGTTGAACCCTAAAACCAGTACAAAAAAAGAAAATATTTAAAGGCCCCAAGCACCTCTAAGGAAAAATAGTTCAACTCACTAATTAATTATTCTTAAAATCCTTAGGATATATAAATGCATGGAGAATCTACATGTAGGACCATGCCTTAAATTAACAGGTTGCCATTCAGCTGAGTGAAACTGTGCCAGGATCTCTGCTGAGAAATCTGCTCAGAAACTCACAGCATGTAATACTTCCCATAAACCCAAGACTGCCAACAGAAAAAAAAAAAAAAAAAAAGTTAGGATTAATAAATACCATGGAGGAAGCAAAAGAATGTTTAATAGCCAGCAGATAAAGCAAACCCAAATACACCAGGCAGAACAGGCAGGGGAAGGAGGTGACAGATGAGATACAAGTGTGTCAGTTTGGGGACACAGAAGAGGCTCCAGACTTGTAAAGGTCAGTGAGGAATAATTGCTGCATAGGAACAAAGGCTGATTAGTCTGAGTGGGACCAAACTACTGTCCCACACAGAAAGGCACCAGCACTGCACACTGCTGTTGTTGGATTTCAGAACTGCCAAATCTGGTCATAATTATTTAGTTATTTGGACTAATGAAAGATACTCTTGGATCACAGCCCAGACAATCTTGGAAAATGGAAGTTTACTAGAGGACATTAAAGTAGGTTTACTGCCCTCCTCCATGTGAAGAGGGGAACGTTCTGGGCAGTTATGGTGAATGAACTCTTAAAATGAACACTTTTGGTCACTCCACCAATGACCATTGTCAGAAACATCAAGGCAAAGAATTAAAAGCTGTAAAATGGATTAAAACTCTTTTCTTAGAAGTTTGTAGTTCAATGGCCCAAATATTTATAAGTCAGACAAAAAGGAAACTTCTGATGTGTTCTGGAATTATATAACGACTGACTTTTCACATTAATATTTCTTTGTCCTTAAATTAGTGCCTTTCACATTTCTCACTACTTTTGGCAGTTCCTGAGGTTGCTAGATACTAAGAGCTAGGATTTCTTCTATTCCCAAAGACATTTTTCAAAAATAGGCTTTTTATGAATATTTTACAATTAAAATTAGCTTTGTTTTCAGGCAGCTGTGAATAGACAGGCAAATGGGACACTGTGCATCTTTCACACAGGACGAAAAAGCTTTCTTGTCATTAAAATTTCATGTAAGCAGCTATTCCAGTGGTCACAGGATTGATCTGTGAGAAACTGTGGAAGCAGGACAGGCCAAGTGGTCAGATGTGAGACAGGAATTCTTTCCATTACATAGATTACTAAAAATTTGTCAAACTGTTTAAAAATCTTCAATTTAATTTCAGTGCTGGGTTTTGAATAAGACTTCACAGTGAGTAATCATTTAGTAATTCATAATTTCTTCTGCTTTTTCGCTTCTGTTTTCCTATCTGGCTGTGATTATGGTCTTACATTGGAAGCCTTCAAGGACAAAGACACTTGGTTGCATGTTTGCAAAGTGTCCCACAAGGCCTGGGGACCCACTCAGAGCTTCAAGAATAGAAATAGTGAGCAGCTCCTGGCATTTTGAAACTGAACTTAGCCCAAGCAATTGGCAATAACCCCTCAGACTTTGTGTCACTTGAGGGACATGACGTGTAAACTGCAGCATCCCTGTGCCTGAGCACACATTGCCCAACAGCTTGTGCTGGTTAAATTGCCTCTGTTTTATTTAGATTCTGCATCAACTGTCTGCCAGATTTATTAGTCTGAGGATATGTAAACCATTGAGTCAGAGAATCATAAAGTCACAGCATGCTTTGGGTTGGAAGAGACCTTAAAGCTCATCTTGTTCCACCCCAACCATGGGCAGGGACACCTTCCACTGTCCCAGGGTCTCCCAGCCCCAGTGTCCAGCCTGGCCTTGGACACTGCCAGGGATCCAGGGGTAGCCACAGCTGCTCTGGGCACCCTGTGCCTCCCCTACCCTCCCAGAGAACAATTCCTTCCCTTATATCTAATCTAAACCTGCCCTCCTTCAGCTTAAAGCTTTCCCTTGTGCATTCCCTCGTGACAAGTCCCCCTGCAGCTTTCTTCCAGGCTTCCCTCAGGTGCTGGAGGGCTGCACTTGGGGCACCCTGGAGCCTTTGTTTTTCCAGGCTGAACAGCCCCAACTCTCTCAGCCTTTCAGAGCCTTTTCATTTCCTCAAGACATCAGTGACAGGACTGCTGCTTTTAGCAAGCAAGTTCTTCTTGATGAATATGGGCCAGTGGGGTTTGACAGAAATGCCAACATTTGTCACCCTGTGTGAGTGGAGTGTATCTCAGCACAAACACAGTCGGTACATACTCAGCTAAATTCTGTCTTACCTAATTCTGTCTTCTATCTCCTACATACTCCACCTGCCTCAATGGCAGCATCTCTTTCAGTCCCTGTGGAATTCTGGATTCCAGGTCAGATTCATTGGCAAGCTGGTTCTAGTGGATAAAAGCTATAAATAAACAATACTTGTTTTTCTAGTTGAGTGACTTATATTTCATCCCTAGCAGAAAGTTCCATGCTTTGAAAATAGATCCTGTGACTGCAGCTTTTTGATTGCTTGAACAGATACCAGTACACCAGGAGACAGGCTGAGCAGGATCCCTGGATAATTCACATTTGATAGGTGGCTGGTTTTATTGATTTTCTGAAGCTCATTGCACTCCTGTGTGTCTAACACACGTTTCCTCCTTTAAGCTGGTCACCAGGTGAATGGAGCACGTGCAGCAAGTCTTGTGGAGGGGGACAGCAAAGCCGTCTCATTCAGTGTGTCCAGAAAAGGGCTTTCCAAAGAGAGGAGGTGGTGGCCCATTCCCTGTGTCCTGTCAGCACCCCAGCACAGGTGCAGGTGTGCAGCAGTCAGGACTGCCCACCCGAATGGAGCCCTGGCCCGTGGTCTCAGGTAATTTGGAGAAAAACTTACGTTTTTTTCTGCTGGCATAATGAAAATACTGCAAAAAATCCTCCTCGAAAAGAACAGTGCCAACTGTGTGGAGATCAGTGCTTTGCAAGTGGCTTTTTTCTTGAAGATGATATGTAAATCATGTTTGTATAAACATGTAAACTAAATGTGCATTGTAACCAGCCTTCAGAAGAGCTGGCACACGAGGGCTTGCCAGAAGTGGGCACGTGGTGTTCTTTTAGGTACATACAAACAGATGGGTAATTCTTCCTGGATTTGTAATTTAAGGATTTATGACCAACAACCCTCTATGAGATTACTTCCCAAGCAATATTAACTTCTCTCAGAGATGGCAGGCAGTCAAGGAATGAAGAAATATTTGGGGTTAGAGTTGCATGTTAATGCACACGCATATATGGATTGTGGGTTGATGAATTTGTGATTTACACATTCACTACTCACTTCTGTGCTTTTGCCTTTGTTAGAGTAACTCTCCTGCAAGCAGTGCTGCTGCAGGTATTGTCATGAGGGCAAATTCCTGTGTGCACACCCTGCTTTACACACCTGACACTGAAACACCTGAGCTAAAAACACAAAGCTCTGCTCATCTTTCACTGGTAGTGACGCTGTTCATGTAAGGATAAATGAAGCATCCTTCAAACAAATGACACATCTGGGGTTTAAGACAGAGCTGACAGTACCCTTACAAAAAGATCTACATTCATTTTATTTTTCCATCTTTATTTAGTGAGATTCAAGATGGACTTCAATTACCTGAAAAATGTATTACTTACATGTTCTATTCTTGGTACTGTGACTCTTTAGGTGTTCAAGAACATCTTGACCCTCAGCATTCCCAGCTGAGCACGAACTGCCTCTACAGGGAGTGCCCTGTAGTGTACTATAACAGATGAGTAACTATTCAGTAGTCCAGCACAACACTCAAAAAAGAACTTTTTCTTCCAGTGTGTCTGAAGGAAACTTGAGTGTGGCAGAAGATTATATAAACCAGGTCTTCAAATGCATTCACGCTTTCAAACTCCCTTTCCTCTAAGACAAATAAATAAATAAGACAACTATGAAAAATCTGTTTTCCTCCTCTTTAAGAGGTGTAAAATTCAAGTTGTGATTTTCAAATAAGCTCACAAAATTTAAGTTCACCAGTCCTGCTGAAATGTAGGACTATTGAACAAGCTACTAAAGGTTTTAAGATTCAGCTGAAAACTGTTATGTTACAGATATTAAGAGGAAAAAAATGTAAAATCATAGAATCACAGAGTGGTTTAGGTTAGAAGGGACCTTAAAGCTCATCCAGTGCTGCCCCCTGCCATGGGCAGGACACCTTCCACTGTCCCAGGCTGCTCCAGCCCCAGTGTCCAGCCTGGCCTTGGGCACTGCCAGGGATCCAGGGGCAGCCCCAGCTGCTCTGGGCACCCTGTGCCAGGGCCTGCCCACCCTCAGAGGGAGGAATTGCTTCCTAACATCTAATCCAGACCCAACCTCTCTGCACAAATCAGTGTCGTTTTAAATGAAAAGATAATTTTCTTTGTTTGGGGAAGGATTAAACCCACAGATATTTAGCATGCAGATATTTCTGTTACATCCTCAGCACAACGGTGCTTTCATGAAATCTTTTAAAAACATTTGTAATTTGATACACAGAGTGATTCTGCCTTGGAACATGCCCCATAATTATTAGTAGAAAGAACAGCTAGGAGAGATGCAAGAAGGTAGGAAGCTGGCAGCATTATTTCAGATCTCTTTTCACCACAAATGCTCGTTCAGGCATTTTGCTGTATGTAAGGCAGTGCAAACCACAGCATGCCTGTTCCACTGAACCACGGCTCAGCAATGCATGTTTATTCTGGTGACTCCTCCTAAGCTGCAGTTGGCAACTACAGTATCTCCTTCACCATTGTCTGTATAAGATTCTGTCTCATGGCGAGATTCCTTTGGTGAAGCAGTTATGTGTCCATTCCCTGGGCAGTTTCCTCTGCCTCCATCTCATCCCTCTAGGCCAAGGTGAGGACAAAATGACAAATAGCTGAGAGCATCTTGCCATGGGAGATTCTGTGCTGGGAGCTTAGGACCAGCTTTCAACTATGCTGAGCAGGGAAAAAAGCATTTTGCTCACAAAAGCATTTTGCTCACAAGTCCCAACTTACCTCATCTACAGCAAAGAGATATTACTTGTCTGTTCTACACGAGGGCTGAGAGAGTTAACAGCTTACATTAAGAAAGCACTTAGGACAATGTTTTAGAAGACACACAGATGTTACTGTTACTTATTTACCAATAGAATTTCAAGTTTACTTATATCACGATGGCAGCTGTACAGCACATTAGCCATGCTTTCTGTGCTCTGCTGGAAAATGCAAATAATGCCAATTTTCATTTCCTCTGGTTCAAAGAAGTGTTTCTTTCCATCACAGTGCTCCAAGACTTGTGGGAGAGGTATTAAGAAACGGGATGTCTACTGCAAGAGTACTGGTTCTCCCAAGGTGAAAATCTTGCCTGAAAGCATGTGCAGCACAGACCCTAAGCCTGAGTCCCAGCAGACCTGTGTGCTCGGACGCTGTCCCAAAAATGACCGGCTCCAGTGGGTGATTTCTTCCTGGAGTGAGGTAAAGTGGTGCAGTTTCGTGGCTCACTGCCTGCCCTGGCTGCTCGTGGAAATGCTGGCTCAGGGACAAACACAAACCGTGGGGAGGAAAGAAAGCTGAGCTGTCCTTAGAAAATCAGGTGTTCTGGGCGAGGTGCTGTGAGCCCCAGGTGTAGAGAGACGTACCCCACTGTCTTTGTTAATCTCTGACTGGGGCTCATATTTCAGTTTACATTTTATGGAGCATGGGCTTTGTGGGAGTAGTTCTGTGATGCTTTTATAATGCACATTTTGGGGTGTCTGACACATCACACTTTCCTGCAGTGCTCAGCCTCCTGCGGGCCCGGCCTGCGACAGCGAGAGCTCAAATGCGGCGAGAAGAGCATCCACGGGAAACTGGTCACCTTCCCTCCAAGGAGATGCAGGAACATCAAGAAACCAAACACCAACCTGGAGGAAGCCTGTAACAAGGGAGCCTGTCCGTCGCAGACGTTGTATAACTCGGTGTCTGGCTGGTATTCCTCGCCCTGGCAGCAGGTAGGAGTGGGAAATCAGAGGTGGCGTGGCACGGAGGAGCTGCCTCCAGTGCTAACAGTGCCTCCTGCACGGAGCCATTCCCTAAGGAGGGCCACACCACTCAGCCACTGAGATGGGATGCAGCTGGTCCACATCCATCACGTACTACGGTGCAGCTCAGTTCTTTGTCCTGGAACTGAAGAATGTCACTTAAAAATGTTATTCATGCTTGAGAGGCACTACATTCCACGCCCATTTTCCAACACTTTCTTCTCAGTCTTCTTCAAAGTGCACTGTGCTTGAACTACTGCATATCTCTATGCACAGTGTATTTGAGCATCTGCACAGATTGCCTGGAATTCCCTAAATACTATGATTAATTGTGGGATCAGTCTGTATTTGTTTCTACATTCTTGCAAACAAGCTTCTGTATTTCTGGAACTTATCTACTTTATGAGTCATATATCAATGAGACACGCACTCATTTAATAATATTTACATGAAACAATATATGCCTGACAATTGCAATCAGATAAAAATGATCACATTTATCTTAAAGACAACTTTTCATGAAACACATACAATTAAAAGGATTATTAATTTTAAAATACTTCATAGCTCTTCCTGCAAACTCAGAGTGGTTTTCCCCAGATACTGCCATAATTATGGTTCTGATGGGAGTTTTATCTGTGTTCAGGCAGCAGGGTTGGGCCCAGAGGCTTAGAGATATAACAAAATCTGTGCAGACAATCAGGAACAGGTTTCTAAAATGTTCAGTTTCTGTCTCGATGCCTAAGTAAGGAACCAGATTTTCAGCTGCGTCCTTAAATAACCAAAAGACACACATGTCTTTGTAAAGTTGGTCCTGATGGGGGTTGGTGGACAGCAGCACACCTGATCCTGACCTGTCTTGCTTTAGAAGTCTCATCCAAGGCCCCTGCAGATGCCCCCTTTGGCTCTCGGGGGCTCTGGGAGTCTCTGCAGTGAAAGACAAGGTTTTGTGTTCCCTCTGCTCAGTGCACGGTGACCTGCGGCGGCGGCGTGCAGACCCGGAGCGTGCAGTGCCTGCGCCAGGGCAGACCAGCTGCTGGCTGCCTGCCCCAGCAGAAACCAGCTGTCCTGAGAGCCTGCAACACCAACTTCTGCCCAGTCCCCGTGAAAAGAGGTAAAACTCAGCTCGAGATGCTGCAGCAGGCTTGTTGCTTAGAGTTCTGTACCCAGCAAACATCACCTTTTCACTACACCACTGATCTGGCCTGTTCCTTCATAAATGGTTTTTTCCCAGACTTCCAGATTTACAGTAACTCTCTGATATTAACAGCTTCTCTTCTTCACCAAGTGAGCCCCCTTAAAGCAGACTTGGGAGTACAGCTGGCACTGGAGATTTTAAAAACAGGCATATGTTAAAAGAAGTATGTGAAAAAGTCATGCTGTTTGATTCTGAACTGCACCTTTATACTCTCTTGTTGAAAAACACAAGTGTTCTATGCTGGTACTGCTTTTGAAGAATAATAGCAACTTTGGAACTAAGCAATAAGAATTTGCCATATTCACTTTAGTCATTAATTTGCCATAAGACTTTTAGTCTATCAGACTGCACCCAGCTCCTGGGATTCCAAAATTGCTTTACCTAGCAATGTCCTTCTTACTGCTTCTGACCAGTGCATGACATGCAGTCAGGGAACATGAAATTAGGGTCTCTCTCCACTTTCATGTCTCCTCTATCCCCCACCTCTTCAGTGTGAGAAGGGAGGGGGGAGCAAGAGGTTTTGTGCCACATGGAATGAGGGAAGGGGAATTCTCTCAGCAGCATCACAGACAGAGATTGGTGCGTTACCCCGTTCCAGAGATTTGCTTACAGGATGGTTGCTGTTTGTGACTCCTTCCTAACTGCATGAAAAATCTCATGGAGGTCCACGTTTGTCCCACATAATCTGGTTATCTAGGTATGCTAAAGCACTTTAAACAGTGACTTTCAAAATACTGCACATTAACTGACTTGTTACCTTTTTAAAACTGGGAGCTGAAGGCAACCTCTACAAAACCTAGGCTGGACTGCATGAGGAAGGTGGTAATGGAGCTGGGAGCAGAGGTCAAGCTCTGGCCCTGCATCTTGTAAACTGACATTAGCAACCTCCCCCACGTCTGCCCAATTCCTGGCATTCCCTGTGCACAAAAGCCCTGTGAAGCCCAGTGAGATCCTAGCAGACCATTCTGCTGCATCAGCTCAAGACATGCAGGGTATCAGCCTCATCTATCAGGGGACCTGAATCCAAACAAGGATATGGAGATGAAATGCTCCTAAAAGGGATAAGTAAATAGTTCTGCTGTTTTTATCAGTAAGTGTTCCTAGCACTTCAAATTAACATTCCTAAAAGGTTCTGCTGTACTTCGGAGTTTCTGTATAGCTTCCTTTTCTGTTAGGATATAGCAAGGACTTTTCTTTCACCCCTGTTTTCCCCTGCTATATTTCATGTCTGAAGTACTGTCTGTTATTAATTTTGGCCTTGGCCTGTTTCTCTCTCTCTCCTCACATCTGCAGGAGCCCTTTCCCCTTTATTATACCTGGGTCGTCAGGCTCTAGAGATCAATTATCTCCTTGCTGCTCTCTAACTTTCTGTCTAAAGCAGCAAAAAGAGAGGAAAGCAGCTGTGCTGGAACCACATTGAAGCAAATCAGTCTCTATTATCAGCCATGCAGCTCCAGCTCAGTGATCACAGGCAAGAAATTAATGTTTCAGGGAGAGTTTGCACACTTTCCTAGACAAACTGGGTCATTTCCATGCCTCTCTAGGTGCAGTTACGGTCACCATAACTCGTAGGAAATCCAGCTGCTTCAAATGAATGAAAATCTAAACAACTTATGAATACCTGGGTAAATAGAAATAAGGACCTGACTGCCTGGTCCCCATCCACTGAATTTTGTGGGACTCTTTGTGTTCCTTCCAATAGTCCTTGGATTAGGTCCCAGTTTCAGCCTACCTCTGCAATATTAGCATTGCCCTCTGATCTTCAAAGGGGGCATAAGGATTTATTAACGTGGCTTCCTCAGTGCTTCTACTTTTTTTTAAACAGTAATTTCTGTTGGTTTTTTTTTTAATTTACCCTTTCATGGCAGGAGAGCTCCTTCCCACCTTCATCAGAACAGCTTTCCTTCCTTTGTGTGGTGTGTGCTTTTCATCTCTTGTCCTCTTTGGGTCCTCCCAAATTCTGTCTGGTGGCAGCAGGTGAAGGAATGGGAAGGCTGGTGCTGAGCTCCCAGCTGGATCCTCCTGACACTCCATGCAGAACAGAAAGGCAGTGCTGTGGAGTGGGAAGGCTGCAGTTCAGTCCTGAGCTCCCCAGCTCCTGTTCAAGAACAGTATTTTCTTTCTGTACCATTAGAATTTAAAGACAAGCTCATGTTTTTAAAACCTGAGGAAAAAACGGCATATTTTAAAAGAATTATTATTATTAAGTTATTTTCTTTTTCATTAAAATAAATTTGAGGGTGATAAAGGCATAAAAAAATCAACTTGGCTATCATATAAAAGGGAATAAAAAAAGAGCAGTGGTGATTAAACCAAAGAAGTTGCTATAGAGAGATGGAGATGCCTCCTGGCCCACGGAACGTGCAGAAGTTGTCTGTGCTCTGTGAGGGAGCATTTATCTGCTGTGACTCAGTAACTGATCTGAGAATGCAGACAGTGGTGGCTAGATTTTTGTTCAGTCTCCTTGTAAATTCCTTTTATTGACCATGTAAACAGTAGTTCTGAGAGTTGAACGAAATCTTTTCCCATGCTCGCAGGAGATTTCAGTTTAGCTATAAATTTTGCTAAACCCCATTGAGTCTTACTTCTCTCTCAGACATGGTGAATTTGTTTATAAATCACCCATATGAATCATCACTCTCCTCTTTTAAAGAAACATAAAACATCCACTGCAAAACGAGAGAGGAGCAGCTACGAGGTGGTTTCAAAGCAATGGAGCTGTGTGTATAAGTGATATCTGTACATAAATTGAAGAGTAAAAGGATTTTAATTGAAAAATATAATTTGGCTGTATTTGTAATTAAAAGCTGGGATTTTGAGAACTAACCATTGTTAGCAAGTCTCTTCTCCATTGCAGTTAAGATTTTGCCAACGTGGCATAGTCAAAGTCCTAAAAGCCTGACTCATGACACCTAAATGAAGTGTCTGAGAAAAGAGATTTCTTAGGTCCCTTGCAGAGTGGAAGGAGAGAAAGAAGTCTCTCCAGGAAGTGCTGGAGCACTCTGTGCAGGGCCCAGGCGTTCCGAGTCCCGTGAGGTCTGTGTGCAGGTAAACCCCCCGTGGTGATGATGATGGCAACCAGCAGCTGCTATCAAATATGGAGTAGGCTCATTTGTATGAGTACCTGGCTTTGGAGCAACGTTTGTGATCAGAGATGTAAACACAGGTGGCTTTTTTTATCCTCTAATGTGGAACTTCCTCTTGTCTTCCTGAGCTGCGAAGCGTGCTCCAAATTTTTTAATTCCTTCAGCTTTTGACCCCCCTATAATATTAGCTCTATCTCAATCAAGTTAACAAATCTCTTAACAAAAATTTAATGGCTCTTAAAGTAAAGCAAGAAACCATTATTTTTGAGATGAAAGTTCATTCATGTTTCCTCTCCTTTAAATCAAATCACCCATCGTGTTTTTAATATTACCAAAGGCATACAAGGGTGTGGGACTATTGCCTGACTTGCAGACTTGCTAAAACACAGTCTTACCATATTGCTTGGGTTTCTCTCCTTCAGATGATCCTTCTTGTGTGGATTTCTTCACTTGGTGTCATCTGGTGCCCCAGCATGGTGTCTGCAACCACAAATTCTATGGCAAGCAATGTTGTAAATCATGTACGAAGAAGAACTGATAGCAGCGTGTTATCTGAACCCTTCAGTGACAGGATTCTCTTCTTCAATTTATGTTGGAATTATCTCTGCTTTGAGGCAAGACATGGTGCCACAGAAACCACTGATGGAAGAGACGTTTTTTCTAAGGGAATGTCTGAGGTACAGTAATTGTTGGATATATTGAAAAAGGAATGTTTCTTTCTTATTTTTTTCTTAATTTGCTGACCTCACTAAAGCACAGGGTACTATGGATCACTTGAACACTGAGACTCGAGGGGAAGTTCTTCTTTCTTTAAAAGTGTCATTTTGCACTGTCACATGTTACGAGGAAGAAACTAAGGCAAGGGAGCCTTTTCTGGCTGATTTACCAGAATGCAAAGCAGGAGAGCTTGGGAGCTGGAGGAGGAAGCAGCGTGGCAGCAGGACAGGTCACACCATCAGAAGCGTGTCCTCTCCTGTTTTTTGTGACTGTTGTCCCAGGGTGAGGAAGCTGTTTGCTGCCCCGGAGGGACATCCATGGCTGAGGGCTGGAGAAGGCAGCGTCACACGTGTGGCCACCAGAAGTAAATAGTGCACTACAAAGATATTATGGTGCTTCTCTACCAGACTTGCTGCTGGAAAAGCAAGTTGTGCATCATGCTAATGTTTTTATAATTTTTGAAGAATTCATTTTCTGCTTCGTGTAGGAACTCAGAGGTGGTTAACTAGTAACTTGAAATGTATTCCTAGAAATATGCAGCATTAGAATATTTGGACTTTTAATATTGCTGTGTTACAAGTAAAATAGAATTTCATATTACAACTAACTCAAGGAACTCGGATTGATTGAGCTCAACGGTTCTGTTTTCGACCTTCTAAGCTCATTAGATATGTAATTTTAAAATTTAAACTTGATATTTTTAAGTAGTTTTTTTTCAGAAGCTAGATTGTTTGAATGCCAAGATACTGAAGAATGTCTTCCTTCTAATCTCAAATCTCTCTGCAAATTTTGATTCATCCGTTACTCAAAGGAAATAACAAGAACATTACAGTCCATTAATCCATGCTGAACTTCTCTAAACAGTTATTTATTCACATTACACAAAAAAAAAAGCATGAAAAGATAAGTGGATTATTTACTCTTACCAAATAAAAGTCAATTCTATTTTTATACACTCTCCTAACACTTGTATTTAATTCAGAATCCACCAGCAAACAAAAGAATTGTAAACATGCTGATATTTGTGGCCGTTCAGTATCGAGATGTTTGATAGCACCATGTATCAAATGGTGCCATTCAGGAGGTTTCTGCATTGAAAAAACCCCAACCTATTTGCCAAACCCATTCTGAGACAGAGCTGTGTCCTACTGTAATTTTCTGGGGAGTGCCTATGAGGGACATATTTATCTAATTCCACCCAATCCCACAACTTTGTTTGATGAATGTAGTTCAGTTTGAGTGTTTTTTTAAAGTATGGTTTCAGTATAGGATTAGCCAGCTCAGCACTAATGCCAGACAGTGGTCACTTAAAATTAGCAGTTCCTTCTGAAACAATTTAAATTAAAAACATCTATTCTGTGATACTTAAGGAAGTAATTGGAAACATATTTCAACCTACACTGCTCTGTCTTGATATTGGACATTGTGTAATTATAACCTTTTTTCTAGGAAAAACGACAAGGTTGTTTTTGTTTTGTTTTTATAATTGTGTCCTTTTTATTATTTGATGTAAAATAATTAATTTATTAATGCATAGCTTTTCCTTTATATTTCTTTGCTCACTTCCTTAAGTGAGAATTGAGGAAAGAAAATGGTAGTGTCACAAAGTATGAATTATGGTGTAAAAAAAGCAAAAACTATAAGTGTAATATTTAATTATTTTATAAGCTTTGTAATAAAATACTCTAACTGTTTCATTATATTTGGAATTGTAAAATTCATGAATAAAATATGGAGGTTATAAGTAAATATCAAGTGTTATAAGTGCTGTGTGCACTCCCTTTTCCATAAGGAGAAGGTTATCCTGTTTTTCTACTGCTGTGTAATTGGGAAATTGGGCCCAAAAGGGCAAAACTGAGAAAAAACCATGGTTTTATTTGCAGGACAACACAAAAGCTAAAATATACAACAACACATCTGCAAGATAAACCTGAGCTGTCGCTCCTCTCACAAAGACTCTGGGAATTTGTGTGTCCCAGAGCCAGCAGGATTCTCCTGTCTTTATCTGCAAGGTGCTATTCAGGATAAGGAGCCTCACTCAACACAAGCAGGAGCTTTTACAGCCTCTCCCATCTGCCTGGGGAGAGTTGATTTTTTCTAAAACTGGCTCAGGACTTTCCAAGCCAATCCCTAGGAGGGTGGGTATCGTTTCCCTGATCATTTCAGATGTTTTCTCCAGCATATATTGGTGCTTTTCCCTTCATTCACAATCACTCCGTGCTCTCACATGAGCCAGACATCCAGAGGGCTGTTGACAGAAATTCTGAGATGCCTCTGACACACAGTACAATCCAGTAAGCAATAATAGATCAGTCTGCTCCTGAAGGACTCCCAGCAAGAGCTCTTTGGAACAGCATTTGGACTAGTGATTTAAATAATTAATATGCCCACACAGGAATTCAGGCTATAAAGTGCTTAGTGTTTGGGGCTAGAATTTTGGAACTAAAATGAACCGATGGTTGTCAGTGAATTACAGTGTTGGAGGGGGATGTTGAAAGAGGAAATATTGCATAAAGATGTGCTATTGTGTGCTTGGATCCCCCCCAAGTCCACAACTGTTTTATTGCTGAGCCCTTACAACGGTATTTGGTACACAAAGCTTGGCAGTTTTCTGGAAGTGTATTGCTGCAAGGCTCACTTTATAGAGCAGAATGGGGTCTTTTCACAAAGGAATAGCTCAATTTCCTGTGGTCAGGTTTCATCACTCAGGTAAAGGGTGCATCTGCCCAAAACTCAAACAGATAGTTAATGAATAGCTTGATTGTGCAAATCAAACTCAACTCTCTCAGATGCCCAGAAGACATGAAATGCTGGAGACAGATAAATGCTTCACTGCATGTGGTTTTATGGTAACACGATCCATATCCCATATTTCCTTTATTTTTCAGCAAATCCTATTCAAAAGCATCAAGAAAATAAATTAACATTATTTCTATTGTAATTGAAGTGCAGCCTTACAGAGTCACTGGGATGCCATTGTGTCCAGGGCTGTGTGCACAGGTCATGAGGGGCTCAGAGTCCTGAGGGTGCCACAAGAAACTATGGAAAAGATCACCTTATTAGGGAGCTCATGGTGACTAGGAGGAAAAGTGCTGCTGGTGGCTCACTGTCTGTGTGGACAGTGCAGGACATGTCCAAGGCAGCTCTGTGCAGGTGACATCTGAAGGAACAGTACTGAGGAGCTTTATGCTGACACTGCTGTGAAAACAGAAATGAGATGTGTTCAGTGTTGAGTCCTAAGCAAGACAGGGACTGTCCCAAGAGGAGGGAAATCCATGTGGATCACTCACCTGCCAGTTACTGGGGACTGAGAAGTGAGGATTTGGCAAAGCAGTAAAAATCTCCTTCTTGTCAAAAATGGCCTGAAATAAGGAGATGCAGCTTCCAGGAGATGCTTTAAATTCCCCCCGAGGCGCTGCTGTATGAGCATCAGCCAACTCAAGCTGGCCTCCCTGCCTGCTTCCTGCACACTGGGCACCACCACTGTGGGTATTCCTGGTCCCCTGCTCTCCAGGACAAATCCAGCTCTGGGCTGGGCTGGAATGAGTCCTGTGATGCAGATCACACTCTGGAGTCCTTCCCCCTGAGCTCCCCACGAGCACCGTGCGAGGGGCAGTGGGACCGACCTGATCCTCAGCCCTGCAAGGGCTCTGATGCAGGAGGTTATTGACAGCATCTGCCTCAGGGGGCCCGGGGAAGGCACAGCCTCTGCCTGGAGCACAGGCACTCAGAAACACACGCTGGCCTTCCAGCAGCCAGCTCACACCAGGCAGGGCACGGGAGCAGACGTCTGCCAGCTGGGCTGAGCTAGAGACAAAACCTGAGCTCCTCAATTCACAATATAATGTAGTAACACCAAAAGCAGTTTTCCTTATGTTCCCTGGAGAAAAACATTTATTATGGGGCCTATGCTTCAAGCTACAGAATATTTTATGTACCTTCTGTTCAATAATAAGAATTATTCAGTCATGAACAGAACCTGTTTTAATTTCTGGATTCTGCCAGTGGAGGCAGGAACCTTCAGCTGAGTTCTAACTTCCAGGCTTACTTTGTAAGCATTAAATCAAGCTATACATGTCAGCCTCAACACTGCTGTGTGCCTACTGCAAATAATGACAGATCTTCAGTATTATCCCTTGGGCTGCCAGACATTAATTCATTATGTTCTGTTGTGATAATGTTCACTAATCCTTTCATAATAAAATAGCAACACTGACAAAAAAAGCTCATTCAAGAGGACTATGAATGGGTTTTTATGGGAAATGTTTACTTGTGAAGCTCTTACCTGTGGAGACCAAAGAGATTTTGGAGGAAAGCATACACAAGAATTTTGGTTTTTTGGATCTTCTTTCAGACCTTCTCAAATCACCACAACATTTGAATTTGGTCTGTCTGATAGGACAAACTGAAAGGATTCTCCCCAAAGCAGGAATGCCCTACCAACACTCTGCTTCCATGGAGATGATGGTCCTCTACTGTCTCTGTTTAGATTAGCTGAAGAGAGTCAGGATATCTATTAAAGGAATTTTCACTTTCAAAGACCTTAACTGTACACCTCTCTTCACTGATATTTTAAGTTCACTCTTAGAGAGATATTGCCTGTCAGCAGAAAGCTCATCAGGTTTTGAAAAAATAAGCTGCAGAAGCCAAGTTGCCCAGAACTTCCATGAGTCTGGGCTTTGCTGGTGTGTGGGGAAAAATCAACCAGCACAGACAATAACAGGGTGTAAACACAGCTCTCTCCCATTAAATATAGGATATACTTCTTCAAACTGTATCATTTCCCACAACTTAATTCGGAGGGGTTTGGTGTCCACTTCCAAAATACTAGCTGCAAACCCCAAATTATGTATAAACAAACTGGAACATCTCATTTGAAAAGCATCCAGCTATTGATTGAGGCTGTCAGGCAGCTTAAGGGGCTGTGATATCCCCTGACCATGTTACACAAACCTGAGCTGGCCTCATGTCCCATGGCCACTTAACAGCTAATGCTGACTTTTTATTTCGTTGTTTCTCAGTTGCAATGGAGCTTTTAATGACAATCACAAACTTGGTATGAGGTTATTGTTCAGGTAAAATCGAGTGTCAGGATTAGCCTGCTAATCTCCAGCTCCAGCAGAGCTGTGTGACGTTTGGCACATGGACTGGGGAGCAGAGCAGTGCAGCTCCCACGGGCTGTGCAAGCACTGGGCTCTCCAAGACACGCTGTACACCTGTCCCACCCATCTGCCATTCCATTTGCTCCTTAGCACAGGGGCTCTACCCTAGAACTTGCACAGCGTTGAGAATCCTGCCCAGTTTCCCCAGCCTTGCTGCTACAGAGTAAGGTAATAGTAAGGTAGTGGTATGAACAGTAAGGCAGAGCTAAAGCACCTGTGCCTTCCTGCCTCAGTGCAGGTTGGGTGAGAGCACTGGGGAAAAACCTTCATCTGAAGATGCAGTGATGCCTCAGGTTTTAGCTTTTACATTACATTTTTCAGATTCTGTACTGCTTTAGTGTGTAGTTCTGAGCTTCATATTAAGGGATGGTAAGCTCTCAGAGTAGCTAGACAAAGCAATTCTTTTTTTAGCTTGGGACCAAGGACAACTGATCCAAATTTCAGGCCCAAGAGCATAAACAACATGGACTGAAGAGGGAAAAACAAGAAAGATGGGACTTCATAACCTAAAGCTATAACTGGACAATTAAGTCCAATATGCAAATAGACCAGAACTTAAAAAAGTGAGAGACCTCATGACCAGTCATCCATTTTGTGACCATTTTGGGTTCATCTTGGGTGTAGCTCTGTCTGGGCTTGTACTGACCAAGGTGTATCCATTGAAGCCTTGTAATAAATACCTACTTTATTCTTTAACTCTGTCTAGTCTCTGTTCTCGGTCAGCCTTCACAAGGCATCATCAGAAGCTCACAGAACTGCTGTCCCTGCCCTCTGGCAGTGGGCAGCCGTTCCCCCATGTCCTGTCACTCCAGGGCCTTGTCCAAAGGCCCCCTCCAGCTCTCTTGGAGCTTTTTAGGTACTGGAAAGCCTCAATAAGGTCACCGCAGAGAGATTCTGGGTATTGGTGCACGTATTTTAACCTCTTCTAGAGTCTCCTGTGAATCTGAATCTTTGAGCTGCTGTGTTGACTCTACTGTAAGGTGGCAGATGGTGTTTTTGCAAGTTCTTCATTTGTGCTGAGGAAGGGAAAGGAGAAGTGGACCAGAAAAGTGGATCCTATTTGGATTCATTCTTTATTCTACACCTGTGACATAGCAGCCTGCTGTGGTCAGAGACTGGATACACTAAAACCAGTGATCACTTTCAGCCCTTTAACCACCTCTCTAGATCACTATGTCCAGTATCCCCTTTGGTTAAATGGTTCATGTTATTTAGGGCAGGAACAGCTCACACCTCATGTCTGTGTAAGGGCAAGTGCTGTGGGGTCCTGGAGTTAATGTGTCATCATCCTGCCCTGATCTGATGAGAGGTCGTGACTTAGAGGGAGACTAAAACTCTTCTTTTAGTTCAGAGATTCCTCTAATCAGGCCAGTTTTAGAAACTGCTGTCCAAACTCTTCTTATCCACATATATCTATATATATACCAGATATATTGTATACTTACAGACTGTTTATCTAGATCTTGTTTTACGTAAGGAACAGAATTAAGGTGAAAAAAACACCCAAACTATTCTGTATGTGCTGTGTCTTCTTATCAGGAAACAGCCAGACTGAAGTAGCTCCCCAGCTTCCTAGATTGCACAATCCCACTTTGCCCAATGAGAGAATGCTGAGAGAACTGGGTTGTTCTTGGTGCTGCCTTTTGTAAATGCTCTTCCCTGAACTTCTCATTAACCTTCTGAACCTCATGCCCACTGGATGGATCCCCGCCAGCATCCTCCACTACCAAAGGACTCTTTGAAAGGAGAGTTTACACCTCAGGTTCCAAATTGATTTACTGTGGCACACTAACTACATAGAAGAGGAAGGCAAACAGTGGATTTGCCTTTTTAGAAACAGCAGTTGATTAAAAAATAAAGTACCAATAATGTGAGAATCATACTGTCCTGGAACCTTCAGACATTTTGGCACATAGCTCTGTCTCTCTCGGACAATTGCATCCCCTTTTTCACTGCTTCCCTCCTCCTGTTCCAGAGCTCCCCCCTGAAGCCATCGGGGGGATGGGAGCAGAGTGGCTTGGGAAGTGTCCTGGGATAATCCACTTTGACAGGGAACTGTGCTGATTAAAAGTTATGGCTTTGGAGTGGCAAAGCTCCCACTGCTGTCCACGTAAAACTTGCTGCTTTCTATTTAAACCTTAACCGTCAGATCTAATCAAGAGAAAATAAGGACATTTTTATGAATTCCATGAGAAAAATTCCCCTCAGGTGTAGGTTGCACGGTTTGATCAGCTCCAGTATCATGTTTTAGCCTTTCATATTAATCCGGCCGACTCCGAGCCAAGAATTTAACTTTCAGAGTTGCCTGACGGCCAGGCAAAAGCATTTTGGCAATTTGTTATTATTTCAGCTAAACTTGAAATATGCAAATTAAGATTTATGGCAAATGAGGGCTTAAAACTATGCATTTATCTCCACGTGGAAAAGGTATCGTGTAGCTGCAAGGTGCCAAAAAATACCAGAGCTGGGCAGAGAACAAGCGAATTACAACTCCCAGAAGGCACTGGCGAGCTGTACATCAGCATTTGGTGTCCTGATGACAGGAAACAAACTATTTCACAGTCTGAGATTTTCTGGAAGATATGGAGTTGACCCAGCCCTCAGACTAAGTATCTCATGTCACCATTTCCAACTGAAAACCGTTAAAGTGTCAGGTAAATCTGGGTTTTTCAACAAGGCTGAACTAAAAGAAAAATTACTGTTTCATGGAATGTAAGTATCCTGTTGAAAACACGGTGATGGGAAAAAACTGATTAAGTACAGATAACATTTATATTCCTTTCTGTTCTCCCATCCTCTCCCTCATTTCTCCATGCACAAGCAATTAAGATCATTCCCATGTGCCAACTCAGCTTTGCTGCAATCCCAGCAAAGCAGAGACAAAGTCACTGCCAATTCCCTGCCTCCTCCTCCTGGGGTAGTCCAGAGGAGCACAGACCATGCAAGTCAGATCCAGAGGTGCTCTGGAGAGATGCATTCGTTGCTGTGTGGTCTAATTCCCTGCTCTGTATTCTGTGGAACTGAAGACAATAGGATGACACATGGACTGGAGATAGATCCCTGCATACTTTCCTTCACAAGTCAGGGTTTCCAATGAAAAGCATTGGAAAACTGAGATACGTGCCCAAAGTTCAGCTCAGCCTTAACATTGGGGTCCAATTTTCATCTTAATCAGAAATAATTTCCCTTAGGTTAAAGGATTCATAGCCACACAGCATCAGTGCACACAGGCCAGACTCAAGGCACATCTGGCAACAAGGATGTTGAACATGCAGAATGTTCAGTGAACAGCACAGATTTTTTCTCAGTCTGTCCCCTCACATGCAAACCAGAATTTCCACATTCTGGAAGCTGATTTGCCTCACTGCCCTGGTTTCCCTGGAGGAAAAAAGCAGCCTTCATTATGCACTTTATTCCCTATTTTTACCTAACTCCTAGAAATACCTCATAGAATCTGCAAAATTGTGAGGAGCTCATTCAAGCAAGGCTTGAACTCGGTTGATGTAAATACATAATTCTGCCTTGGAGACCAAAAGTGGTTTAAGCAAAGGGATCTGGTGCCCAGGGCGTGCGGGGCTGGGTGTCCCCCGCGCTGCCCTGGCCGTGGCGCCCGGGGCGTGCCGTGGCTGGGGAGAGGCTGCTCTCCAGTGCCCGAGTGGAAATGCAGCAGGAGCAGGGCAGGGCACACACCATGAATGTTCTTAGACAGCCACCTAGTGAGTCTAGCGAGCAATCAAGGGCTCCAAGGAAATTCCGTGAATTCTCACAGAGGCTGGAGTTACGCTACAAATGCAGCGCTAAAACGGTGCTAAAACGCTGCCTAACTTTGTCATGGGCGCAGGGGGGCTTTGCCTCCATCAGGGCAGCAGCACAGCAGAGGGGTCCTTCAGCTACTGAGCTGTGAGACAAGATCTACCATCCCTCTGTGATTCTTGAAGGTGATGTTTGGGGGAGAGTTCAAGTATCGAAAAAGATGTCTGAGGTTTAAGCGAATTTCAGAATTTTGTTCGGGAACAAATATATGTGTACGGTTTTATTTATATACATGCATGTATGTGTGTATATATATATATATATACACACACCTCACCTTTTCCTTACATACCCATTGCTACAATTTCTGTTGACTGAAAACAGGAGATTATGGACATCATGCAACATAAAAAAAAAGGGGGCAAAGTCTGGAGGGATAGAGAGATTCATAGAACCATTAATGGTGGAAAAGACCTCTAAGAACACCAAATCCTTCTGGCAGCCCAGCACCACCACCATTAAACCATGCCCTCAAGGGCTGTATCCACAGGCTTTTGAACCCTTCCAGGGGTGGTGACTCCACCAGTGTCCCTGGGGATTGGCACGGAGAGCCTGCTTCATTGCTGTGGTGTGTTGGGCCATTTCTGCTAAGCCAAATTTGTCTGTGGGTGTGAAATTAGCAGGAAGTCCTTAGAGAAAGAAAAGAGAACCTGTGAGCCCAGTTCATCTCAAAACCAGCACTTGTATTTGCTAGCTGTGTGTGCTGAATTCCAGCTCTATGAAAAAATAAGGGGGGGGAGAAAGCCATCAGCCATATGGATCTACAGAAAAAACATTCAGGTATGATTTTTGGAGCTTGCTTTTGCAAAGTTACCCCAGGGAGATGTCTGACAAAGCTCCACACTTACTGTCTCATGCTCTGGGCACTCACAGAGCCACAACATGCTTCTAGCTTTATCCCTCTGCTAGAAGGACACAGAATGTGTGGAATTATACTGAAGCAGCCAGAGTCAGCACCTCATCAGTCCAGTGGTTACCTATTAATGGCTGCTGGCTAAATTGCCCTTTGCTATGAAGTTCCCATATGGTCTCTAGTTATAAATGGGGTCACTGAAAGGAAATTTTTTTTAAAAAAAATAATACTAAACAAAAAATTAAATTACTAGTGGAAAACCTTATCAAAATGGTGCTTCTCCAAAGTTCCATCCCGTTTCAATATGCCACAGATTGGCTGCAGTGGGGTGAGTAGGTCTTAGAAGAGACAATTAAGCCCTGATGATGATACTCTGTTTGGGATGCTGTAGAATTTCTACTTAGATATTTATTGCCTCCCAAAACTCTACCAAAACAGAGAACTGCCTGGGCTGCAGATCATGCCAGTGCTTATCCACTGCTGTAGACTTGGCCATACGGTTTCTTTGTTCTTACAGACCTGCAGTGTTTGTAATCCCCAAGTCTAACAATGTAACAACACATTAAAAATAGCTATGAATGTGTTTTGAATTCCTCTTAGAAACATCAGCTCTACATGCCTAATTAAATATCCTTGACACACACAAAAATAATTGCAAGGAAAAGAAAACCTCTCTCATGAGGGCCAGATGATTTTAATTAGGTCTCACTCAGAATCTTGCTCGGCTCACGTGGCTCTGCTCCCCTCCTTTCCCTTTCACACTGGTTGCTGCTCCTGTGTCCCAGTTTCTCCCTCTTCCTTAAGAATTTGCTGTCCTCCAGCCCTCAAGCTCTGGTTCTGGATGCCCCAGACGTGGGGCTGGGGCCCTTCACTGATTTCTTACCTCCCACACCCCGGCGAGCCAGCCTGCACAGATGGTGTGATTCTGTGTAGAAGCTGAACATATGCACAGAGGTTCCACACCAGATCTGTGGAGGGGCAGAAGCAGTATTTATTCATTCATTCCAGAGGAGAGTTACAGCCCCTTTATCCTCCCACAGGCAGCAGCAGGTCTGCTCTTAGCCCAGCAAGCAGAGTGTGAGCTGAGATCTCTCTGCCTTCCTCGGGCAAGAGGGGCTAAATCCTGGTGGCAGCTCAGCAGAGCCTGAGGACATTCCCAGAGGGAAGGTGGCTCCACCCCAGCTGCAGAGATCCTGACAAATTCAGGCTGCTGCCTCCTCAAACCTCCTCCTTCCTCTCCTCTGTACCCAGAGGGGGATTTGCTGCTGTGATGTTCTGTGACAGTGCCCAGACAAGAGAGACAGGCACTTTTCAGTGTCTCAGTTACAGCTCAGACATTTAAGATGTTGACACTAAAACGTTGGGGCATCTCTAAAGCACAGTCTTCCACCTCCTCATTTCCCAGGCACAGATATTAATAGTTTACACTAGAAGTTTTACTCCTTGAGAATTGAAATTATATGGACACCCAGTTTACTCTAAGGAGTTATTTAAAAATACCAGAATTATTTAATCCACTTCAGCATAACAGATATTGGTTGTCATATTTAGCAAAGTCCTGCAGCTCTTTCTTGTGGGATTTCTCCTTTCCTGACCCTGAGCATTTTTAAGCCTGGGCTCTTGATTTGATATTTTTTATGTGTGTGCTATGGGTTTAAAGAGCATTAAGTGTCACAAGCCTCAAACTGGCCCTGAATGGCTTGTGTTCACTGCAGTGTTTTCTCTGACATCTCAAGGGGTCTTTCTGGATCTTGCAATGACTTTTGAATGTTGTTTTTTTGTTGTTGGTTTCTAAATACCAGGTCAGGAAGTCTGGCAAATTGTAACTCACAGTATTAAGTTCCAGCTGTTGCACAGACTTACAACACAGCCCATAGACCTCCTGAAATGCCTCCACTGCAGTGTCAGCCTTCTCCTCCACCTGAGGTCACCCACAAGTGTCCCCCAAATGGGCACTGCTTCCCAGCACTTCCCTGCTGCTGGAATTCAGCTCTTGCAGGTGCTGCCTGTGACATTTGGACCTGAACTTCTGCCAGCCACTTCCACAGCTTCTGAGGTTTCCAGCTCTGTGCTGCGAGCTCTCTTCCCCCATGTTGGGTTTTTTGCATATTTTTTTTCTTCTAGTACAGCAAGGAATTTTATCCAGCAATCTGCATCCAGCTATTGTTTAATTCCACACATGGTTCTCTAAATGGACAGCCTCCACAGCCTCCATGGTTCCTCCAGTTCAGTACAGAAGGTATTAGCAAAATTCACAAGACTTTATTTATGAGAAAAGCTGACATTAGATTAAGAGTTTTATTTAATTTATCCAAAGAGGGAGAGCTGCTTGGTGCTGTTGTATTAAGGCAGTGTCATACAAGTGATCACAGGTTTCAAAGCTCTCTGACCTGCAGCAGTTCCTCTGGCTTGTTGCTTTTCTTCCTCCATGACCTTCTGTTCTGACACAACCTTGTCACCAGAATCACCTCATGGAGTGCCCCTTAATGGCCATAAGACATGTCAGAATTACAAGAATGTAAGACAATTTGCAAGATCTTGCAGAATTGAAGCTTGTGGAAACAATAGTGATAGGTTCAGGCATAGCTGTAGTTTTGTTCTAGGGTTTCTGTTCATTTGACAATTTGTTCAATACTATTGCTCTGCTGTATGAAGGGAAAGATCTTGTCAGGGAGGGAAAGGATCCAAGGAACAGAAAGACAGCCAGCTTTCTGTACCCCTGGAAAAACAGCAGACTTCTCAGATGAATAACTATTTAGCTGCATCCATCTTTCTGTGGTTTGAAAATAAGGGCAGGACTTGATTGAATATCTTTGTGATTATGGGTTTAACCTTTAATGATTCAGGGCAAAAATATCTCTCCAGAGTCTTCTAATTCAGAAAGAAATGTTCCATCATCTCCCGTGAACAAGCCCTGTAAATTGAAATTTGGTATCCCCCAAAGCCTCTGGAAAATGCTTTAAGCAGACTGGCCAAACTACAGCCATGAATTCTCTTGCACAGAACAGTTTGGTGGATTTTATTGCTTCCCAGATCTTTAACTACAGAACATTCCTTTATAGGTCTTTATTGACCTTTCATAACCCTGAGTTTGGATGATATTACTGTTTCTACCCCTAATTAACTAACTGCAGGTTTATTCTTTAATTTTAAGGGCAGGCAAGAACATGGAAAGACAGCTGAAGCTGCTGGGAACTTGAAGCATGGAAATACTAGAAATTCACCTCTGATGACAGAGTGAAGCCATTTTACAGGAGTCACATTGTACATTGACAGAACACTCCCAGGCCTATGAAATTAAACATTTACTGGAAATTCTTTTACTAGGGTTTAATTTTTAAAATCTGACATGTTGACAGCACATGGCAGAGTAACCAATGGCAGCAGGAAGGCGTATGGTTATGTTTTTTATGTTTGTGTGGTCCTGTGAACACGAGATACACAAGAACACAGATTTAATTAAGATTTGCCCGAGGTTTTTGACAAGTTCAGCTGAGCTGCACCAACCACACCAATGCAGCATGTACTGGCAAGAGGTGCTCTGCAGGCAGGACATGCCCGAGGGGCAAAGCCACATCAAGAACACAAGAAACAAACCCTTACATTTGCTGGATGACTTGCTAGAAAAAACCTGATTTGTTCCATTTTCATGAAGATAACCTCTGAGACATGAAGCTGTCACAGTTTTTGTGAAACAGGAGGAAGGCTGACCCACCTGAGAAGCTCGGCTAGAGCTGCTGTTCACTCCCACTGCCTGCAGGAGAGGTGTGCTGGCACTGATAAAAATTCAGTGCTCAGAGGACAGAGCCAATGAACCCCACCACTGAGCCTGCAGATAGCATTTCCCTCTGTCAGTGTTGCTCAGTGCTGAGCCTATATGGTTTTGAAGAAAGTCTCATATTTTTGGTGAGGTAAAAAGAAGCCCAACCTCTGTCTCTGTTTTCACAGATTTAGGAGATTTAAATTCAGGGTGTCTGTGAAACTTCATAGAAGAAGCAAAACTTCCCACAGCTCATCTAGAACTTAAAAGAGGTATTTGCTCATTCCACTGATGTTTTGCGCTCTCCATGTGAGACAATTCCCTCCACTGATCTCCCCCAGTGGTCCTAATTTCAGCAGTGAATTGTTGTATCACAGAAGCCAACTGCGTGGGGAGATGTAGAATAACTTCTGGAGAAAGTCTTATGTTATATGGAAAATCTTTGAAAGCAAGTGACAGGTGTTTAGGTTATTACAAAAGGAATGATAAAACCTTCCTTTATACATTTTTTGGACACTAGTGGAAGAAATGCTATAAACAACCACTCTCAGAAGTATGCTATCCTTGCTGCTCAGTAGCAGTTCTCTGGAAAGTTTTTACCTTTTTTTCCCCTTGTTGCTATAATTGCACATCAGGAGGGCTGTGGAACAGAGCTGCAAAAGGCAGCCACTAACAGGCCCTGAAAACATGGGAGCAGCCTTTGCTGAGGCGCCGTGGCTGGAGCCCATTGCTGTGCCAGAGGAACTGCGGAAAGGTGGTGTTAAAAATGGGAAACACTCCCTTTTTTTTTAGTGATTTCAGCTTTTATTGAGCAGCCTAAAGCAAGGGGAACCCCGAGTGCAGAGCAGGAGCAGTCCAGCCAGCGTTGGGGTGCTGCAGAGCCAACACTGGGTCCTCTTCTTGGGCAGGAGCTGGTCCCTGGATGCTCCCTCTGCAGCAGCACCTATGGGCTGACTTGGGCCCTCTTTATACAGATTTTGTACATTTTGGTTGGTCGCCTTTTTGGATCCCTTATTTGCATGAAAGATAAGACACTGATTGGTTCTTAAAAGTCCTATTCAGGCAGGCAGGCTTGCCTGCCCTTCCCCCAAACCCACAACTACACCTTCAGCACAGCAACAAAACTCTCTAACAGTACATGCATTATCAATATACCAATTATTAGTTCTCTAACAATATTACTATTAACAGTATAACAGTTTCTAACCTGTTTTTAAGACTGTGGCTGGAAAAGAACATTATGGGACACAGGGGGCTGTGGAACCACGAGACAACTGTTCAGGTAGATCTGAGTGGCATGAGCTGCCTGCTGGATTGAAATGTGTCAGTGGCAAGCCCGGCAGCACAGGCACACCAGGAGGGCCGGCTTTGCTTCTGGTCTGGAGGAAATGCTCTGGTTACAGTCAGACTCTTCTGGGGACTCTTTGCTGAAGGGCAAAAACACACCAGAAGTACCTTTGGCTTAATTCAGGTCACGGTGGAATAATCAAGATGATCCATAGGGGAAACCTTGCATGAAGGATGGCACAATTTTTCAGTTAATGACTTTCTCTTTATGTCTGTGAGATCACTGTAGCTCTCCTCTGAAAGCATTAACATGTATGTAGGTGTACATACAGCAGCTGCACTGCCATGAGAAGCAGGATCCTTCCATGAGCAAAGCCTCCTTAAGCACAGGTCAAATGCTTCCAGCAGGTGATGGAACTCAACAAGGAGCCCCTTAACCCTACTCTTTCATATTATGCCTGTGTATTTGTGAGCTGCCTTCACCAGCAGCATCCTCTCTGAGTTAATAAAAACTGAAGCAAGTTTCTAAGTGTTATCACCTCCAAAAGGTGTTTAATGAGAGTGCCTTTCCTAGCCTGTGACCAATCCCAGTAATCCCACTGCTTCCCTGGACCAGGCACTGCACAATGCATAAATGAGCAATTGCATTCATACTGAAGGTTTTCAGCATGTGTGGATCTACTCATGTGCTTAAGAAAAAAACATTCCAGCAAGGAAAAGCATGAATGTGTCTTTAAAATTGCCCTTCTGGAATTAGCTCAGCCTATTTGTAAGAATTCTTGCAACTTAGCACATGCTTCATCTTCAGCTCAGAGTGTTAGCCAAGTAATAATCAGCACTCAGCAAGAATTAGAAAGCCAGTTTGTCACAGTGAGGTCATGGGGAAGATTATTCCTGCTTTATGACTCCATTTATAATAAATATTCCTTAGCCTGTCATGGAAAGGATGTAGAACATATTTATACTTCCAACCTCCTTTTTCACATAAAATTTATCAACTTGTCTGGTAAATTCAATAGGAGCCTATTCCCTTTTGTTACTTTTTACATGCCTCCTGGCTCAGGAGAACCAATAATGTACGTTGAGTACAACAGAGATCTTGTCTGCCTTTGAAAGTTAATGTGGCACAGATCTAGATTAGCAAAGGTATTTAGGTATTTCCTTTTCAGGTGGAGTATAACTGCATAAATCTCCTTCTCAGAGTCAAGTCAAACATCTGATGCACTCACCTCATATTTAGGCTGCTTATTACCATCTGTTGAGGTATCAAGATTCAATTTCACAACATCCTCTTACTCCTATCCAAGTATTTATTGCCAGATAAGCGTGGGCTTGGGAAATCAGCCTACATGACAGTGTAATGCCTTTGTCCTCCTCTTTCAGAAACACTTGAAGGAAAATCCAGTGCATTTCTCAGAACAGAAACACTCCCTTCTCTGAAAAAGGCAACAGGAAACGTGAGCTGTGTCTCACTACGTGGCAATGAGACATTTGAGTCTTCACAGCAAGCAACCAGGGTAACCCAGAGTGGTGGCTCCTGCAGGACATCCCCACACCCAGATGGTCAGAGTGCAGCAGAATTTAGACAAAATTTCCCCATGTCCTCAGATTCCCTAAGGAAATATGTCAAAGGAGCTGGTTGTGGTATTTTTACACAGACCAGGACTCCTCACACCAGGCATATCCTGGAGAATACTTGGAGAGCAGCACATGCCAATGCCAGTCCCCTGCCTGGTGATGCCATGTTTGGAAGACAGGTTGAAGAAAAGCTCTAGGTTCCTTTCTTTTTCACTCTGTACGTATTAGCAGCACTGTGGTGATGACACAATTTTAAAAATAAAATAACAAAATAAATCAGACTGAAGAGTGTGTTATAATCCAGGACCCAGACCAATGAAATGTCATAAAAAGGCAAAAAAGAAAACATGTCAGCTAAAGAGTTCAACAGGCTTAGAGCATGGAATTGTCCAGAAAACAGGAAAAGCATTTATTCACAAGGCATGAAGACACATGTTGTACCTGTGTCCACTCTAAATATATAACCAATATTTAAATGCACATTGTTGAAACAAATTGAGTACAGACAGCTATTTCTTTTTACAAAACATATGGGAATGATCATGATGGAATTACTCTTTCCAGAAAGACGTTTCAAGGAACTTCCAGTTGTACTACAATAAAATAATTGCTTAGAGAGGAAAAAAAAAAGACAAAACCCCCAAAACTAGCAATTTTTTTCTAATAAGAAAGTTTCTAATCCTACATTTTTTGCTCCCATAATTCTTACACAAACAGCTTCAATGAAGTCTGCTGCATAAAGAAGCTTTCTTAAGTGAGTGAAAAATTATAATAAAAAAGCTAGCAACATATTTTAAGCTTCTCAAATAAACAGATTTGCCTTGAGATGGTAAATGAGAGGTTGTCTTGAGAAATAACTTGCATGTGAATTTTTTTTCCACACCAGCATAGCAGTTGCTGCAAGGGTTGTGTGGCATATCACAGGTGAGCTGATTCAATGCCTGGAGCCTTTAACTGTTCCACAAAAAGAGCTAACAGAGGAAATGAGTGCACCTGCCCTTGAGGGGAGAGAGGACAAGGATGATGGAAATGGAGAGGAAGAAGGATTCCACCCCCCAAGGCTGAGAGTCTGTTAAAATCTCATATAGCTTCGAGGAGCCAATTCACACAATTGTTATACCAGGATAATAAATCAGAGAAAGGCTGAATGAATGGATGAACAGTTGAAAGAGAACCACACTGAGAACAAACCAGTAACCCCATCTAGGTGTTGAAAGATGTTGGGATTTGTATTTTAAATCTTTAAAACGACCCCCTTGCCGTGGCCATGGGGAGATAAGCACCCTTATCTCCATGTCCCGATCTTTTGTCCAAACACACATCCCCTCTCAGCTGCAGGGCTGACCTGGGTCATTTTCCATAGCCTCTCCTAAAAGCTCCTGACACCAGCACCTGGTCATCACCTCAGGCTGTCTTGCCTTTACAGTAGTCACACCTCGTTTCCCAAATGCAGGAATTGTTTTTAAACGTCATGCAGTTCACTGGACATTTCCATCATTATTCTAAGCAGGATTCTACCACATTTTAGTGGTTTTGCTTTGGGCCATTTCAATCCTTTAACCTAAGGCTGCTTTGCATTCTGATTTACACACACCCCTACACATTTTCCCCTTACATGGAAAATTCTGGTGTTTATGTGAAAAAAAATGCCAGGTGAGCTTAAGCCCACCAGTTTTACATGCCTTGCTGAGGCTGCAGCACTTTAGCACGCTCAGCATGGTGTGTAAAGCAGACAGCAGCTCTGGCTGTTTGATTGTCCTCTTCCACTTGCAGTCAGGAAGGGAGCACTGGCATCTCTGTGCTCTTCTGGGCAGACAGGCAAGAAGTTTATGTCCCTCCTGAAGGAAAATCTGCTTTAGGATGACATCTGCTTGGGACTCAGGAAAGTCACCTTAATCCTATTGTCTACAATCCTATTAAGGAAAATAATGAAGGAGTAGCAAGAGGCAAGCCAGCTGAAAAGTGAGAATCAGGATTACAATCTTGCAAAACGTTAAGATATGAGCACTGAAGAAAAAACCCTCTGAAGCAGGCAGTAAGTAACACATCTTTGGTTAAGATGGACTACACAGTAAAACTGTCATAAAAGCTTTCTGCAGACCCATGAACAACTATATTTTAAAAAAATCCAATAAGAACCACTGAACACAAGCCAAATCCAGTATAACTAAATACTATTTCTTGTTGATGTGAGCTCTGTAGCCAACTGAGTGTGGTGCTCAGTTAAATCTCTGGCACTTAGCAGCAGTGATAGAAGTACACGGTGCAATCTTGGAAGGCAGGCAAAGACAGATGGAAAGGGACAACAAATGAGCCAGTGACTAGACAGAGAGAAAATGTCACTCAGCATTTTATCTTCCATCTGCTTCTCCTTATAACTGTACCTTTACAGAACCAGATCTCCCTTCCTGACGCTGGAAAAGGCACAAGGAGTGTTTATGACAGGAGGAATGTGTTTAAACACACAAAAAACCAAAACAGCAAAATGAAAATCTGAAGGTAAGCATTTGAGAGCAGACACTCCTGAGAAAGATTTCTTTAAAATAAAACATTCTTCTGTTTCCTTTGTTTTCCCATGTTGTTCTTTAATCTGCCCCTTAAAGGGAGGTCTGAAGAGCATTGAGAGAGAAGCAAAGAAGAGATGAAAGAAGGAAAGATGCAGATTTGAAACAGTAAAATGTGTTTCTTTTTGTCCCACTCTCCAGCCTCCCCTTCAGCAATAGTAGGGAATGTACTGGGAAGGGAGTTTGGCTGCAAGTCTCAGTTCCAAACAGTACATTTGTGCATGGCACTGAGCTTTGTCATCCTTCCCATCAGGTCTGGTAATATTTGACACCTACATGTTTACATATACTATGTTATCTTGAAACCTTGTAAATCATCTTTCATTTAAATTTAAATTGCTCCTGAGAGGCAGAAGGGAGGACAAAACACCTCAGATAGTTAAAAGCTTGGAAGTGAATGAATTTCCAGGCTCAAGAGACTGCAAGAGTCAGTGAAATTCTGTTACAGGTTTTCTTTGTACCACATCACCACAGATACTGCAAAGATACAGAGGGTAAATATTTGCTTCTGTTATCAAATGTGCAGGGATAGCACGAGAGCAAGACTTTATCTTCCTCTGTGTAGCAAGAAATACTTTGCTACCTAACATAAAGTTAGTTCTTCAAGAGATGAGTGAAAGACAAAGCATCCCTAGGCCTGAAGGGACATTTATAATGCAGCATCCCTAGGCCTGGATAGCTTCTACCCAACCAGGCAGCCCCAACATGCTGCACTCCAGGAGCTCTGCCTCTCCATCTATATCACCCTGCACCTACTGTAGCTCTCACCTTCCATCCCCATTTACCAGACTCAGGGAGAGCATGAGAAAACCATTTCCAACAGGATTAGCAAATTTAGAATCAATGGGTTTTATTGATGCAAAGAACAGAGGGATTTCTGGTAGCAAAAGAAAGCACCTCCACTTCAAGCTCACATTAATTTCGATTTCTTACTTAAAAGCAGCAAAACACTTCTGAGTTGTCCCTGGTGAGCAGTTCTTAATGAGAATGGAGTTGGCATGGAGCACTAAATCAGTGCAACAAAGGACATTATTCCCTGGCGCTGATGAAGAGGTTTTTTATGGCAAAACCATACTGATTTCCAGAGCATTCTGTACTCGAGCGTTTCAGACTTTGCAAGAATTGCAGCACTGAATTTTATCAGTTATGTCAGTTTGATTGGGTTGTATTCCAGCTCCAGAGGTGCCAGCTATACAGTAATATTTTATTGCTTGTATTGCTGACAAAGACTGTATCATCTAGCTCTGGAAATGTACTTAGAGGGCTGTAAATAAAAAGGAAATTTTGCAGAACTAATATTGCAGGCTGTGAATGGCAAGGGGGCACATTTACAGTAGAACCCTGATAGCACTTTCTGGATATTTTAGCAGTTGGATAATGATGGATGGAGCTACAGCAACTTTGCCTTGGGTCTCAAGGGAGATCAGTGCCCATCCCAGGGAACACCCTGCTCAGTAACTATAAAATAAAGGCCTTTGATTCAATATCGAAATTAAATGCTGAAGACACTAATTCTGCTGAGCAGGAACTTTGCACAGAGCACCTTGTAGCACCTCTGCAGCACAGGGAAGTTTCTGAAGAGATGTCCTGACCTGCATCCAGTGCCCATGGCCGCCCTTTAGCACACGGCTTGTTTGGCAGGGTCCAAACCAGGGCCAACCCAGCCAGGGTTTATTCAGCTGCCAGAGTGAGGAGCTCCTCTGAGAGCCAGGGCTGCAGTGTTTGCATTTCTGTGCTGAGCTGAGCTGGTCCAACCCTGCTGCAGCTGGAGGAAGGACTCGTGCTGACCTCAGCATGCGCTGCGTTCGGCCCTTGGCGCAGTGAGGGGCAGTGGCGCTGTTTGAACGCTGAGGTTCTTGAACAACGTGGGTATTTCACAGCTTAAGGAACACATAAAAGACAGAGCTATTTTCCCTCTCTTTCAGTGCTCATGTTACAGTCTGTGACAAAAAAACCCCCGCCAGGTTCTCCAAGCCATCGAGCAACCGTCCTTGCTTTTACGTCCTTTTGTTCTGGAAAAAAAGCCAGACAAAAATATCAGCTGCATCTTCTCAATATTAAACAGCTGCTTCAGACAAGGACTGCCTTATTTTCTCCAATATTTAGCTCTTCAGAAGTGGATTGTGTTGAGAGATGAAAAGAATCAACCATTTCATTTAGTGAATGACAAAATCCTAGTTAAAACCTGTTTCCATTTGGAAATATCAGTACTTGTCCCTGTATCACACAAGGCCATGCACTGCCTTGATCATGGACCAAGAACAGCAGTTGTCTCCAGAGATTCAGCTGAAAATGTCCCAAATATCACCTCATTTTAAATACCTTTAAACTTGCTAAATGCTGAATACTTTAAAAGCGGTTTCAACTGATCTCCCACCACCAAGACACGTGTCTAAAATTGTTATTGCTTCTAAAATAGGCATGATACAAGTAGGACTGGTTCCTTTTGTGACTGCAGTTTTCTGATCTGGTGTTTTGTCACACCAGTTCTGTGATTAAATACATTAGTTCTGAGCAGGAACTCCAGCTGAGAGATCAGCAAGCACTGGAAGTGCTCAGGGGCCAAGAGGCTGTATATGCAAACAGGATTTTCCATGTCTTTGGCATTTTTTCTATTCATAAGTCCCTCCACAATAGAACATGAGAAATTTAAGTTACACGGCGTTCTTTGTCCCTTCCTGCAGCCAAACTTTTCCCTTTATTGTTTAGCAGAGCAGTGCCTACATTTGGTGACAGTGCTGCAACCAAAGCTTGCCCCATTATGAGCCAGGTTTGAAATGAAGGGGAATTCTATGGCTATAAGAGCATATTTTATTTTGGGCTTTGGTTTTCTTGGTGCCTTTTTTTTTTTTTTTTTTTTTTTTTAAATTAGGATGGCACCATCATGAGAATGACATATCCTGGAAGATTGTTTCAAAAGCATGAGGGTTACAGGCTACCCATGGAAACAATCTACTTGAGATATTTCCTAGAGATCTTATCACTGTCATAGCAAAATTTCAATGTGTGAGGCAGATAAATATGGATGGCAACTGAGCTGCAAATTGACCTGGTAGGCTTGGGATAGATTTAGTCGCTGCTGCCAAAAAAATTTTCAGGTACGTCAGAGATTTTTGCCCAGGGGTCCTCTTCTTACCCAACTAACTTGTAATCACAAGTGTCAGCTTCAGAACATTTCTATGACCCTGTGGAGTGTAATGTGACTCAACCACCTGAATGTGAAATTCGTCAGACAGCTGCAGCGTGCTCAGGGGGCGCGGACTGTGAGACAACAGCGACGGGTAAAGGGAGATGAGAGAACAGGTTAAAGGGTTCCTGCAGTGGTTTTGCAGGTTTGGGAATAGGTGTGCACGTATTAAGTGCCAGCGTGCCTCCCCACACACCTCCAACGAGGTCATCTGGGTGCTGTGGAAATTTCAGCAGTAACAGAACCTGACACCTCTCTCCCCCAGTATCAGGGTATAACAATGATTGGCCTGCCCTTTAATCAGTCTTGCCATTCCTTGTTTGTCAAGGACATCGTGCTTTGAAAGAACAACTTGCTTGATTATAATCTGGCAGTGAGAGGTGTGAGCACTCACAGCACTTTACCCATTACCCACAGCACCTCTCAGCCCTTGCCAGTCACACTTGTGTGAATCATTCTAATTGTGTAAAGGGGTTTGGACACTACTAACTCGTGTCTGGTATAAGCAGGGTTGATTTATTAGCCCTCTCCCACTTATGCTTGTTTTAACCTCCAGTAGTCCAAAAGGAATCTATTGATCTAGTTAAGGGCTCTATGTAAAACTGAACCCTTAGGCAATGAGACTCCTTGGCAGGCTGTTACTGAGTTATCAGTTACATATTTTTTTTTTTTTTTTAATTATTTAGGTCTAATTTTACTTCCCTTGTCCATTTTCTCCCATAATTTCTTCTTGCTGAGGTGGGCACTTACAGAGAAAGGCAGTGCTGCAATTGAGAATCAATACTTCCATTGCAGGGTGCTTACAGTGCTTCATTCTCTTTGCATCCTGTGCCCTTCATATGTCAGGGATAGGGATCAATTATGAAGATCTGTCAGGTTTGTTATTACATGAGAACATTTATTCTGTTAAGAGGATAAAGCAAAGTCAGCAAGCCAAGAACATTTCAACTACAGTTTCCAAGCCTACAGTTACAGCCTGTTAGAAAGACAAGAATATTTCCTTTATTCTAAACTCACAGAACAAAGGGACAATTCTCTTCAGCCTAACCGCTGAAGAAAAGTAATTGAGAATCACAACACAGAGCTTGAAAATATCTAGAAATTTTTTTCTAATAGTGTTTTTGCCTAAAGGTTTTCCCCCAAAGCCTCTCCTACATCACAGAAAGAGTCCACTAGAACAGATCCCTTATCAGATCCCTTTTTGTACTGGACCAAGAGCATTACTTCATTTTCCATGGCTGGCCCAGTTCAGGCTCTCAGGGAGTTACCAGCAGGGCATGCAGCTGTGCTCTTCTCTTGCCCCTCTGAGACAGCATCAACTTGAATTTGACAAAACTAGCAGATGTCCAAGTACACCGTAAGAGACAGAAAGAAAATCAGCAAGTGTGAGCAGAACCTGGCTCCCAGATCTCTAAGAGCTTGGTACTAGTGTGATTAGCTGTAGTACTGTAATTGAATAGGCTGGACACGTTAAATTGCAAACACATTCAGCTGCTGACTAACAAAACTCTTGTTCCACACGTGTACACCTGATCCAGGGAAGGACAAGGTCAGAGACAGGCTTTGTTCCTTAAGGTTTTATGGTTTTGCTTTTCTCCACAAGATAAAAGGCAAAGACAAGAGCAGAATTTCTTATAGTGATTTTCAATTAATGCTTTGAAGGTGAATTCTGAATATTTAAACTTTTCCTCGCAGTGGGAATTCTGATATTTGTAGCCACTGCCAAGGAAGGATCTTTTACTATTAAAGTGGTCGAAAATGAAAGTGAATGTACTGCAGAGTCCGGGAGAGATGCCAGAACTGCACGTTCTCTGCATAGCTAAGAACAGGTACAGTGCAAGTGCTGCATGGTGAAGATGTTATCTACCCTCAGCAAACATCTCAGCCCAATTTGGAAAGGATCATGTTGAGGGGAAAATGTTTTTTTATTCTGCACTTCCATTCAGCAGTGATTTAAGGAGCTAATTAGTGCCAACATTTGAGGCCCAGATCCTAAATAAACTTGAGTGCCTATTAGCTATTGCATCTCCTGCCAGCTGTGTCCCTCAGAGGATGTGAACCCTGACTCTGCTGTGAGAGGAGCAGCCCTACACGTGGAGCCTTCCCTTGCTGTCCAGTGAGAGGAAACCCAGCACCTGGAGATCATTCACACTTGTGCTCAGCCCTCGCAGGCAGCAAGAGCAGACACGACCCTGAGAACACCAAGAGGAATTTGACTCCAGGTACCAAACCCAGGAAGGTTTCAGTTATTTCAAAGCCCTATATTGGGTATCACTTAACATTTCAAGTCCTGAATCAAATTGTTTCCACTGAAAGGCATTAGGTGCTAAGGATCTGCTTGGAGTTATATATAATACCACCACCACCCTTACATTAGCTCCTGAGCTAAAGAATGACACTTAAAATAGGCTTTTCTCTGTCATTCTGCTTTATGGGACTCAAGGCACAAAACATCATCTCAGACCACAAAGACCCAATGCTTCTTCTAGCTTAGCATGCTCCTGGCTACACCTACACACTGGTCTGTGCTATTTCCAGGGCCAAATTTTCTTCTCAGTACAAATTCAAACTCCACATAACGCAGCCAGGATTTCCCAGACGTAGCGGTCAGAATGCACTTAAAGTTGAACTTCTCTTGTTTCTTGTTATCCTCCCTTATGTCTCACGTACAGCTTTCTATTCAAATGTGAACAGTGTTTAAATATGCATTTGCATATGTGAAACCAGAGTTTGCATCCTGCCCAGACCGTGAGCCCGTGACACTCGTGGTGCTGTGCCTGTGCCGAGCCTGCTGCCGTGGTACACAGGTAAGGACAAGCTGCAGGGAAACAAGTTAGGAGGAAAGAAATGCAATTCTAAATATTTCATGCTTATCTACGTCTGTAATTCCAGTCGTGGATCCTGCCTGTTTGTAAATTCCAAAGCAAAATACCTCTGAACTTGCTAAGTCGGTGTGGATATGCTCATCTTTTCCTTGCTACATGAAATTAGACACATACCAGGCAATAGTGGACTGATTAAGAGTCTCTCCAGCAAAATAAAAGAAGATAGGTCTTGTTATCAGCTTGGCTGCTGACTCTTGACACAGGCAGGAGTGTAAGGTGCATTGAGATGCTTATGAGATTCCTACCCTCTATTATGAGAACTTTCAGCAGTGGTTTTATGCTGAAAAGTGACTCTGAATAAATAGCATTGTGAAGTTCCAAATTTATTTTCTCTCAAAGTGTTGCAGAATAAATTTGCCCACTTTACAGGAAAAGATGCATTTTCCCTTGCTGACATCCTTGCCAACTCTGAAAGTCACAGCGGTGTTCTCCTTTCATTGCTGCTCTCCTGAAGTGGTGTCTTAGTTAAAACTCTGTTGTTAATGTAACAGAGAAAAAATTTCAATACCTTCAGGAAGAAGTCCCTTCAAAGGCCTTGAATATAAAAAACAACCAATGCATATCCTAAGATTACTATAAAGCTATATCCATATCTAAGGGGGGGATACAAATCACTCTGGGATTTGAATTCTCTGAATCATAAAGATTCATCATAAAAATCTAGTTATGAGGATCATTTAAAAAATGAGCTTCAGAGCATGAAATGTTACAGAGATTTTCAATCTTTTAGAAAAATAGTGTCTTGTTCAAGATCAGATTTTAAATCATCCTCTCTAAGTTGTCTGAATGCCAACTTCTCCCAGGCAGGTTAAGAAGATGTGAAGAAATGTTGGCAAGAGTGTTTCAAAAGTGTGATGTAACACACCCAGCACTGGCATGTCATGGTGTTCTTTTCTCAGAAGGGGACTAGGGTCACACTTTGATAGACCTTTCATTTTTAAAGATGCAGATAAATACCTAATGACAATTTTGAAAAACTTTATTATCTCACTCTTGTCAAAGTCCTTTAAAGCCCAGAAGCATCTCAGCTGTTTTGAAAGTTCCAGGAGTTACTGAGCATGACAAATGCCCAAATGACTAAAAGTCTAATCATCAGTGCCTGTAAATGGCTGGCAAAAGGACATGTAGAACAGCCCCCTTACAGATTTAAAGCAATAGATAAATAGATCACACAACGTAATGGGATATTTTGCACTGCTCTGACTCTGCTCCTTTTATTAGGATAGATCACATTATATGATCAAAGCAGGATACAGCTGTGAAATCAGGATGAGACAAAAATCAGGCTCAACATAAATATGTAAAAGCCATAGTAACATTTCTTGTTTGTACACTTGCTGGGATGTCATGATCCACCTTTTGTTGGGATTTCAGGGTTTTGAATAAGGAGTGAGCAGAGTTATTTGCTGGCTTTCACCAGCATGTTCCCACCAAAATCTTTGCCAGAGGTGCACACGAGCTCCTGCTTGGGAGCAGGATGAAAGGACCTGTGATAGAAAAGACTGGATGTTGTATTTCCATGGATCACTTCAGGACTCTCATTTTGAGTTCTCTGGATTTTTCTGCCAACCACTCCCTAAATGGCAGTGCAATAAATGTGGAAAGTGCATTTACCTGCTGATCTGGGCTCTAGACTTTCAGAAAGTTCAGAGAACTTTTCTGAACAGCTAATGTGATATTGGAAAGGATTTAAAAAATCTATTAATTTATCCTCTTGTAACAAGTCACATGCCAATTTGTTCATGCCATCCTACAGCAATCTTGTTTTGAACTTACACTGCCATATATTTTATCTTTATTGGTCCGTTGCTAAACCAAACATTTTAAACTCCCTGAGAAACTTTCAGCCACAGGAGAACTGGGATTAGACCAAAATGTCCACATGGCATCAGGGCCATCCTTGTTGGAATACAAATAGAGATGTGGAGAGCAAAGATCCCTTTGCTCCCCCCGCTCCCTTTGTATGGAAATGAATATTCCAAGCACTGGTTCTCAGTAAAGCCCTTGGATAAATCAAGCAATTGCAAAATGCCTTTTTTCATGGATGTATGGCCACTTCTTCTCAGGGGCAGCCCTGGCCCTGTCTCTTTGCAAGGTGCATTTGTTCAATTTTACAGAAATCTTCTCCACAGAGTCTGAAGTAACACTAGAGGGCAATAATGCATGAGATATTCAGGATTTCCAAGCCAGAGAATATCTGACATGGGTGGTCTCCATCTGTTAATTCATCATTTGCTTCATATGTTTCCTTTAATTGAAGAAGGACTTGTGTTGGGGTAGGAAAAGAAGGAAAAAAAGCTTCACAGAAACCCCAAAATTAACAATCACTTGCTTTCACAGTGTTGTGGTATTCTTAGAAGAAAAGTGTAGAACCTTTTGGGAAGGAGATCTGCATATAAGGGAGGGGTGTCTCTTCCAAACAAAATATTAAAAGACATTTTAAAATCCCTCAATTTGTTTTGAATTTTGCTCAATCACTGTCAGCAAAAAATCTCTTGAAAAGGACAGAAGAGGGAAAAGGCAAAACAAAAAAGAAAAAAAAAGGAAAGAAAGGGAGAAGATAAGAAAAAAATGTATAGAGACATGTAGCATAAAAAAACCCTCTCTCCATTAGAGGTATCTTACCTGCACAACAAAAAGATTGCACTTTCCCTTTCTGTGGAGTCTCCCCATACGTTTTTTCTTTAGAGCCAGCTGATGTGTGAAGTGACACTTTGGCAAGGGGGGGGAGGAAAGGTTTGGTTTCCAATCTCATCTGTCACACTTTCAGTGTCTTGGGCCACACACTATTTTAACAACTGCTCTTCCTCAGATTGCTGTGAGAAAAGGATATTGGCTAAAGCTTGGACACTCTATGGTGCTGGAAAACAAACCAAAAATTTTTGCCTCTTGCTGCTTTCAAGTCTCAATAAATCCAAGGAACCTGGATGGCTTTTTGTCTTGAGTGTACCTCTCTGGTGATTAACGTCTTCAGGGTGCACTCAGACATCAAGAGAAGGTTTTGCTTCAAAAAAAAGCTTTCTTTCAGGAATGCCAAGTGCAAAATTAATGATTCAGGATTGAGTCTGGAAGAAAGAGATGTGTGAAGTGAACCTTTAATGGTCTGTAAGAGGGAGTGACTGCTTAGAAGAGTTTTTATAGCACTGCACTTCCTGCTACTTGGGTAATAATAACAGCAGTAACAGTAATAATGCCTGCCTCTGATAGCTCACTTCCCATCAGCAGAACACAAGTAATTATGTTCATTTCTTATCTTAAAGAAAGTGTTACTGAAGAGAGGAATGTGATTATGTGGTGTTTGCTGCTATCTGTGTTTTTAAGCAAAGTATCATGACTTTCTTCTGCTGTACTGAGGCAGGGAAGGACCAAATGTCAGAGGAAGCTGCTCTTGAGCACCCCCATTTTAGACAGATCACCTCTTTAAAGGTGAGGTGGGGGTCATGTCATGGCCACAGAGGATGTTTGGCTCCTTTGAGTACAGAAAGAGTGTGTTTGTGACATTTAAAAGCCTCACCATTTCTGCTTTCAACTCTGCAGTGCTGGAGTGGCACGAGACCTTGCTACAGCATGTTATCGATGGGTGATGATACCTGCCAGTTCAAGCCAGGCACTTTAAAAACAGAAAGTGAAGCTCTTTTCGAGAAAAAGAATTAAAGAGAAGTCTTAAAATGCTCTTCAGCCTGAGCAGGCTTCATTTTTTTCCCTCCTACAGCCAAGAGGAAATGATCATGCCACAGCAAATTAATTCAGGTCATGATAGTGCCATGGTAAAGCCAGAGGCCAGCTCATGGAGATTGCTCAGAACTGCCTCTCTGTTTTCATGTTGCATTTAATGAGCCTTTTAGTTGAAAAATTTGTTATGCTGCACTGGGATTCCAGCACAAGATGAATATGGCTCCTGTGTTTTTGAGCCTCTCCAAGACAATTACTGTGATTCCACTGTCTCTCCTTGATAGCCCTGTGTTCCTGGGGCTGCACTCCCTGTGTCACTGGCAGGGTATGAAAGGGAACACCGAGGATATTCGCACAGGTCAGGCTCCCCTGAAGAGATCTGGCCTCTCATACCTGTGCTCCTTCTGCTAATCCAAACCTAAAGATGAATAGTAACAGTTCATTTCAGCCATGTATTATTAATTTTAAGCAGTCTAGTTTTTCTATCAGCCACTTTCTATTACCCACGTGTAATGACCCTTGCCCACATAAATCAGCCAGGAAGATTTAATTCGCTTACTGATGAACCCAGTTCTGTTCATTTCCAGCCTCTTCCTGCAAAACTCAGAGCAGAACACTCAGTTTTTCCCTTGGACTTCTTGAAGAAGTAATGCACAACTAAACCCTTCAGTAAAACTTGGAAAATTGCCCTTCAGTGCCTAAATGCTGACTGCTAACTGCAGGAATTCTAAGTGTGTTTCTTGCTTGTATTTAGCCCTGCTCTGCTAGATTATCCTTGATTTTTGCACTGTCATTTTTGTTGAATGAGGTGATAATTAAACACATGCAGTCTATAGAACAGAAAGTGTTTTTCAAAACTAACCAGCAAAGGTCATGGAATAAATACATTGACAACTTGCTAAGAAAGGAGATTACCCAAAGTCTTGACTTGGTGTTATTTCAAATCCCAAGGCACAAGAGAGTTTTTATTCCCTCTCAATTCCTTTGTTGTTTGGGGATTTCTGTGTATTGCTTAGCTTAAATTTCTCTCAAAGCCATCCAATCAACTCTGTTGACTGCTTGGTAAAATTCCCTTCTACACTGGGGTCGGTGTGTACTGAAGAAGAAGGTTATCTACAGTATTAAACCTTTGACTCCTTGTCTTTTGAAGAGATCATTTTGCATTTTGCTATGGCAGAGCTGTAATTAGATCTGTTAATTAAGGACAGAATGAACTTTTTAAAAACTCTAAACCCCTTTGCATTTTTGATAAGTTTGCTTAGGTTGCTACTGACCTTCGTACAGGGTTTGCCACTGCTTATTAGTTGTTAAATTTTAATTAGGCATGCTGATGAACGTGCTAGCCTTTGCAATAAATAAAAGGTAGCTTCATTTATAATCGGATATTTACCAGTCTACACAGAAATGATCTGCTTTCCTAGAACACTGTTAATTTAACATATTTTGATAACAGTAATTGGTGGTCTATAAAAATCAAATGCAAACAGATAAATATAAAGACTGGTTCAAAGACTGAATTAGCAGTCCTAACAACGGAGCTAGGACACAGGGTCTTAAAAACATTCCACAGGCACTTGACTTCAACAGCTGGTCAGATATTCATGGTATTTTTATTGAAATTCCTTGAAAACATGTTTTCCAGGGAATAATCAACACTTCTTATAGAAAGAGCAGGTCAGACAGGGGAAATAGAGGAGTAGGAGGATGAAGAAGGGGATCATCTTTCATGCCCAAGGGAAGTGAACTTTTGCAGCTCTAGTGAACAATCTGCTTTTTCCTTTCCCAGTTATCTGTGTGGTGAACCCCAGTGCCTGTCCACCCAGGGACTCCACAGACCATCCCACCAAGGCTGTGAAACAAAATATCAGGAAATCAAAGGGTACTGAGAATCAAAATAATTCTTTTAGATTGACCAATATCCCCATAACTGAAAGAATTATGAGTTATCTGTCCTGTTTGATTCCTCTGCTAGAATTGGTAACTGTACCTTCTAAGCTGGACCTTCTGCCACTTGCACCTCTTGCCTCTGTGGGAGATATCACAGAACCTTGTCCTGAGGAATGATAAATTTAATTAGCCATGTCCATTGCCACAAAACAGAGTTAACAATCGGCAGCTTCTGCCACAGCACACTCGGGTGTGTAAATTTATCCCTGATTTCAGTGCCATAACTGAACAGCAAACGGTGACAATGCTGGAGACAGTGACTCAAGTCCTGGTTCACATAGAGGCAAGTGGCAAAAGCCACCCTTAATTCCCAGGCAGTCCCTGCCAAGCTTCAGAGATCAGTGGCCAAATGCTCTGCTCTTATCAGGACCCACCACTTCCATGAGGAAATAGTGCTGCTTTTCAAAGAAAGTAAACTCAGTTTTGAACGTTGAAGGAAGGGGGCTCCATTCATTTACTTTCCATCCAGTGCTGACTTTGCAGTAGTTTCACTGTTTGCCTTCAAGAAAGAGCACACATGATCCACTTTTTGCTGGGAACTTTAGCACCTATCTCTTCTCAAGGGCTGAATAATTAGATAATTATCACGTTGCCTGTATTATCAGTGCTGAAATGGCACCTCCATTTCGTGGGGGCTGTTCCAGCAGGTTTAGCAGGCTGATGGAGTGCACTGCTCAGAGCTGTGTGAGCAGTGCCAGGGGTGGCCTGGCCCCTGACCACCTCCAAGCGTGTGGTCACTGCTGCCTGGTTTGATGCCAGTTCTTCAAGCACCGAGCGCTGCTTTCAAGATCCCCACTGGAGGAGCAGGGCTGGTGATTGACTTGCCAGGGTGATTCTGGGCACTGATGAAAGCAGAACTTTTCAAAGGCTGGTGCTTTGGGAGCATTCTGCCAGCCTGAGGGAATATTTTGCTAGTGGCACACCTAACTGGGCTTAGAGTGACAATTCAGAGACAGGTAAATTAATTTCCTAGGTCCTGATAAGTATGTCTTCCCAGAAAACAAGTTTTAGCAGAATCCTGACATGGGACTCAATGATATGTGTTTGAGTATCTCCTGACACTGAAAAAGCCAGTTTTCAGAGAGTGTTTGAGCAGCCTGTCTGCTGTTAACCCGGGTTTATCCACAGAGGTTCCTGCAACCCTACTGAGAATCAGCTCTTTTCCTTTTGAAATCAGGTATGACTGCATGCCTGGCTTCACTTTTCCCTGCAATGGAAAAGCAAGGGAAACATCTGAAAGCTTTCCCCCTTAGGGACTTAAAAATGACATTACATCCTCAGCACAGGATGGAGATGCTTCACCTGCTCCTTCCAGACACAGCCTGACACATTTTACCTGTGCTGTGGTTGTAAGTGAAGACCAGCACTCTGGAAATACAGTTGTTACTGCAACAGAAAATGGGGCATGAAATAGGGGCTGCAGATCAGTCTGTTTAATAATGATCTCCTCAGAGCTGTATTAACGAGCTGGAAGCGAGGAGAGCAGAATTTCTTCCCCTTGAACTTAGACTAGCAGCAGGACATGAAGGAGCTGTAATAGAATGTTATTTTACAAGAAGTAAATAATGTAATAGAGTCTATAAGGATGTCAGCAGGAGAGTTAGAACTGTCATAGCATAATCCTGACTTGAGCAGCAATGTGTGAAAAAGTAGCCTGCAGCAGTTTTTCCAGTACTTCAATAATTTCTGCTTTCTCACTGATCTTTGTTTACTCTACTTACCTTGTCAAAAAAATGTTTTACCTTATGTTAAAATGCTAGCTAAAAGAGGAAAATGTATTCCCAGAAATCCCAACTTTTCAAGCATACACATTTTATTTTCTTTTCTGCTGTTGTTGTTGTGGAAAAGATGGAAGAATTGTATTCCCTTCACTTAAAAAATATGAAGAGTAGTAAAACCATAAATAAAAAGAAGCTGCTTGTGTCTTTGTTGCTTCGTTTTCCTTCGGACTAATGAATAATTCACAAAATTGGCAGTATTAGACTTCATATCCTTGTGATATGATGGCAGATTTTCCAATGAGGCCTCAAATGTAAGCTCAGGAGGGTCATGAAACTACATAGCTATCATTATTGGAATGCAGCAACATCTTCCAAGGTACTGCAGCACCTTTATATCATCACTGAAGCAAGGCAGAGAGGACAAGTTTGCAACTAAAGAAAATGCTAAGTATTAAACTGAAGCTACAAAAAAAGGGTAGGTGCTAAGTGTGCTAAGTGTGCTAAGGGTGCTAAGGGTGCTAAGTCTCTGTTTTGTCACTCCTCTTTTCATATGACACCTATTTAAATTTTCTTAAACCATTATTACAGCAATGCTGTAAAGACAAGGGGGGACAAATGAACCCAAATTTTCAGGATGGTTCTGCTTGTGCCTTGACACTGCGCAAAGAATTCAGAGTATGTACCCCCAGAATAATACTCTCACAAGCCTTCCCTGGAACAAACCCTCTCTGACTTTCCACAGGATCCAAGCTCTTCTACCTTCCTTTAAAAAATATTGCTTCTGTTGTAACTTTGCTACTGGTGCTCTTGCAGGCCCCAAGCTCCTCTGCAATTCTCCCACCCCATCCCAGGCACAGCCTTGGGAATACTACTCATGTTTTAAATTCAAATTGTATTGCCTTCTCTAAGTTTGAGGCAGACCTTTAACATCAGCCCGGTGTAATGTATTTGTACGGCATATTTGTCTTGGCTTTAAGGAAATACATTAAAAACCTTTCACTGAGAATATGAGATATTGCATTGTCCTTGAAGTTGTGTTTGGACCTTCAGAGCCATTTAATCTCAATTAAAGCAGAGCGTACAAGATAAGGTGCTCTGAAGATGCATTAAAGCGTGTTCATGCCAAGGCTGTGTGCACTCTGACACATCCTAAAAGCGCCGTGGCACTGGTTGGAAGGTGGGTTCAGGACTCTCCCCGTGCCCCGTTATCCATGCACCATTAGCATAACCCAGAGCTCTTCCACGCACCGTGCCAGTGGGTGCTAACAAGTGCTGCTAATGCATGAAGGCTTGACATGATAGATTGTAGTGCCTCTGGCTCTGTCACGTCACAGGCAGTTTATACATTAAATAAAACACACCGGGGGAATGGCAGAGTTAAGGGATTGGAAATGCACCACGAAGCCTTTTAATTCGAAACCGCCGTTTGCGATCCGTGCCGGAACCGCGAGGCGCAGCCTGAAGGTTGACCCCAGGTGGGCAGCCAGGGACTTCTCTGAAATGGGTTTGGGGTTCTCGGGGCAGTCCATGCACCACGGCCCAGCAGCCTTCCTCTCCCTCCCAGCAGGATGCTGCGGGCAGCAGAGCCGGGCTGCCCTCACAGCTCAGCGAGCACGAGACATTTCAGGGTGACAGCAGCGAGTTTATGCTGCCATTGATTTCGCTGCACTAATTCAGAGGATAAACAGAGGACTCAATTCTCCAGAGTTATCAATCTGGCACCTTTCAAGCACATTTAGATTGGCATGGGCTTTTGTTTTCTGTTTTCTTTTTTTTTTTGTTCCCCTTCCCAATTACGTGTTAAGTGTAGCAGTGTTAACAGATGTCACTAGAATATAATCTCCAAGGATTTCAAGAGCAAATAACACTAGGAAAAAATTGATTCACAAAGAAATGTTTAGCTATCATGATCATTGAGAATAAACCACATTATTTTCTTAAATGCCTAGTTCAAACACTGTTTTTAGAGTTATTTTGACAGAAGATTTTGTAAAAGGTGCCAGCAAACAGTGTGGAATGACAATCACCCAGGAAGAAGATGGTGCCACAGTCAGAATTCACCAGTGACAAAGATGAAAGGCATTGGATCATGGTTTTTGCAGGAATCTAACCTCCACGCCTACAATATGGTTCATATAGCGGAGTCCTACTGTGCCAGAAAATACATTTATATTTGTCACATGCTAAAAATACTGTGAGTACCATGATATCCTGGTTCTTTTTCCTACTTGCTTTTTAGGCTTAGAAAACAAATTTTTTTTAGTATTGTCCTTATTTTTTTAACTGTTTTTTTTTTTTTTTGTTTTGTTTTTTTTTTTTTAAAGCAACTCACCAGATAAGTCTGTTGTTAATAAATTTATGGCTGATAATTTTTTTTTTTTTAAAAAGCATTATTTGGGAATGTGAAGTAATGAATACACCAGAATGCCTGTTTAGATTTCTAGAAAATAATGATCACAGAAGCACAGAACACCTACAGCTTCCAAAGAAGAAGTGAAAGCTCTGAAAGCAGAGCTGTTTCAATACCTCTGGCCACATGAGGACATGCAAGTTAAAGCTGATGCCCACAAAGTTTATAACCTCTGTCATGGTGACTGGTTGGTACTTTAGCTTCTTTTTGGAGTTCATTGCCATTGCCCCTTTATTTTAGACTAATGGACAATGGTAATTTTTAATATGTCTGTTTTGTACAGGGCAAAGCAGGCCACAAACAGCTGAGCACACTGACATAAAAGTACCCAACACAGACTGTCTTTGTAGCTCGTGCACGAGGACTTTATGCTCCTTTACTGCTACCCAGGTCTACTGCCACAAGTAAGACCAGCAAAACAGAAGAATAATCAGTGAAAGTTGATTTCTCTGTAAGATGGGAACATCCCTGACCTTATCAGACCCCTTGTTGTTCATCTTCCACCAGACCCGGTGCCTGGAGCTGTACCAATGGCTCAAGCTCACCCAAGTGCCTTCAGTGTGTCCTGAGCTGGCTGGTGTGAAGGAGGGCTTGCAGAGAGAAACCAGCTTGCCTGGCCCCGCGGGGCATGGAGAAAGCAGATGTGTATCTGTCTGCAGCTGAGCAGAGCTTTTTTCCCACTTTTTTTCCCTCCAACTTTGCCCCTGGACTCTGGGATGAAATCTGCGCCTCTTGCCCATCCTGCGTAGGGTCTCAGGGAGTTCATACCCCCCTGGAGAAAGCTCATTAGCACCTTCCCACCGGCCTGAAGGCCCTGAAGTCTCCAAAACCAAACCAGGCTGCCCCACACCCATTGCAGAACAGCTCCAGCCCTGTGTGAGCAGCTCCTACACGGTGCCACTGAAAAGCAGTTTCAGCAAAGCACATCAAAACTGTGCACTCTTCCCCTCACACTGGGGCATTCTCCTCACTGCCCCTTGCTCAAAATGTGAACAGAATCTGAGTTTTATCTTATTAGTGACCTGGTTCAGGCTCATATTTCCAGTATTTCTGGAACTATTTCAGTGATGGACTGTAGATGGAGTTATTAACCCACCAGAAGCATCTGACAGAGGAAAAGGCCCTCAACACATTCTTCTCCAAAAAATTTCCAATCTTTGAGGTTGTTTGTTCATTTACTAAAAATAGTATATTTAAAAGCATGGAAAGGCAGAAGGCTGGAGTTATTGAGGCATGTGACAGATATGACAGATACCTGGCTTGGAAATGCCACAGGACTTCTTTTCTACATACCATTACTCACCTCTGAACACTTCTTAACAAATTCTGCACCTGCAGAAAAAATGAACAAAAGACATAAATGCAACAGGAAAAGGAAAGATTTCAGGAGCAAAAAAATACGACGAACCTAGCCCTCAACAATCCACATTCTTAGAAACACAAATAGCCAAATTTACTTAATTACAGTTCATTTTAGGAGTAGCAGTAGCTCCTCACTGTTCTGCAGTTGTCAGTTCACACCACAGCTCACTCTCTCTCATATTTCAACCTTGTTTTCAGCTGATCTTCAATGGTTTTAGAAGTTGGCCAATAGTCAAACCCCTGTTCAGTAGCATCAGTATTGGGCTAATGCAAAACCAGGTTCACTTTCCAAGACATGCCAACTGCCTGCTGAAAATATCTGGATGACATTCCCTTTGTAATAGAAGATCTCTCAATTGTTACAATACTTGCACATTTCTAGGGAAGCAGAACACCCAGTCTGCAGTGGGTTAAGAAAATCCCCTGGAACTGCATCATAAGCAAATTTTATTCCTGTTCAGTGATTTATTTAAATGCAGTTATCTCTGAAGGATAAGAAACAAATCCTCAGGGTATTCACAAAGCAGGGAGTTAGGGCACAAGGGGATTTTTCACCTTCAGATGGAATTAACTGACTTTATTCTAAAATGAGGATGGTCAACTGGGATGGTCAACCAAGCATTTGTCCAAGACTACAGAACACGACTAGCAGAGGAACTCTGCTGACCCAAAGGGGTTTTGAGTAATCTGAAAGCTCAGCTGTGGGAGCAAGTGAATTAACAGAGACTACTGGGGCTGAAAACCAGCAGCCAGTCCTAGAGAGGATCCTGGAGAGCTGTTTGATTTAAAGACACTCCTCACCTCCCTCTCTGTTGGCTCTCCAAGGGGTTTGGAATGCATTTTCTTATCACCCTCGGCAGTATGAAGATATCAAGTGAAGGTTTGTAAAGTTAGGAAAGCTGCTCTGATCTCTTCTAGGCAGCTGTTCTCAGAACTGCATGCTGAGGCAAACGTGGGAGTGTCTTCTCACCCCCAGAGATCCACACTGGAACCCGGGTCAGGCCATTAATTTACACCAGGGCATTGTAGGGGGTGGACTAATTGTGAAAAGTGCCAACACAGACATTCATTATTGTCAGTGTGAGCAAGGTGGTCCTGGTAGCCTCCAGGCAAGCCCATATAATGTTAAAGACTCAAGTTTTCTTGTGCAGATAATGGCACAAAATAAACCTCAGACAGAAAGTTGTTCTCATTTACAGGCAGTATAGACATTATGCCTTTTAGCCAGCTTAAAAGTATGCAAAGTTACCATTTAAAAATAAAGTGCCTTGATAAATAATTTGTTATAATCCATATGATACTGAAATTGTTTGAACTGGAAAACCTCCACACCTAACAAGGCAGTAATTTGATGGCTTGCTAGAAGAAACAAGACATAATAATGTATTCATGTTGAGATCCCATGTTAAATGGAAGAATCATCCTTGAAAGGATGGATGTCTGATTCTCTCTCATCCTGATTCTCTGTTACCCTGGGGCTTCTTCAGGCCTCTCTGATGAAACAGCCTCAGACCATCAGTGCTGTTTATGCAGGAGAGCAGAAATGGGAGTTTGGGCTGATAATTGAGTAACGGAGAATGCATGGCTGGTTTTTGCAGAATGGTGCCAGGATAGCTGGTGAGAGAGGGGTCCCAGGCTGTGGCTGTGGCTGTGGCTGTGCACAGCAGCACTGTCACACTGCTGCCAGGGCACCACTAGATGTCTGTCTCTGCCTGTGCTCGCCCTGGCACCGTGCACTCCGGAGGGCCTGGCCACCAACTCGCCTGCTGGACCCCAGCTTCTGCTAGTGCTTGAGACAATTTCCCTCACCTAACCTGAGTGCTGGTAGAGAACACCCACTCACTGATTTAACTGTTTAACAGACCAATTAACTGCAGCCCTTCCTCCCCATAAGTGCAGGGATGAGATTGTTCTCTTCCCCTCCACAATATGACACGATTGCAATGAGAAGTTGGAGCACACTGGGTAAAGCAATGCATCCAGAGTGACCCAAGAATTACTGCAGGGAGTGGGACTTCTGCTGTTGCCTCCAGCTGCGTCAGGATTTGCAGAAATCCACTTTCCCACGAGAGAGATGTCCATTTTGCTGTGTCATTTCAACAGACTCGTGTATGCACTCACTAATGCAGAGTTCACCTCTCGGGCTGTGTGTGTGTTGACTAATCTCTCTGGTATTTTGTACTTCTTTCCAGCTGACTCAGCTGGTTGCTTTGTTAAGGACTTTTCACACTCCTCACACATTATGTAAACCTGACTTGCACGCTCACTTTGCATCCCCAAGCAGTGCCAGGGCCCAGTTCCTGAGGAAACACTTCCAGCACACACTCAGGGCAGCATCTGCTCAGCGAGGCACAGAAACTCCTCACCGAGAGACTCAGCTCTTGGCTGACTCCTGCCAGCCACCCTGCACAGAATGCACCTCAGCAGCACTGCCATCTCCAGAGCAACCTGAGGCAAGCAAGGCAGCTGCAGCTGCCAGCCATTTGTGCCACTTCTCTGCAGGAATTCACTGCCTCCTGGCAGGGTTAGGAGGGCTGGCTCAGACGCTGAGGTTTGCATGTGGACAGGGCAACAAAGGGCTCTCCCCTCAGCTCTGTCTCCCCCTTCCTCTCCTCCCCTACTCACCAGTCATAGGAAAGAATTGGAGAATTTTTTAGAACAAGATGCCAAAACCACTTTAAATTTTACTTCAGTTCCATTGTCATACAATTTGGCTGTACTAAATGGATCGTTGAGCACATCCCTTGCATATGTTAAAGTCCCTCAAAGCAAAGAGTCATGCAGTCAATCTAGCTTATTTTCCCTCCTAGTAAATAATCAATTCTTTCTTTTGAGTGTGTATCTGCAATTACCTCCAGTTCCATTTGAGAAACTGTGTTAGAGTGAGTCTCAGTGGTTTGCTAAAGGACCACTCACAACCCTTCTGGCAGACCAGAGAGAAAGCCAGGAACAGAAAAGACAATTAAAGAGTCAGATACTCAGTGTTTCATTACGCTGGCAGCAGGTTCTTGGACAAAATAAAAGTACTGTTCTACAGAATGTTCAATTGCACTTTGCAGTTCAGCATAATTTAATATTATGGAGAATAAAAGTGTAAATGGGTTTGAGGAAGGAATTTGAAAAGTTGATCCCCATGATGAGAGATCTGTTTACCTGTTTAAATAACAGACAGAGGTTTTTGTATTGGACTGAGTACTAGAGTCCTCTTGCAACAGAAACAAGTCCAACTGATGGGATGAGGGAAAGAGGTTCCCAGTTCCATACCTATTCCTGAAACACCACCCCCATCTTCCACCCTGCTCTCTCTGGAGATGGGATGTTTCACTCCAGAGGATTTGTGTTGAGGTCACCACTCCAGCCAGAGGAGAGAGCAAAGCTCTATTTACGAGGGAGATCTAGCAAGCAAGTGCAGTCATCATTCTACAGTGCAAACAGGATTTGCAGGGAAGGAAGAGCTATTTTTGTGATTTTCCTCCAAGGTTCAGAGACTTTGTTCCTATAAAGGTGTCATGTCTTAGTTCAGGATGGCTGGTTCAGGACACACCACGGAACAAGCAAACAATAATGGCAGGGTTTGCATCATGGTCAGAAGACTAAGCTGGTTAAGTCAATCCAAGAGGTTTTCCCCTTCCACAGACAGCAAATTAAGCCTTTCTGCCCTGATACAGGGCACACCAGGCTGCCAGGTGTGGAAATCAATATGAATAAGAGGAGAATCAATACGAATAAGAGAAGACAAAATTTCAAAAGGAGCCTTTCCACCTTTTGCAAGCCAAGCATGGTACAGTGGTTGTAAGGGTAATTTTGAAACTAAGGGCACTGCAATGCTGTTTTTGCTTTGCAAAGCAAATGCCACTTCTCCAAGTGCAGTGGCAACTGATGGCAGCTCAAGGCTATATCCATTTTTATTCCATGAGTGTACCAGGGACTAGTAGTGCTGGGAGGTGGTTGTGGAAAATGAGGGCATCTAGACAATTACTTGTTTACATAAATATTCTAAATATGCCTTTAGTAAAGCACTGGGGTTATAGAACTAATTACTCTGCTCATCTCTTACTGACTTCCATGTCTCTACCTATTCCCTTTTAGGGTGTATATCTAATTTTTCATATGGATTTGTATAAGCCCTGGTTTTATTGATCATTATGTGAAAGCTATATGTTTTCCTCCCCTCAGGATCCTGTTTCCAATGCTACAATTATTAAGCAAGTACATTATTAGCAAATGCAGCAAAAAAAACCCAAAGCAAATTGAAATAAAACCAAACACAATCATTCTATTTACATGCTTTTTATTTAATGATACACTTCAGTGCATGGCTAGTTATATACACTGCCTTGCAGTTAGAGAAGACTGTACTCATCTCACACCTTTCCCTTTCTCAGCTCAGGGACTTCTTAGCAGCAATCCCAGTGAAGATTTCCCACACCTTGGCTTTGCCTTTCAAAGGAAGATGGACTCTCTAAAAAAAAAATCCTTATCTGAGTTTTCCTCTCATTTTCATCCTGCTCAGTCATGCTTCTTACACAGTTGTTACCTTTTTTTTTTTTTTTGCCAACATTAATTTTTAAAGCTGGCAAAATTCTAGCCAAATAGAAATATCCAGAGAGCATGCCTTTCCAATTTAGTCCAAAATTGTTGGTGTGGGGCTTTTTTCTCAAAATGAGAAAATCCTCCCTTATCAATTGAAACATTTTGTTCATTTCATACCACTAATATTTCAGGTTTTAATGTTCAGGATTTTTTTCCCTCATAAGCTTCTAAGCTACGTTTAAGTAAATTTATCCATACACAGGATGCTTTTGCTATTGTTTGCCATCTTAGAGGCTGAACTGATCCTGTGCTTGCTAAAGTATATGTAGGAAGAATATCTGTGACAGCCCACTCCTGATAGAGAATTGAATCCACTTTGGAGCAGCACTGTGAGAGCCCCACCACTGCCACTCTGCTCCTGAATAAACAGAGAGAACAACATTGTCAGCAGCCTCTCCTCTGCTGCTGGTAACTCTGTGTAACTTGGCTTTAACTGGGCTGTAGTTTGGCTCTGAATATTTCCATTTAGGCCCTTAGCATTAGACTCCCTGACACATTGTTAGCACTAGCAAACCTTTCAGACAATGAAGGAAACAAAACTGAAGAGCCAGAGAGATAAATCTATGCTCCCAAACAGATGCTGCACAATCACATGCAGCTCAAGATGCCAGTTCCTAACATCTTATTTCAGCAAGTCTTACAGATAAGAAATTTAACACAATCTCACCAAACACAAGCTGAATCAGCCTGTAGGATTCATGGATTTTAAAGTAAGCAAGGAGAGCTGTGACTATCCAGTTTGATTTGCATTGCACAGGCCAAAGAATTTCATCCAATAAATCCCACTACCAAATGAATAATTGCTTCCTTCCATGTAAGCAATCCTCAGATCCAGTAAGTTGTGGCTGAATTACAGCACACCTTGCAGGAGGGCATCCAGCTTCCTTCCATCCTAGAATGCTTACAAGGCTAGGCACAGAGCCCAGCAAGCCATCTCCTTCCCCATTTCCTACTGCTGGAACTTAATCCAGCTATGATGTGAAGGGAAACTTATGTTGTGAACATTACTTCCATATACCACTGGCCTTATCCCGTGCCAGAATTATACCTTTACTCAGGGAAATAAGTGTTTCTTCAGAAATGATGCCTGGGATAGTGGGAAATCAGTCAACAAAAGGATTGCAATCTATGAAAGAAGTACCTCCTGTTTGGATTTTATGCCGATTTCTTTCCCAAACTTGGAGAAATTTGAAAAGCAAAGCAGAAAATGGAAGGAGGAGTGAAGACAAAATAACATAGGGCAAGAATGTGAAAATACCTCAGATTTATCTTGTGCCCCTCACTGGAAATTTTGGAAAATAAAACCCTAGACATTAGGAGGGTGTGGTGGGTTAAAGCACACAGTCACTGGCTCACTGTCCCCAACAGAAGAGGGAAAGTGAGAAAACTTGTGGGCTGAGATAAAGACAGTTTAATAGTAGAGCAAAAGCTGTGCACACATCACAGCAAAACAAGGAATTCACTCCCTGCTTCCCACGGGCAGACAGGTGTTCAGCCATCCCCAGGAGAGCAGGGCCACACCCCGTGGAACTTGGTGGTGACTTGGGAAGACAAACACATTCACTCCAAGCAGCAGAACTCAAACCAGGCTCTGACTCATCTTTGGGTGCCTCTTTGTGTCTACCAACAAACAGCAGCATGTAAAGAGCAGCAAATTCCTTACCTGGTGCTGGTTTTGTGAGGTAAATTTGAGCATTAATCACAGCTATGTCTGGATGAATGCAGACTGAAATTGGTCCTATTTATTCTACCGACAGGTATCTGAAATCAATTTGCAGCTTATTTTGTGTATCTATTACATAATTGCAACAAGGAACATGTTTAATAAGCAGAATCCCAACAACTCCAGAGTGGAGGAGATATTTCTGTTGTTGTAGGTGTTTGCCATTGGTGACATAAGCAAATACAAGATGTCCCAGCTGCAGCCCATTCTCCCGCCTGATTCAAGATTTTAATGTGAAAATGGCTATTTTTAGGCTGGAGCTCATTTGAGGTTGTTCTGTGTCCCCAGCATGTAGCTGATTGCTGATAACCTATTTGGGGGAGTGGGGGGGAACCAGTGCAATCTGCAAACATTACGAATCAGACTGACTGAAAAGCAGAGCAAAAGCTGCAGAGACCTTTCTGAGATTCAAGTCCAATCTCTGGTACTCTGCCTTCTCTTGAGGATCCACTCTGTAGTTATAAGTGACACTTCTTTCACATTTTAAGTAGCTGGCAGAAAATAAAAAGGAAAAGACCCTAAAATGCTTTTCCCAGACTAGTCAATGCATTTAAGATTAAGCTGAACATTTCTATACATCAGTGACCTTTAAAATCTGTTAGGAAGGTGAGATGTTAGGATTTAGTCTCAGCCAGGTGATTGATGTTTTTTTTTCAACTGCAAGGCAAAGCTATAGCCTGTAGTCTAAAGCCTATTTATAATCCTCTTTAACAGCACTTGGTATAAAGATACAACTCATTTCTTTGTGAAAATAGCCTGGCTCTGCAATAATGTGATATATTGAAAGAAAACAAAGTAAGAACCTGGAGCTTGCCTCCAAGATATATATTAAAGAAGTGTCAATAATTGCCCTGCATTTGAAGGAATTTTGTTATTATGAAAACCTGGTAACATTCCTACAAAGTAAGCGTCAATAAGGGTGTTCATTCATCCACTTCCCTTCTGAAACAGACTGGCAACAATAAACAACAACAGAAGCAGCTTTGTGGGTGGGGCGTTTGTTTCTCAGGATGCTCCCAAGGAGGTCACTTTGTCCCACTGGCCCATGGCAGTGCAGGAAGGGCAGTCTGAGGCACAGTGCCCGTGGACAGCCCTGCAGCCTCCTCAGCCGGGTCTGCTCTGCTGCCCTGCTCTTCCCGTGCTCCAGGAAAGGGGCACCCAGCTGGAAATGGACCTGCCCTTTCGTGAGCTTTTACCACGCAGCCTTTTCGTCCTGTCCTTACAGAGGACACAGGAAGAGGGAGAGAAGTTCTCCTGCCTTCACTGAAGTAAAGAAAAGGCTCAAATTCAACCCCCTGGCACCTGAATGTCAAGTGGAAGGCAGGACCTTGTCCTTTACCTGTTGTCTCTTTTTGTCACCTCATTTTCTGACCCTGGATTGCACCTCCCGCAGTAAAACACTGATAAACCCACTTTATACCATCACCACAGATTTGCCTTTCCTCTGGAAGACCATGCCACCACCATTTCCTCCTTCACTGTGGTTTTTCAATAGACAAGTCTGTAAATAGAGCATCGAAAAAAGAAATGGAAAGCAAAATTCTATTTTTTTTACTTAAAGGGATATACCTCAGAGCCAGTCCTAATGCACTTCCAGAGCGTGTGTGCTCTGGGGTTGAAGTATTACGCGCACATTATGCACTCAGGTTTCAACCCTGCCAGCGCTGAATTGCTTGACTGCAGTCGAGCTGCAGTAAAAATTCACGAGGAAACACATCCCTGGTGCCTCGGGGCCACTTCTGTTTGAATGTCCCAGTGGAGGGAGAGGTGGGGCACGGCCCGAGTCCTCGCAGGCCGGTCCCCGTGCAGGCAGTGCCCACTGGGCAGCGGATCCCCAGGCGCTCTGCAGCTCCCCGACCCCGCCGCGACTGGCAAGCCTTTCCCGTGTTTAGTGACCAGGGGAGTCAATTCCGAGATTTTGGCTCGGGGGAGTTTTAACGTGAAAGGGTTGCTGTCGAATCTAACAGTGTCGCCTTCCTTTTGCAAGGAAACAGCGTATTTGTACAGCGGCAGAGCAAAGCATTCCCTGCAATCACAGGCAAGGAGCTCGTAGACCGTGGATGTCCCAGGAACCAGGTGTAAATGAGCTAAACAAATTCAAAACCACATCAAGCTTGAGGCTCTGAAATGGAACCTCAGTTGCTCTGTCTGAATCCACCGGGACTTAACTGCAGCGCAGACCCTCGAAAAAGCCCAATCAAAAAGGGCTTGGAAAGGGTCAAAAGACAAACTTAATGGCAATGTGATCAAACCTAGGGTTTCTGTGAGCAAGAAAAAGGAAATGCTCACCAATCTCTCAAAGGAAATACTGAGTCAACACGGTGGAAAACACACCAGTTTAAAATTTTTTTGTATAGCTTTAGTCAAGGTTTTGTTTGCCTTTGCCCCGGGAAAAAGAATTTTAAGTTTCTTTCCAGGGCATTGTTCCACCGGTTGGGGTCTGATGAACTCAACAGATCAAAGGACTGGGAGTAGCCCAAAAGATTGAGGAGCACCAGTGACCATCTATGAACATCTACCCAAACTCTGCCTCTGTCAGAGTCAGAGACACCTGGTCTGGAAAAGGACTGATAGGAAAATCGAAGAATGAAGATCTAATGAACATTGGAAGCTAGGAGATTCAGATCCAATGGGAAACTGAATACTGGCAGTTGCACAACTGGACCAAAGAACTTTAAAACAGTGCATCTCTATGGGTTTTGACTGTACAAAGTTCGGGAGAAAATCCTGCAGAAACATCTGTCATGGAATGATTCTTTCTGCACACCCGGGCTACGTGTGGATGAGATGATTTCTGTGGTACATCCTGGCCAGAAAATAAAGTAATGCCTTGACTCTCTAAAATTAAAAACGTTGTTGGAGGGTTTTTGTTTTCCCCCCAGTTTCGCTGACAAACACAGTAGCAGGACTGATTTCATTCTGTGTAGTCAGTCTGGAATGTCCCAGTTCCTCTGAAAGCTGGAGGAACACAGTGTATATATCTATTTTACCTGAAAGCAATACAGGAACATTTGCTGTTACATCTTGATATGAAAATGTTAACTGTTAGTGCTGCACTTCTCAGGGAAAGAAGCAGAAAGGAAAGAAAAAAGCTCGAGTAGCAGGCAAACATCCCTGCTACTGCATCCTTCTCTGCATGTCCAGCCTTTCTATTTTGGTTCTTTGCTGAAAGGAAGTACAGGACCATACCTAAGAAACATGACTGTCAGCATTCATTAAGACCAATGCTTAATCTCAGCTGACAACATCAATGTCAGAATCGTAGCTGGGAGCTGGCAGCATTTCAATAGAGGATTCTTCTGAGCTCTTACACACTACTTCAATAAATAATCCTACTGGGAAATATGGAGAGGAGCATTTAAAATGATTTTAGCTGGCACGTCACTACAAGGTTGAACCACCATGTAGTGATGTGCCCACTGCCTAATTCCACTGTGAAATGTTGAAATACAGCTTTTAGCTCCACAGAAGCATGTAGGCCTCTATTTACATGCAAATTAATGCTATTCATGTGTGAACTACAGCAGGTACTGATTCTGCCAGATGGAATAATTTGGGGATGGGCCCATTCTCTTTCGCTGAGGGCTGCATGTATTCTCACATGCTGTAGATAATTGTTGGAGTTTCTATGTCACCAGAAGTCCCAATTAAATAGCTATTTAAATAATTTACTTTTTTTTCCAAATGAAACATGGTCATGCATGAAGTTGCATAGACTAAAAATAATGATGGCAGTAATCACACTTCTAATGCCACTATTAGTAATAACACCATTAGCACTGAGGGAGAAGCAGGTGGCTCAGGGCAGAGCATCAGGAAACCTGGACGTGGCACTGCCCAGTGATTTGGGACAAGCCATTTTATCCCAGAACCACAGAATGTAACAAATTGGAAAAGACCCATCAGGACCAGCGAGTCATCGTCTCTTTCTTCCCCTTGTTTTCATCTGTAAATTATTCACAGAAGGCACAATACTTTACTCAGTTCCTGAACTGAAGTAGGCAAAAAACCCCATAAATGTTACTGTGACATTTACATGCACTTTGCTGCATTAGCCCCCACTTGACCTTCACCAGCAGAGAGGGTCACTTGATTTTAATCAATGGCAGCCCCTAATTCCACAGAATTAGGATATTGAAAAGCCGCAGGTGGCTAAACTGACTGGCAAACAGGCCTGGTTTGGCTGATGGTGTTTTATTTGAAGCACTGATATGTGTAATATTTGTTCAATTATCATCAGCAGAGAAATCAAGATATCAGTCTGTGAACCTCCTCAACATGTGGTGGCCAACTTTTTAGGAGGCAGCAACAAACACAAGTCCTGAGAGGAATCAACAATAGGATCTGCTGATCTATTTACAACTGGAAGCTACAAAGGGTTTCTTAGCCAGTGATTTTCATTCTCTTGAAGTTGGAGATGCAGAGACAGATTTTGACAGTTCCACAAAGAAAAGGATTTAATTAAACTGAAGAAAATGAGATAAACTTTACATAACAAAAGAAAGGAGGAAAACACACCCATCTCGCATAAAGAGGCTGGGATGGGATGTGAGGGGCTGTCCTCACCTCCTGCTCTCCTTGAAGCCCGTTCCTATGGTGTGACCTTCAGTCACGGACAGGGCTGTGCCCTCCCAGAGCCAGCCCCACCCCGTCTGTGTCTGCAAAGGCATCAGCAGAGTAGCCATGGAAAGCAGGGTGTGGAAAGGAGGACCCCACGTGAAGACAATCAGCTGCACATTCACAAATCCACAAATGCAAATGACCAGAAGGATCATCATAAAAAAAAACCCCAACCGAATAAAAAACCACAAACAGAAACAAACAAACAAAAAAACCCAAACAAAAAGCCCAACCCCAAAACCAACCCCCAAAAAACTAAAAACAAAAATTTAAAAAAACCCCTCAAACACACATCAGAAAATCTCTAAACTCAGGCTGAATATGCAGCCATTAGGAAGGTCAGCAGAGCCCCTTCCTTTTCCAGTTTTTCTTATTCCAGAGCCAAGTCATGAGCATTCAGCTTCACTGCTCCCACCCTCTGGAATACTCCCAAATGCCTTTCCATGTCAGGGGCTCTGGGGCCAGTGGATGGGTTTGCTTCACCTGTGAGTGATGGTGAGCACTGCAAAGCACAGACTTACCATGGAATCATTCAGTGGGAAATACAGCATCATCTTCCAGCCACGGAAAAAATCCCTTTATGCTAGTCCCTAATTCACGGTCAAAGATATTTCTCCCTAAATATAAATGGCTTTTCTGAAAAGCCATTTAAAAATAGGATCAGTCACATATTCCTGCAGAAGGGAAAAGAAAAACCTCAGTTGTGAGAATCACAGGTGAATGGCACACATTCTGATACTACTGCCTAAATCTCTTTTTCCTTTACCAGGGATAAAAAGAAAACAAAACTAAACAGACAAAGTCCATTCTGGACTTTTGATTTTTTTCCCCATGTGCTTGATTTTAGGAGACTAATTTTGTTTTGCCTTTTAAATTTAATCTCTCTTGGTCAAGTCTATTGGATAACAATAAATTCAGAAAGTAAACAAAGGGCACTACCCTGTAGCTGTGTCCCATCTGTGACTGTTCCTCAGCTGGTGGCACATGTTTGTGAAAGGAAAGGCTGGATTGTGCTTGCTTGCAAACCAGCACCCCCTGACAGAGACATGGAATCAGCACCTGGTACATGAGACATGGGAAGAAGCCCTAAGAGGAAAAACAATGAGCAGCTATTCTGTGCTGCAGCTTTCCACAGCCACTAAAAACTCCTGCAGGAGATCACATGAGAAGCCCACCTAGTTCTGTTCTAGGTCTCTGGGAGCCACCAGCGAGGGAGCACAAGCAAGGGGAAGGCACAGGGAAAAGCTTTCCCTGCTGTGCTCAATAATTCAGTCTCTGTGACAAAAGATTTGAACAGACTTGCTTTTAGCAGCCACTAATATGCTTCTCCTTAAAGAGTTTAATCACATTTTGAATCCATGTTTAATTTTATTTTCCAAAAATCTTGTAGCGATGAGTTTCACAAATTAATTTTACAGTTTGTGAAAAAGAACTCCCTCTTCTTTCTGTTAAGTGTACTCACCAGTAAGATTGCTGGTTATGTTCCTGCACACCCATCTTGAAAAACAGTAAAGCAATAATTCTTGATGGTTTTCCTTTATATTGTTTATGATGTTATCTGCTTCCATCATGTGTATCTCTTTCATTTATTTTCTAAGCCAAAGACTCCAAATATGTGATCTTTCCTCCTATTTTGAGCAATCTTGTTGCCTTTCTCCTGTTTTAATATTCTGCCCTGAGCATTACTTTGGACTTCTCAGCACCAAATTTTATCTGCTATTTTATTAGTTCTGTGAGTTTAAGGTCTAAGCTCTTCAGTTTGCAGTTTGACTATCCTGATAATTTTTTTATTGCCACTACACGTGAACCTCCAGGTTCTCTGCTAATGTGCTGATTAGTACAAATCCCCCCTGAAAGCCTCGGTGTGTTTCTCTTCAATAGAAAAGCAGTCCATGTATTCCTACCCTTTATTTCTTATCTTTTAACCAGTTTTTAATACTTTAGAGGACCTTTCCTCTTATACTTTGATAGCTTAGTTTCCATGAGGGTGTCTCATGAGAAACCCTGTCAGGAGTGTTGAATGGAAACCACTTGAATGAAATGTTTGTTATCAGGAATTAGAATATTCATTCAGGATCAGCAACCTGTGGAATGGACTGTCTAATTTCTGGAGAAAAGGAAAAGGAATTGTGAATCATTTATAGGATGTTTTCTGACATCGAATGTCAAAGTAGATGCTGCAGATGACATTAAAATATCATCATTTCAGTAACTTAGCTGATCTTTTAGTAATATCTGGTGAATAATGTAAGTGGTATTTTTCTCTAAATTCTATATAATCCCACTTCCACTACTTTTTTATTTTATTTTTTATTTTTAAACTGAAAACTGACATGAGAACAGGCATGACGTGATATTAACTAGAACAAGCCGAACTTGCCTTCCAGCACACTTTGGTGAGGCTGAAGGGAAGCAAGGGCCGGTACCCAGCGCTGGAGCCCCTTGGCAGCTCCTGTCAGTGGTGGCTCAGAACGCCAGCCCTGCTCAGGGTGCAGGCAAGGCAGGCTGAGAGCAGAGCAGCCTCTCCCCTCTGCTGCTGCCTGCTGCACCGGGGAGCGCCTCGGCCGGGGATGCCGCAGGGCCACGCGGGTGACGGGCCCCGCTCCCTGCCAGCGCCGCTCCAGCCTGGCAGCAGCAGCCACAAGAAGCCCTGCTTCAGCACTCTGCCCAGCCTGGCACTAATCCTCTCCAAAATCCTGGGGAACACTTCCAACGCGGAGTGCTCCGAGCTGGGGCTGCCTCCGTCAGACCCCAGGGAGGGCAGGGAAGAGAACACCAAAGCGGGGAGCAGGTGGGCCCTGAGAGCCCTCCCTGGGCAGAGCCCTCCTGCTGACCTCTGTCCTGCACCCTGTCTGTGCTGTGCATCCAGAACCCCTCTGCTGGCACTGCTCCTCCATGCCATGCACCCAGAGCCCCTCTGCCGGCACTCCCAGCCCGTCCTGCACAGCACGAAGCACTGCTGGCACTGCTCCTCTGTGCCACTGTCTGGGGTTGCGAAGGCAAGCTGTGGCTGGGGGTGTGTGTTCTATTGCCATCTCTCAGAGGTGGGGCAGTTATCTCCCGTTCANGCCACATCTGCCCCTGCAGGAGGATTGCAGCCCCCATGGGATGGGGCTGTGCCAGCCCCTGCCCAGCAGGGTGTCAGGGGGATTCTGACTGTCAGTGGTTTCTTTTTTGTACCATTGCATTTGTATTTTTAATTTTCCTAGTAAAGAACTGTTATTCCTATTCCCATAGCTTTGCCTGAGAGCCTGTTAATTTCAAAATCATAATACCTCAGTGGAGGGGGTTGACATTTTCCATCTCAAGGGAGGCTCCTGCCTTCCTTAGCAGACACCTGTCTTTCCAAACCAAGACAGATTTTGGCAGCCCGGAGCCCCTCGCCGGCCCTCCCAGCCCATCCCGCGCAGCCCGGGCAGCACCGGCTCTGCCATCCCCGCGTCCNTGCCCTCCCCGCGTCCTCCCCGCGCCGCCGAGCACAACGGGGCAGGGCCAGCGGACATCCAGGCTGCCGACACTGGGGAGGGCCCTGGCTGCTTGAAATGCAAGTTATCCTGGTAATCTGGAGTCCTAAGCAAAGTGAGCAGAGAATCTGTACGAGCAGGCTTTCACATCCTATTTCCTTCTGGTCAGGGCATGGAGAAAAATAATTTACCAATGAAATAATCTCACAAAGACATAACATAAGAATTAGTAATGTCTAAAATAAAAACAAAGCCCCTCTCTGTGTGTTATATTTTCTTATAATTTCATTAAAAGAATAATTTTTCATCTTGAAAAAACCAAGTTAGATTTTATTTTATTTTATTTTATTTTATTTTATTTTATTTTATTTTATTTTATTTTATTTTATTTTATTTTATTTTATTTTATTTTATTTTATTTTATTTTATGTTTTATCCTGATGAATAATCACATGAAGATAAAATTCAGGTTCATGTGTACCAGGCATTTCAGGATATAAAATGTCACTGTTAATTCCCTAAGCCATACATTGCAAGATTACCAACATTAAAATTACACACAGAAGACATCTGCAAATACTAAGGACAGTAAATGTCATTAAAAAAAATGGACATTTCCCTGTACTTCAAGTAGAATAAAGAGTTTGTGCAGGTGTCAAGCCCACTCTATTTTGCCTCTCCAGTCATGACCAATTCCATATGGGAAGTTATCTTCATATCAGGAAGTTATCTTCCTGCAAGGTTTATCTGGAGCTCCACAACAATTTTAGAATGAAAACTAAACAGGAAATTTTAAAAGACAACCTCCCCCCTGCCAATAATCTAGAAACATTTAATGAGGGAGAATTACTGCTCCTTAACAAAATGGAGAAAGATTAGAATGCTTGATGAGAACACTGTTGAAGTTTTTCCTTTCTAAGGTGTTCTGTGCTGGCTGGGAGCCATTTACTCCCGCACTGCAATTGAAGAGAACATTTGCCTCCTTGGTTTTCCACTCTAATATCTCATAGCACAAGCAGAGCCTTTGTTATGCATCAGCAGCTGCCAATATTTTAATGAAAGGCTCCAACAAAACCGGTTGTCCTTTTCTTTTCATTTCTTTTAGCTGGCAGCTCTTCAGAGTTTCACTCCCCGGTTCAAACCCAGTCTGCTGCAATCTCTATGCACAGCCCTCCAGGATCTCCCAGGATTGTCCCATTACAAACTGATTGACTGCACTGTCAGAGCCTCTCAACAAACTTCCCAGTTTCATTTAGTCCGCAGGACTTCTGTCTTCAGCAAAGCAAATTCCCAATTCTACCCTTATCTCATATTAAACTGGAAGGAATATTTCACATCAGATGGGTTCCTGCTGAATCCAGATATATTTAGCAAAGTCTCTTAAGTCTGCCTCTTCATCCTATGATCTGCATTTGTTTCTCAAAATGTAAGGCCTTTCTTTGCCTATTTATATAAGGTTTTAATGTTTGATATATCTATTTTTTTAAATTCTTGTCCGAGTGTGTATTTCTCCAGCACTCTTGGATGCTGGGATAGGCACAAGAAAAATGTCAGGCACCTAAGTAAGCCTGTGCTTAAGACATATAAATCTGCAGAAGTTAAATACATGGCTAAACGCTCCCTTGAACTCTCAGTGACAAAAAGATCTGTGGGCTTTTTGCACTGGACTCTGCTGATGTCTCTGTTTTAAACTATTAGTAACAACAGCACTTAACCAGCTTCCTTTCTGGTATGATATTCCAAGGGCCTTTCAGTAAATCAGTTGCAATCAGGGGGAAAAAAAAGAAACCCTTGAAAGATAATAAATGTCAATTCATTTGTACAACAAGAATAATGAAGCTGATTGCAAAACACAGGTTAGAAAAAAACGGTGGAAACACTGTGAATTATATTCCTATTCATGACACAGAATTTAAAAGCATAGAATTTGCCAAGTTTTAAAAAATTCCAGAGAGCTGATATTTTTTTTACCCGTTTCTCCTGGCTTTGCTGATTTATCTGGCAGCGATACGTCTGTGGAGATGTAACACTGCTTGGCGTGCTAAGTAGTGTCACTTTCTTCTGATTCTGTCAAGTTTTCATGTTGACTAGCACAAGGAAATATTAACCTCTCCTGTTCTCACTCCTTCAGCGTGAGCTCTAATACTTCTGACACAATCCCTTGCATGTCCTTATTTTCTGTGTAATTACATTAGCACGATGATGTGCCTTCATCTGGGACTTCATCGGGATTTCATCTTGTAAAGAAAAAAAAAAAGCCCTAGATCACTGAAGTACCTTTTTTCTTACGGAACCACCTTCAAAGCCTTAACCTCAATGTTTCTAGAGATCTGTCAGCTTAGAAGCAACACCTGACACCGTCAAATTATTGCCATTATCACATCTAGGGCAACCACTTCTCCCTCCCCTGCCATCCCAAGGTTTTCAGAAAACAAAAAGCAGGGTGTCTTTCAACTTTGAAAGCTGTTATCCACAGGTGTGACTTAGATTTACCGAATTATTCTACTGTAGTGTCCCAGGAAGATTTGGCAGAGATTGATTCCAGCCAGGCCAAGGATGACACACATCAAACTCCTTCACAGATGCTTATTCACCCATCAGATTATATAACTGACCCCGGGATTGCTGAGAACTACAAGGAGTAAAGAGAGAGTTGGATGTGTGTGATCTGGATGCCAGGTCATTAAGGGTGTTCTGGTAAGACAAAACAGAAGGGAATGATGCAGACTTTCTACCTCAGGCTATGAACTTGTCATCTTACAAGAGAAGTGAAGCCAGTCTGCCTAACTGCCCGAGCAATAAATAGAACCTCTTTCCTAGCACATAATAAAAGCAATGGACACCTTCTACTCCAGTTTTTCTCTTCATTCTCTCATCTAACATTGCCCTGAGCTCTTCTGGGGTACTTCTTTAAGAGTGCTCACTGTTGATACCCATAAGCAATTAGTCGGTGTAACGGGGCTATGTTTTAAGCCACAACTGTCATTTTATGTTTACAAACACAACATCAAAACTTCATGAAGTAGGGGGAGGCAGCTTATTTTTTGCAACCTGAAACAATGCCTAAGATGGGAAAGAAAAATACTGTAGTTATTTCCTAAAAATTTCCCACAGCACGTCATTAAGTAAACTGGAATGTGAACAAACACAGGACCTGGGACATTTTTGTGGAGCTGAGATATTTCTCTGCTGACACAGTTTAATATTAAGTATGTGTTTGACCAGATGTCCCAGTTTAAGACGGTTTCTTCCCTATGGCAGAAACCTTCCAATGGCACAGGGGACAGACAAGAGAAAACTCAGCAAGGATTCCATTTTGAATCCATTATTAGCAAAGCATGGCTCACACTGGACTGCTGAGAAGGTGTTCTGTGGGTGCACAAAAAAACATATTTAGGGTTTATTAAAATAGCTGAAGGATAGATATTGCACTGACTGACCTATCCCCACTCTTGATATTCACAGAATTTAGGGCAGCTGGGCCAATTTGGACTCCTGTATCTGGCAGGACACTAATTTCAGTCACCTTAATGTTCAGCCCAATACCCTGGTCTGGAGTGAGGCATTTTGATCCTTGACAAACCTGTGGGGACCCCAGACAGCAGTGTCAAAACCATTCTTCAAACCTCGGTGCTGACTGGAGCTGAACTGAAAGAAGTGGTGTGCACTGGCTCTTTTCCTATGGAAATACAGAAAGCCACACACTGAGGAAATTGGCTGTGCTCCTCCTCTGGCTGCTGCTTTTGAGTTGCCTTAGCTTTGCAGTAATAGCAAGTTGCCTTTCTCATCAGATAGCAAAAACTTCATTCCTGGCCATTGTATCTTGAAAATTGTTGAGTTTCTTTAGAGAAAACATTTGTTAAAGGCTAATATATTATCTTTGGACTTCTGAGGAGTGCGTTTTCCTTCCTATGAATGGCTTCACCTTGACCAAAATCAAAGCATGGCTTGTTCTCTGTGCCCTGGCACAGCCCCTGCACTCAGCTCCAGCCTTGTTTCCTTAGGTCTTTAGGCTTTGAGTTGGCAGAACTTGTGTCTTCAGTTATTGCAACAAAATTATGTTTACAAACGAGGGAGATAATCAGGTCCCTTTAAAAATCAGGTTTATGGGAACTAATCTAAATGTGAAGTTAACTCATTTTTAAAGCAGCAGCTTAAACTGTCATTAAAGCAACAAAATAAAGGCCTTTAGAGAGAAGGGAACATTAAGAGGAAGGAACAGAGACATCAGGTTTCAGATAAAGTTGTTTCCTGCCCAGCAAACAAGTAGTAGAGCTAACCACTTCATCTTCCACCTCACATAAACAAGTAGCTGAGGATACAATAAATGCAGCAAAAGTGAATCTCGGTACTGCAAATGGCTTTGTGCCAAAGCACAACAAAAATCAGGTGCTGAGGCTGGGTGAGCCCTTTACAAACAGGCAAGTTAAGACTGCAATATTGCACAAGATCATTTAAAGCCTCTAAAACCCCTTAAAATTTCTCTCACTCTTTCACTGGCACTTTAATAAGGCAATTCCCTCTATTTGACTTGTGAAATAGTCTGGAATATAACAGTTGTATCAGCAGCCTGTAGCGAGGCTGTTCCTTATTGGCCCCGTGTGCACATTTGAAACCCCCTTTGTACCACGATGAAAGCTGTACCTACTCCAGGCCTTATTTGCACAGAGGGACTAGTTAAAAGTTTTGATTACTGGGACTGCAGATGGTGGGGCTGATTCTGGGAGCAGCAGGCTATTCTCCCAGTCTCCAGCATCTGGAGACCACTGGCACCCATTTTTTTCTGAGCGAAATCCCTTTCATCTGGTAACAAATCTGTGACTCACATTGTTCACTTCAGCGAGCCAGCACAGTGTCACATCAGCTTTGTCCCCATCTTTAAATATATTCATGCCATCTGTCTCTTGGTCTCAACTGGTGAAACAATTGCAACGTAGGTTACGTACAATCAATTCCCAGTTGTTCTGAACAGCTTGAGATGTCTCACATCTAACTCAGTGGCTTGTGGAAGAGACTGGTAAATGATTTTTTATGGGAAGATGATCGGTTTAGGATTCCCTCTGCAGACATTTCAGATGGCAAGAAGTTCAGATTTTAGCTTGATATCTTTGCACTTTTTCTCCATATGGTTTTGGTTCTTCTTGCAAAGAAATGTGTTTGTCTCCATATGTCTCTTATCTTGAGTTTTTAGTGTCATCTTTAATTAGAAGTTGAAGATCAGTTGGTTTAATTTATATCAGTATTTGTCATTGCTGCTATTGTCTTTCAGGAAATCATATTCAGATGTTAATGTCAGATTAAAATTATTCTTTATAGGGTCATAAATATGAAATATGCAATTAAAACGTTGCCATTTTGAAACGAGAGTGTATGACAGACCCCTGCCTGTGGTGCCTCAGTCAGCACTGTCCTTGTGGGAGAGCACTGTGAATCTCTGTCACTCAGAGCAAACACAGATTAAATCTGTGACTGCAGGTGCGACACGGCTCAAATGCAGACACCAGGGGAGTTAAATTTGCTCTCAGCTCTTGTGGTCATGATGAAATTGTCAAAGTGAAGGATGATGCATCACCCAAGAGGAGAATGTAGGGGGTCCTTGCTGAAAGCTGGGGATCAGGAGCCACTGGGTGCCCTTACACCCTTGGGAATGCAGCCTGGGGGGTCCCTGGCAGGATCCAGCTGCTCCCTCTGGGGATGGAAGCCCAACCACCTACAGAGAGAAAAGTGGAGAAGCACAGGCCTCAGCAGGCAGGCCAGCACTTGTTGCACAGATCTGTAAGCAAAACCACTCTCACCCAAATTCCATTTCTGAAAGTACATCATATTCCTATTTTTTTTTTTCTTTTTTTTTTTTTTTACTTGAAGAACTTCCAGCTTCCTTGTGAGGTTACTCCACACTAACCTGTGGGTTCTGGTGACAATAGGTAGGTCCTTGCCTCGAAGCCTCTGCAAACAACTGGGATTTATCTTTCTCTTTAAATGAAAGGAGCCCGAACAAATGTATAACTTCATTTTGGTGGGTCCTTTTTTCCCACTGTGCCTGTAACCAGCATTCCTCTTTCATAGGGACCCCTCTACAGTAACAGAGGGGACCCTTTTGTTCTGTTCCACACAAGCACAGGTAGCGTGAGAATCTCCAGCATCCCCTCATTACCTCTCCCAGAGGTGGTAATGGGCCCTCAGATAATCCATAAACAGTGCTAAGAACTGTGTGTGAAGAGCTGTACACAAAAAAAAAAGCCATTTACAGTGAATTATAAACCAAGGTATTTGATTTATCCTGCAAATCACAGGAGCAAATGCTGCATACTCCTGCATGCCAGCTACTGACACGCTGCCTTCAAGCTGGTTATTGGAGCTGGTTATTCCCATTATTTCCACCTTCCCAGAGATCACTTTGCCATCAGGAGTGGCTGCAGTGTGAGTGTTCAGAGCTGTCTCCAGCAGGGAGTCAATCCCTCTTCCCTGCAGCCCCTCACAGCATGTGGCAGGGAAAAGGGAGCCTCCAGGCTCCTGGAGGAGTAGAGCAAAGCAAGAATTCGTCAGGACTGGTGGCATGGGTGGCAGACAGGTCCTTACAAGCTAGGGAGCAGGTAAAATACTCATTTTAATGAGCTTCTAGAATTAGATGCAGAGGAAAGGACACAAATTCAAGCACAAACTGCTCTACTATCTCCTCCATCTGTGATCAACAGTGTCTGGAGACATCATAAATACCTTTGAGAAAGGGCCAGGCTCTATTCTATGGGAATCTTATTTCTGTGTAACATTTTCAATCATTCAGTCCAGTTTTAAAGTGGAATTTCTCCTGCTCCCAGGCATTCTGGGAAACCCTGTTTTTGAGACAAGATGTCTTGGAAAATTGTTGTACCACCTGAGATGCTTCAGCTCTGTGCAGGGCTATGGGGACACTGATGATATAATAACAGTAATAGTAATAGCAATAGTAACAGCAATAGTAATAGTAATAGTAATAGTAATAGTAATAGCAATAGTAATAGTAGTAGTAGTAGTAATAATAATAATAATAATAATAATAATAATAATAATAATAATAATAATATCTGAAGCACTGCTTCTGAACACTGACCTGACTAAAATCAGGCACATTTTTGGATGGAACCCAAGTAGTTTTGGCCTCCATAATTTCTTCTCTCCTAGTAGGTAAACAGAGAATAAATCAGGGTCTTTTACTGTGGTACAAAAGAAACAACCTGTTACATTGGGCTTCGTGGGTCAGTGCTTTGATGTCTGTGCCAGTGTAGATCTGAGCTAAAATGTATTTCCTAGCTGCACAGGGAGAACAATAAAGAATGTGAAGGGAGCTCAGAGGATAAGTAGGCTCAAACATGAATAATGAGAGAGGCTTTCAGTGGACGTTGCATCCATCTGCATGAATAGAAGGGGTCTGGTTGGGATCTGCTTCCATCCCAGCCAGGGGCAGCACTGTCCTAGGAGGAATGGGACCCCTCAGGGTGTCACCTGCTGTGCACCTGCAAACTTCTGCTGGAACAGACTCATGAAAACACAGCTGACGAGAGGAAGTGATCCACCTGCTCAGCCCCTTCTCAGTGGGGGCTGATGGCCTGTCCCACACCCCACATCTCACCCCCTTCCTGGACTTCCCCCGAAACATCCTGGTTGAGAAGGAGGGAGAGATGGTGACAAGACATCCAGGAATTTGTCTAGTGAACCGTAAGAAGGGTCAGTGAGATTGTGGAGGCATAAAGTTTATTGAGAAGCAAATTAAAATGCAAAATATGGTGGACTCATACTGCAATGTCTCCACTGAAAAGTCCAGTGAATATCAATCGAAATTAATTTTGGCCTCTTTAATCAATCATCTCTTTATGAAATACAAATAAAGCCACATCAGTATGACATGTTATTAAGGAAGAAAAGACAGTTGGCCTAAACGTCTGGTGACAATTTACATAAATGTCGTTTGAGGCAGCAAGGTTAAGACCTCTGGCAGAGCATTATAATATTCTAAAGATCATCAGCAACTTCACTGTATACAAACCAAGAAACAAAGAGGATTGATGCCCTGGAACCAGGGGGTGCTGGAGGAGTGAGAGAGAAGCAATTTAATTTGACATCTCTGCAAATCTTAGAGAGTTTTTAAAGCATAAAAGAACGTAAACAAGTCATCAAAATAAAATGGCCTGAAAGAAGAATATTTAGTGTATTTTTTTTTTTAAGACCTATGATCCTCAACTCATCCAAAAGGACCTGTTTTTGTAAGAGATCTGTGCAACTAAGGTCCATGGTTGGTGTATTTATTATATTATAGTATTACTGTGACAGGATTTGTATTACTGTAACTCCCAAGTCAGCAGATGGAAGTGGGACCCCGTTATGTCACACGTTTGCTACAGAAGAATTTCACGTGGGGAATTTTATTTTTGAAAGAGTGGAGAGATGGAAGGAGACTGATTTCCTAGGGATAAACTGAACATGGCTGGTTAAACCCTGATTAGAGCTCAGGAAATGCAATTCACAGCCAGTGCCCAAGCCAGTGCCCAGCCCAGCTCTTGCACCTCTCTGTCTCTCATGTTCACCTCGGGTTTTCTTCACACAAAGGTCATCGGATCACCCCGAAGTCTCACTCGTGGCCAATTTCTCTCATCAGGTCTCTAATGTGAGTTTTGCTTTCCTTCCCTCCAGCCTGTTTATCATTTATTCCCATTCTCCTGTATGAAAAAATGAACAAAGACACTTTCTAAAGGCCATTTCACAGCTTTAGGGAGCTGTATTCAGGAGAGTAATGTGTGATCTAAGGCAAGCTGAGGAGCATTATTTTCCTATCACCACCCCACAGATGATGGGGAGTGACAGATTACATGCCAGTCACAGCACACTAGGCAAGGGGCCAGGCTGCCAGGAGTTCTGTCCTTTCTGGCTCCAGCCAAAGCATTGTTGAGCATGAAAGAATGATTTATAAATAGCTCACACTGAAGTCAGTCCATCATAGGAGCTGCAGATCAGCCTGGTCTTTATTCAGGCTGTTCAAGATGATGTCTGCACGCTCTGTACGTGCAGGTGTTGCAGACAGAGCCTGCAAGGATCATGTCCCAGAGCTATTCTCTTCCTAGCTGTCACCTTTCTTTGCAGGAAAAAGAAAACCTACTGTGAGCACATTTAGCTTCACTCCCTTCATTCCCTTTTAGCTTCGCTCTCATTTGATAGATTCCACATTAATTTGTACTCTCTTAGAAAGACTTCTTAAAAAAAAATAAAATTAAAGTATCTGTCCTTTCTCTGAAGAACTGACAAAGAAAAAAGAACAATATCTTATTAGCAATCATGTTACCAGATCTCCCACAGAAAGTGTAATATGAAGAGTTAGGATTCAGTGACAGAAGTGAGCAGAACCTTCTGCCAAAACTGAACAGAGTCAGTCTGGAGCCATCTCAAATGAGTCATTATTCTCTAATCTTTCCCTGAATGTTCACACACAAAACCTGTATGTTTTTTCAAGACTTTCTGCTTATTCTTTGAAATGAAATCTTTCTAAATCAAAGTATGAGTATCCTCAGTCTGATGAGAGAATTTGTGAGCAGTCCTAGTGGGCCCATGACACCTTTATGCAGATTTCTACACCTTCACCTGTGGGCAGACCCCAGAAGACAGCCCCACCCCACCCCACCCCAGTGTGCTGTGGTGCCCCAGCCCTGCTGTCCTGTAGCTGAACACAGCTACCAGGAGGGGTCTCCTTTTCCAGGTGAGTGACGGGGGACACTGGTGTGGAGCCAGCTGCAAGATTCCTGCAGCAGCATCCCCTGCCTTGAGGTGACCCCTGAAATGCTGTGGTGTGGTGTTTTTACATGAAAGGACCCGAAATGGGACTGGCTTTCTAATGCATACCTTCACCTCGTGTGTTTTTAAGTAACTTCTCTGAAATGAACTTTCTGCATTATCCATTAAACTTATTCTTGGCACTGCCAAAAGGAGGGAAGATGAATAAGGGCTATTTCTTTCAGAAGAGAACTCCTCTGCTACAATAAAATTTTATTGCCAAAAGCAAAACCAGAACAGATTGGAAGAGAATCTGTGCCCACTGAAGATTTTTTTTTAAAATTATCACTAAATATCATTTATCCTGTTTTAATCTTATGCACAGAACATCATTGCTCCTGATATATTGACCAAGAATAAAACCTGACAAGTTACTCAGGAGCTGAAGGTGTAAGATGAAGCCTAATGAATTATACATATGCTTTGGGCATAGCTGAAATCAAGACAGTATGGGTCTAGATGGGTACTTACAGCTACCAAAATCATATAACGTGACATTTTCAGCCGTGTACCTTCTGTCTGTTCTGCATGTGTGAGCAATGACTGCCCAGCATATCAATAATGGTAAAAAAGAGAATTACACTGCAGCTCATCACATTGTTTGTGGACGTATTCCTTTGGGGTGGGAGAGGAAGATAGACAGAGAGACAGAGAGTCAGGCAGATGGGGTGCAACATTCTTGTTCTACCATCCACACCCACAAATCCCTGAGACAGACAGTGCCTCGTGCCAATGGAAGGGTGTGAATGAAACCCTGGCTGCCATGGAATGGAGAGGTCCCCAGTTAGCTTCCTAATTTACCCTAAAAAAACCCTCCCTGCTATCAAAGGCTGCTTCTAATATCTGACACAGAGTTTACAGTTGTCTGTGCCTTTTAATGCCACAGCCCTGCCCGTTAAATCCATCCCGAGTGGAAAACGGATCCAGCTCCTCTCCAGTACTGCAGAATTCACGTTTCAGTGTTGGTGGTGTTTCTCCATTTGAGTCTGGGTCTGGTTCTGGCAGTGCTTCCTACCAGGAGCAGTGCAGGGACACAAACAGGACCACTGTGAGCTCGCACTGCCTGCCCTGTTTCCTGCTTTGTGCCTGCACGGGGTAACGCTGAGCTGGCAAACACCAGGAAGATGGTGACAAGCAGCTCTTTGTGCAGCAGCTCAAAATAGCTCTGTCTTAAAAGAGAGCCTAAGTGCTATTCATCGATCATGTCTGTTATTGTCTACATAAATAGAAGCAGCTGATTGCAAAAGTCCTCCACTTTGGGAAAATGAGGATCACGCTGCCCGTTTGAGGCGGGATTGCACACGGCTGATCAGCAAACTGAAGGCAGAGGAATGGCAAGTGCTCTGCCCCAAGGCAGCAGGATAGTACACGAGTTTTGTGGCTGATCCTCTCCTAGGAGCTCTTCAAAGCAATTAAAAGTCTAGGGAAGCTTTTATTTATTAAGAATCTGCATAGTTCATGAACTTGAACCCTGAGAATCTGATTTCCATGGGTGAGTAGACAGCTACATTGAAGTCACTGACAGGAAAAACAGAAACTGTGTTAGCAAGGATAATGAACTCTCAGAAATCTGGGCATGAACCTAACCAGCAGCAGAATTCTAAAGCTTCTGTGCTGCTGGGTGTTTATGTGATGTGCACTGGGAGTGGCAGAGTCCAAGGCCAGGTTGGACATTGGGGCTTGGAGCAACCAGGGATAGTGGAAGGTGTCCCTGCCCATGGCAGGGGGTGGAATGCTTTAAGGTCCCGTCCCACCCAAACCATTCCATGATTCTATGATCCTGTGAATATTATTGCAGTAACCAGTTACAAATAAAATTATTTGATTAGGTTATTTGCTACTGCTGTGGTCATTTTTCTCCCGCTGCTCCCCTGACCAGAGGAGGCACTTACAAAGTTTGGCAGTGATCCTTCATAGCGAAGACTGAAAATTTAATTAAAATTCTGTTTTTTTTCTTTAACCAATAACCTTATTATTGGTTCATCTCAGACAATAGGCCTGCGATTTTCTCTGAATCTTGACACAAGGTGAATTCTAGAGGTTGTTAAGTGCCCCTAAAATCACAGCAGGCATTTCTTGCAATGAATCCAAAATAATTATGTTTTACTCTGCTCCTTCAGCCTTTTCAGTGGCGGGAGGTCAGGACCTGACCTACCATCAACTGGAAGTTGCAGGGGAAGAACTTGGCTTGCAGAAGGAGAAATGTAGAAAACATTGGGTCAGGCATCTCACCACTTCCAAGAAGCCCACCAGGGGCCCAGCAAGATCATTTGGAGGCAAAACACTTTTCAAAATTTTCCTTGAATGTTTTAGACTCCCTTAAACCTACAGAATAAAGGACCATATTGTCAAAGATTAAAACAAATATCTTTTGTCTTAGTGTCCTCTGAGCCAAGCTATTCTTAGAGGAAGCATAAAAAATGGAAAAGAAAAGAAATAAAAGCTGTACCACTTATCTCTTTAGTGTATAGAAATAGCAATGCTAGGCTAATCCAAATATTACTTAGCCAGATTCTGGTTTGATATTCCAACGGTGCCTATAGTTTTAAACCAATATTTTAATATTGAATTCCCTAAAAAATTATTCACTGTAAAATATATTCAGTCCATGGAATTTTTCCTTTTATTTTCAGGGATTGAATCTGGAAGTCCTTATTAAGGTAAGATGCTGCAGAAACCCACAGGGTTTGCCTGAGTTAAGAGCTCAGGAACTGGTCCTGCATATGCACATAAATTGCTTTGGGAGCTAGAAGATTGTAATGTAACAAAAGAAGAGTCCATAATGCATGCAGGCTTCTGACAGTTTTTGCAAACATCAAGGAATATGACACCTACCCTTAATATGTTTCTGCTCTGATTATGAAACCCAAACTGCAAGGAGTCCATCTTTGCATATGCCAGATAAATCCGTTTTCCAACCTGAGCTGTCTGGCATTTCTTTGAGTGGATGATGAACTTGTTAAAAATGAAATAGAGAGTAATGGGTACTTATAATTTAAATGAACCACTGCATGCAAAGTAATTTCTCTAAACTATCTGCCGGGTAAATCTTGAATCACCAGCATGACACATTTGAAAATTTAAAAATGTGAAAATATATTATTTAAATATGAGTACCATTAATTGAGATCCAACAGAGTACAATTCATTGTTTAAGGGGAAAATCCCAAGATGCCTGTGCAGCAAAAACTTCCAAAGTCAAGAGAAGTTACACCTGCAGATGGAGAAGAGATTACAAAGGTCCCAGTGTTCTCTGCCAGCCAGGCCAACCTAACGTTTGCCGAATTGCAAAGATGAACTTTCAAACTTTGTCTGATGGAGGAAAATGTTATCCACCTCATTATCCAGTGACCTGCTAGCAGGCAGGCTGCAAAAGGCTCAGGAAGGTGAGCTGTGCTGCTGCCCAGGGCTCAGGTGTGGTGTGTGGGAGCTGCAGGAGTGCTCAGGGCTCCCCTGGCCAGAGCTGGGTCCCTGCAAAGTGAGTCTGAAGCACCCTGCTCTAAATGCAGCCTGGCAGGTCTGGAACTGGCCAAAATTGTTTGTTTTCACTACAGACAGTTCAGATTCCAACGGAAAAGTTTTTCCTTTACGAACAGCACATCCTTTTAGGAAGATCTGGGTGAGGACACAAGGGGTTGGCTGGAGAGGATTTGAGGTGGGGAGCTTGTGTTCAGGGAGATTTTCTGCAATGTTGTTTTACAGTCAGATTTCCATCAGCCCCAGCAGTAAAATCCAGGCATACTTTCTCCATAGCTGAAGAGCCAAAGCATTATGGTGAGCAGCTGTGCAGATGCATCCATCTGTGCAAGGTGTGCTCAGGTCTGAGGAGAGCATGGGAGAGGTGGAGATGAGTGGTTTCTGGCTTGCAGGGGTGATGTCCTTCCCTCTGGACTCGGGAAGCAGAGCTCTGCAGCACCTCAGGCACACTCCTGAGCTCACCTGGCACGGACTAAGGACACTGTGGATGCAGTTCCAGCTCAACAGCAGGATCAGGCTCTACATGGCTGATGTATCACAAATTTATCCTGGTGTGATTGTTAATTTTGTCTAATATTTGCCACATCTTTCCAAAAACAATAAAATGCTAAAATGCCAGATTGCTGATAGGTGGGTTAAACCAAAATCTTTTTTCTAAGAAGCGTTTTTCCCATGGGCATTCTTTCTTCTGAAAGGGTGAGAGGTTGAGAGCTATCATGGGTTTAGCTCAGGAGCTTCACTGAGACTGAAAACAGCAATGAGGAAAAAAGAAAAATGCAATGTGTTCAACACAGCACGTTTAGAGATTTTAAAACTCTGTATTTCCCTTGACCAGACCTAAAGCAAAACAATGTTCTATTCTGCTAAGCCTTCGTCACTGGGAAATCAGAGCAGATTTTTAAAGTGAATTAAGCAATAGGATGGGGTCACATGAGGACTGATGCTAAATTGAAGAAAATTGAGAAATCTGTTTTTTAACTGTGGTTTTGTGTTACATTTGAACTTATTCTTCCCATGATGATTTTGAAAGCCTTGCCTCACACTAAAAATAATTAACCTAACACTCAGTAGTGCATTTGAAATCAATGAAGTTAAACAGGTATACAACTGGTGTAACGAGTTTCACCTATTAGTACAAATTCTGGAATTATTTGGGCTGCTTTATGTCGAGGGGTAGTATCTCATTGACTTCAATGAGCTTTAAATAAAGCTTTAAAATTTTCCGTCTCACTAGATTTTGGATTTGTTTAATGAGAACAAAACAAGATGGTTCCACTTAAATAAATGGAGCTACACTTTTAGAAAATTAAGGCAGAATCAGAACCGGGATTACTGAAATTATGGTTTTGCCAATCACAATATAAGGGTTCAAAATCAATTTCCTATTACAGCCATTCAGGAATAGCATTTTCCCTCTGGGTATTTTTTTTTTTTTTTTTGGTAAATATTTTTAATAAAACAAAAATATTTCACAGGCATCACTCAGATTACCAAAACCAACTAGATTTACAATTTCTTTTTACCACCACGAAAAGCGCACTAAGTCAAGTTTTAGATGCAGTGTAAGGTCATGGAAAAAAAATAATTTTATTTTTATAGTCCTAAACTTGTAGAATAACTTAGAATAGCTTCTTCTATTAAATACAGCCAAGGTACTGCACTTGGTAGTGGCAGAAGTTGACTTGCTCTTCCCTTCATGGTTCTAAAAACCAAAGGGATTAGGCCAATGCTTCAGGCTGCACAAACCTTCTACACTTTGAGTGCATTTCAGCCACAAAGCTGTGACTGTTGTATTCAGCTTTCTCAGGCCCAATTACAATTCTCAGAAATGCTGCACACGTGGCAGGTGGAGCCACCCTAAGAGAGAACACTTCAATAAGGTTTAGATGTTTGCCCAGTTCACTGCTTGGCTTTGTTTATACTCAATACCCATCTTTCTGTTGACTTCAGTGGCCTTCAAATCATCTCTTTGAAGACTCCACCAACTCTGACCCTGTGGGAAAAGCCAGCTAAGTCAGGTCAGCTAAGACCCTTTGCTAAATTAAGGGTTTTTTTGAGAATTATTATTCTCAGTACAAATAACCCACTGCAAACCCAACATTACTGGAACAAAAGAAGACAACCCAACAAATCAATAAATGCCAGGCTGGAGGCTGGATTGCAGGCTGAGCAGGCAGAGCCCTCTGTCTTGTCCCAGAAGATGGGAAGTATGTTTGGAATTGAAAGCTGCTGGAGGAGTTTTCACCCTGGGAAAACCCCACTGGCTGGGGTGCAGGAAATCAGGATGTGGGTGTGCACAGAGCCTGAACAGCCTCAGACAGGTGTCACCTGAGCTGGAAGGTCTGGGAATCTACCTGGAGTGCCATCCACTCTCCCTCACATTTTCATCTCCAAAGCACAGAATATTTTGCAGTTTTGACTGGGTGATTGGCATGAAGAAGAGGACATAAGCAAATCAGAGCCTGCTCCTAAGGTCACCTGCTGGGGAGGTGTCATCAGGGAAATTGCCACACTGAAGCTGCTGCTGGGCAGTTCAGAGCTTGCTGTCCCTTTGCAAAGGATTGTTAGGCTTGATTGTGCCTTTCCAGGTGATTTCACAGTCGAGGGATGGCACTGATGAGCAGGGAAGGGATTAAATGCAGGGCAGCTGATGAGAGTGGGACCTGATGAAGATGATATTTCTACCAGTCCCTGTATTTTACACGTTTGTTCAAATAGAATTACAGGAGAGAGTTCCACTCTTTTGTAAGCTCTGTTTGATTGGTACAATTTGTGTTTAACATCTGCCTTTGATTTCCTGGCTCTATAAAGTGACTCCCATGGCTCCTATTATCCAGCCCAGGCACACCACTAAGCTAAAACTGGCAAGGTGGGAAGGGCGAGATTGAGGCTCACAGCAGAAAGCCCTGCCAAGCACAAACTACCTGATCTTTAAACAAAGAAAGCAACTGGCAGTCTTTTTTATACGTGCTTGCATGTATATTTTGCCATTAAACTTGACAAAAAGTTTGTCACAGAAAGCAAAAAGCACATGAGCAATGTGCCATTGCTGTATTTTGAAGTGTATGCTTGGGAGAAGTTGCTGGAAGACAGTAGGGGATTGTCACTGTTGAGAAATGGTTGACTTTGTTCACAGCTGTGTAATTTCCAAGCTGATTGATAGTCTACACACAGACAGAGCAAATATGTGTTGTCCTGAAACCCTAAACTTTCTTATTGTTCCCTTTTATAATATTTTTTTTCCAGTGTAGAAACCCCAGAGTGCAAATGTAATTTCCCACTGCTAAAGTAGAGCCCCCATTACGTCACTTGTGTCCATCATTCTTACCCAGGAAATATTTTCTTTAATGGTATTAACGAAATTGAACACTCAAACATTTCCCCAAGTGGCAAAGGGGGATATTTTTGAAATTAACTTTTATTCATTCTATTACTGTGTCACACTTTAGCCCTAAGAATCAAATGAAATTAAGACACCAATCATCTGCTACACTGAAGAAGTTCTGCAAATCATGGACTCAAATAGTCCTTGATTACATGTAAAAGGGACACAAGTACTGGTGTTTTTAGGATGAGCCCCATCATTCTCAGGGGTTTGTTGTAGTCCTCTGAATGCTTCAGCTTGTGCTAGTGGGAGGTGTGAAAATGGTGACTGGAGCCAGTGTCAGAGGGACAGAATGTGGAAATGTAACATTTAGAAAATGACATGATAGGAAAGTACAGCAAAAAGAGCAGTGAAGGCCTGGAGACCATTTCAAAGTGTTCCCCCTGCCCAAGATATTTATGTCTCTGACAACAGTTCCTGATGTCAGTCAAATCACAAGCATTGGCCTTGGAGAGGAAACCGAGAGCCAGTGACTGAAGGGATCTGTTGGCCAGATGCCACTCCTGCTCCTGCACATCTGTGCTCATCACTGTGCTCCACTAGAGTGACTAAATCCAGAACAACTCCACTGGCCCTATTTTTAATTAAACAGTTATTAATAGAAAGTTGTGGATGTTACTGGTATACGATGAAAGCAGGGATGGTCCACGTTACATCATTTTCCACACAGCTGGTTCATTGTGTATCATTTTGATGATCTATAAAATGTTCTTTGCGGTTTTTGTTCTGAGGTAATTTATAACACAGAATAAATCATTGCTATACCATCATTGTTTATGTCCACTATGTTGGTGACCTAATCTTCCAGAACTTCTTAAGCAGGCACAATAAACATAAAAAATAAGTAAGGTTTTAAACTTCTAGAAATATAGACTCATGGAATGGTTTGGGTTGGAAAGGACCTTAAAGCTCATCCAGTTCCTCTCCTGCCATGGCAGGGACACCTTCCACTGTCCCAGGCTGCTCCAAGCCCCAGTGTCCAGCCTGGCCTTGGACACTGCCAGGGATCCAGGGGCAGCCACAGCTTCTCTGGGCACCCCCACAGGAAGGAATTTCTTCCTAATATGCCATCTAAACCTACTCTCTCTGTGTTTAAAGCCATGCATGTTGCACATACCTAGTGGGGAAAATGTTGATTTACTTGAGACTTGATGCCAGTCAGTATGGGATTTTCTAATTAACAATAAACTAAATACATCCAAAGACAAAGATGCTAAAAATGTTGTCTACTTTCCATCTCCCTTAATTCATCAGAATCCTGGTCTTGAAAAAGAAAAAATAATTTCAAGAAATTCTGTTTCTTTGTGCTTAACAACATTGTCTTTTTCATTTTAGAAAAAGACGTTTGTGAAAAAATAACTCATGTATAAGGCACTGTACTTTGTCATTCCAGAAGGATTTCCAGTAAGAATGTATGGTGTGTTTGCTTTTACATTTTCTTTTTCTAAGAAGGGCTGGGTTCCTAACACTGTACTAATAAAGCCCACTGTTTTAATACTCAGCTGTGTTTCAGCATGCCTTTTGATCAAGGAAAGGATTTGGCCAGCCATCACTAGGTTAACAAATTAATATGCACAAAGCAACCAGCATGACAGCAGGCACTCACCCTCAGCTGTAATTATCCCTGTTGTGATAGAATATTGCTGGAATTCTGCTCCCTAATTGCAGACTCGGGGATGTGGCAGGTCAGGTTCTCCCTGGAGGATAAATTGGTGTCGTGGAGCATGGGCAGCACTCCTGGAGCAGCTGGGTGGGGCAGCCCCGTGTGCAGCAGAGGGTGGCACTGGCAGGGCTGCTCCCTCCTCCAGCCTCGTCCTGTCACCTGCCACCAGCCAAGGGCTGGGCTCTGCCTGCAGGGCTGGCTCCAGCCTGAGACACAAAGAAGACAAATTCCTGGGCTGTTCACTTCCTCCATGAAAAAACTCTCAAGCCAAAGCAGTGAGATGCTTTGTCACAAGCTCCACGTCATTTGTATGCTACCAAAGCAAGGTGTGGAGAACTGAGTCTCCTTCCTGCCTTGGGAGAGTTCTGCTAAAAATAATGGAAGTTTTCTGTCCCCAGCACAGAAAGGATGGCCAGGTCACAGGACTGAATAATCCTTACTCAGATGGAGAAAACAGCTTTTCCAGAGAAAACCCTGGGACAAATCCTCTCTGTGAAGCCATACATTTCCATCGTGTCCTTACTGTGCAAAGGATAAAGGTGTGCAATCTGCTCCTCACTAGCACTCCCCAAGGCTAGTGCAGATGAAGGGAGAGCTTGGAGCAGTTTGTGGGAATGAGGGACCATGTAAAATTGAAAGAGGAAGTTCAGATGGGACAAAACACAAAGGAATGAATGAAAGAGATAAAGGATGATGGGTGATGCTCACGAGGATAATATTTATAGTATATTCCCCTTAAAAGGACTTCATAGAGCTCTGTGCCTCCTAAAAAGTCTCAAGAGGTTTTTGGCAACACCCAGTTGTGCCATAGTTTGGGAAATAACTTGAGAAAAAAGTGCCATTTTGCTGCCTTTCTTAGGTAGTTAAATTATTCATATTGGCAATGTAACTAATGAAATGAGAAATGAGAGACAGCGTTGGCTCTAGCACAATTCCAGTGCTGATTGATTGGTCATTCCTAAGAAAGGATTGATTCATTTTATCCCAGAGTGATACTCACCACCATTTCATTCCCCTGAAAACAGAGGTGTGAAGGTCTAAATATCACCTATGAGAAAGAAAGCAATTAGCATCTCCAACACAGAACTCTGTTAATCTCATGGCTACAATATTCAAGCCCCAAACAGTTTACTAAGATGACGTATCTCTGTTTAAATCTGAAAAAAGAATAACTCTGTATCAATCTGGCAACTTGTAAGGGTGTGGTTAATAAGAAATACACATATTTATGGGGAGCACTTGGCTTTTATATAGCAAAATGCCCAAGGATAATATTGCCTCCTGATAATTGTATCTCATGCTGGGTTTTATTGCTTATAATTCTCACTTTCTTATTAGAAAAAACATCTTCCATTAAGTTTTTTAAATTATCAACCAGCATAGACAGTAACTGAACCTTATCTCCTTTTTTCAAAGTAATTATTAGGAGAGTTCAATTGTTGGTTTAGAAATCAATTATTTAGAAAACTCTCTCATTTTAGTGCTTCTCTAAAAGGGCTGGGGTTTATGGTGTGCTTACATTTTGCTTGCACAGCAAAGCCAGCTCCCCAAATCCATCTGTCAAATTTGTGTGCTGTGCAAATACATTTGTGGAAGTAAACAGGAATGTGTCTGAAAAATGATTATTATATCCAAAACATAAGAGTTGAAACTATACAAAGAATTTTTTAAATGCTTTCTAGCTCTGGCATGTGTTGGGGAACAAGGTTTAGATCCTTGCCCTAATTCACTGGTTTATGTAGTATGATTTTGTCATGAGGGAAATGAATCATAACCTTTACCCCCACTCACAGGGGCGAAATGCAGGGGGACTGTGACTGTGACATCTCAGGATCTGGTGAAAGGCTGGGTCCCAGACTTGGCTTTCACTGAGTGATGGAATTGTGTTGTTTTCCTACAGTGCAGAATCCTGCAGGAAGTAGAAGTGAAAATGTTTTCATCCTTTGTTGCTTCTTCTATTTTAAGGCACTCCTTACTTTTTAATATTGGTCTGGAAATATTTTTCCTGCACTTGACATAACTTACATGTTCATAAATACTTCTGATTTGATATAAGAGAGAAAAAATCATAGCATGGGTATTTTAGCACTGCAACAGGAGTCAAATAAAGCAGCCTCCAAAAGGTGGAAATTCTCAAGTCAGGCCTGGTCTGGTTCCCTCCCAGCCAGACCCTTCCTGTGGTTCTGTGAAATGTTGATGAGGCAACACAAATTCACTCCAGAAAGGAACTCCCACCTCTCTGGGCCATGGGACTTTGGCTGCTGACTCTGCCATCAGCATTTCTCAGAAAAAAGGATACAAACCAAATAAGTAATAACTTATCTACCCCTAAAGCAGGAGAAGCTGACAAAGAATAAATAAATGAATAGCAAAAGCTCCAGGGTTACAGTCCCGAGAGATGTACTGTTTGAACTGCACTCACTTAGCTGGGAGCTGAAACTGAGGGCACTTGATAAAACTGTAGGGTTTTGGTATGTTCAGAGTTTTTTCCTGTGTAAAAGAACCTGTTCAATGCCTCGGGCAAATTCCAGCTGGTATTTTGCACAACCCCTGCAGAAAATAGGTTTCATTGCGTGGCTTGCTGGTTCAATCTGTCCTTGCCAAGGAGTCATTTTTGAGGCATCTGGGTGAACACTGCAGTACAGACATTGTATTCCAGCTGCAGTGGTACCAGCCTGTGCTGGACAGATGGGAGTAACACACAGGGCTGGTACCTGGTTTGGAAACTTGCTGTGAGAGGTTATGGTTCTGCCAAAGCAGAAGCTGCAGAAGCAGCTCGTTTTGCAGGCTGCAATATCAAAATCTTGCATCTAAATCCAAAGGTGGGATTTCTTTCTCAGTCATGCCCTGGTTGTACCACATCACCTGCTGCTGACACTGCTGCTGCTCTTCATCTAAAGTCACAAGGAGACAGAGAATAAGACCTTCAGCTGGTGACGTGTTCCAACGAGGGGCTGAGGCAAGAACCCATTTTCAAATGCCTGAAACAAACCCCAACCCAATATCCAACCTATTAGATTAGAGTTGTTAAGAAGACTGAAATAATCAAGGTGGGCTGTGTTGGTTTGTTTGTTTGTTTGTTTGTTTTTTCTTCTTTGTCAGGCTTTTAATTACTCTAAACCAATTATGCCAAGTTCTGACTGCTGATGCTGATGCTGGTGCCCAGGTGTATGTGCTGCAGATTAACTCAGCCAGTCCAGACCAGGGTGCAATATTAATTGAAGCAGGGCTGGGTGAGGAAAATCTGCTCTGCTTACGTTTAGCGCTTACTTGTGGCAAATGTTCTCAACATCCTATTTTTATCACAGGGCAAGTGAACAGGGAACAACTTAAAAAGCACCAGAGCTGTGACAAGAATGGCATTTTCATTTTTCTAAAGAATTTGTAATTTCAAAACCGGTTTCATGCCCATCAGGAAGCAAATCCTATCACTTCGAAATTCGCCATGAAAGAAGATTCCAACCGTAACAAACCAAAATACTGTCTCAGGCCAGCTCCTGACAGATTTTATTTTGACAAAAATCAAGATGCTTCATTTGGTTGCAACTGCACTTTAGTGTAGAATACAGAATAGAAAGGAAGGCCTCATTTGAAAGGAAAAATAAAAATATTGTTGGAAAATATAACAGCTGAGCAAATAAAAAAGTGCTTCATCGGCCCATGCCTCTATTTTTCCCAAAATAAAAATTCAACAAAATTAACAATCTGTCAAACCATTGAGGTATGAGAAAAGTGCACTTCCCAATAAAAATCAAGAAATACATTTTCAATAAACACTTACAGAAAAACTCAGGTGTTTTTGGCTCCATCAGTTCCTGATATGCCACCCCTGAGACACCAAAATACCCTTTTTGGACACAGGTTGCAGCTGCAGGTACTGTGCAGCCACAGTTGGTTGCTCTCTAAGTGCCTTCCAGCTTAGCCATGGATAAGATTCCAAGAGGTAAAACAGATGATCGAGCCAGCCTTGACAACAGCCCAGAGACTCACAAGTTTACCAAGAATTTGCAACTGTGAAAGTCTTCTGAGTAACACCCTGACATGAACTCCCTCAGGAAAACCAGTGGTTTTGTTATTAAATGTGTAATTACCTGGATTCAGCTTCTGCTTGAATAATCTCTTGAGCGTTGCTTTTTCGTCGAGCTGTTGGACCGTAACACAAAATAACCAGCAGCCTTTTCTTTTGTCCTTCTGTCCCTTGAAATAGGATCCCTGTGTTCTTAAAGCGAGGAAGGAGAGTTGAGAAGGAATGTGCTGCCATTTAGCGGGTCAGGTTTTAACACAGTCTCCAATGTAAATTGGGAAATGCTCCAATGAGCTGCACGAGTTTACACAAGTAATCTGCTCATACCCTTGCATTCCTAATCAGTGCCCAGGACCACAATGGGGACACTCTTAAAGGTTAATAACAGTCATTTATTTGTACAAGGATGCAGCAGTACTGTATCCGTATTTCACAGGCTGCTGCAAGCAGATGTGAGTCAAGGAAAATATTACAGGCAAAGAAAATACACTCCTACACAGAAAAAAAATGCTGGAATTTTGCAGAAATTTCTGGAGTGTACTCTCAAGGAACATAGCATTCATCAAGCTGCTTATTACTCTTTACATTTAACAACCACACTGGAACTGTTTTGTCTTATTTCAGAAGTGTAATTTCTCATCGACCTTAGATTTGTGAAAATTAGGTAGAATTAAGTTTAGTATGTCAAACTGGAACACCTGTTTAGTAACATAAACATATTTAAATATCAACCTTTCCTTCTGATTGGTTTTTGTGGGAGCAAATACTGATTAGAAGCAGAAATTTCAACCCATGACCTTCCATGGCAGGAGCTAACACATCGTGCCATTAAGTTCTGATATTGAATTATCTCATTAACTAAAAAGGGCAGTTTTCATTTCTTTTTTTTTAAATTTTAATTTTGCCAAGCACCATGACTTGCAGTGTTGTAAAGAAACCTTGAAAGCAAAGTTTATGGTCTTTCTCCATGCTTGCACAAGGCACCATGGTCAACACATCTCTTACAAACAGAAATAAACCACACCAAAGGCATCCCTCATAATGAAAATCTTTTTTCTTTTAGAGATATTTTCAATGAGCAGTGGTTTTTTTTGTGGCACAGTTCTCTCTACTACATTGGAAGAGATAGAGTTCAGAATATAGGTAAGATTGATGGTCTAAATAGCACCTGATAAAAGGAAATCTATTTCTTGTTGAACATTTATTACAACAAACATATGCAGCAACACCAACTGTTCAAATCCTTGTATTTGCTAATAAAGACTTTGCTGGTGTTAAAGTTCAAACTTGAAGCAAATGTAGATGCAAAGAAATTATACATTTTGGGATTTTTTCAACCATAATCTTGTCAGAACAGATTATCAAATGATCACAGTAGTAACAAAATGAATTGGGGTTTAAACGTTTATGAAAAAGCAGTTAAATTGTAGAATCACACTTTTTGGTAGACTAAAGGCATTAAACAGACCTTGTATTAGGCTTTGAAATTAATGGGTCACTGTATAACATTCCAGTCTTCATAGATTGATAAGATTAATGCTTGCTTATATAGCAAATTCAATGGCACATTTAATTTAATATGAATGTTTAAAGTTAAATTGCTTTTGGATTAAGTCTAAACTCATTATTAATTTTAACGTCTGAAAGAACTTCCATTTTTCTTTCATTTTGTTTAATCAAGTGCATCATCATTAAGTAAAGGCTATGAACTTAGATAGTGGAGAAATTAGGAAGTTTATTAATTTAGTTTTTGAAAGATCTATTTGTTAAAGTTTAATTCAGTGGCCATTTTAGGTTCCATAAGAAGTTAGGAAAAATAGTGACTGCAGCCTGTTCAGTTTTCCTGTAATGATTCAGAGGGAGAGGGTGCTTTTGGGCAGCACACGAATCCCTCTGGGCATTTCAAAGGTGAATTTTGTATTCCCACCTCCTTGGCACTTTGAAAGACCGATCCCCCTCCACTGTGGCTCAGCACAGCTGCTGCCCACGCCTGGCTCACAGTGCCCACGAATGAACTGATCTCAGTGAATGCCCCCCAGTTTGCATCTGTGAGACCCTGGCTCCGTACTTCCCACTGGTGTTCCGGCTGAGAAAGGATCTTTCCTTAACTCTGCATCAGAAGTTCAGAAATCTGAGTGCCAGGTGAAACCTGCAGCAGATTTTCAGATGGAGAGGACGCAGAAGTCACTTCTCAAGAGCAGCCACACACGGGTTTGTGCCACCACACACGGGCACTCCCTGGCACAGTCACACACTGTGCACTAATTACAAGTTCCCGAGCAAACATCTCTTCAAAAACACTCACACATCCTCTTGTTATGTAAAACTTCGTGCATTTGATGAGAAGCATGGCTGAGGGACCATGAAACCCCTCTCCGGGATTTACCTGGGACTATCAGAGTTTAAGAGTGTTAGCTAATGAATTATTCAAAATGAATTAATAGCTTGGGAGAGTCCTTCACCTGTCTGACACAACTTCATTTTCCCTAGATAAGGTTTCTCAGCAGAGTCAGACACTGGCAAACAACTTTGTTTTCCCTTTCTAATGTGTGTGAAAATGTGCCCTGTAGACAATGAAAAAAATATTTCCTTGCATAATAATAATAATTTAACCTAGCTGCAAGGTAATTTGAGGATGGACCTTTGAATGCTTTGCAGTGGAGACAAAATCACCAGCTGATACCTGACCACGTCCAAAACTCAAGAGACAAACCAAACCCAGGGCAGAAGCCAGGCTGCTGTGTCCAGCTGAGCACTCTGTTCTCTAGGCAGCACTGCTCATTTTCTCAAAAAGCAACCACAGCTCTCCATAAAGTATGACATAATATTTTAAGTTACTTTTTCTTGTCCATTGTATACAAAATGCATTTTTTAATGAGAAGAGATATATACTTGCATCATATTTGTCAGTTCTTTCCCACTGAATGTCTTACTCAGGAGCTGAAGAACAATTTGCCTTTTGTAATACTGCTGTCTCCCACTTATTTATGGGTTTATTTAATTAAGGAGAGGAACCTACTTTTCTTTATAATTGACTTTGCGTGGTGTGTCTACTGCCAGTATCTCATTGTTTGCAAATGGTGAGGGTCTGTGTGCACAGACACACACACACCTATGAAGAATTGTGCCTTCACGGCTTCCTTTGTGATTTACTGTAAATTGTTAAGCACTTCTAAATCAAAACACCTTATTATAATGCTATTTACAATGTTTGAAATCGTGCTAATCACAAAGTAACAGAATAAATTCAAACGAGGTCTCTGTTCTCTTGCTGGATGTTCCTTTGTTTAAGAGGACAGCAAAGGATTCCAGAGCTGGTGGTGACCTGTCCCCAAAACCGGACGTTTCGAACTCCGTAATGACTTTGACTCCATGCTGAGTCAGGGACAAAGAAAATTAAGATTCTTCCCCCCTTCACCTCAAATGTCATCCGTGTGGAACATCAGGATGGAGGTGGGTGAGTTTTATGGTGTCTGCTCCTCCTGAGAAGCCACAGGAGTTATTGCTGTGCTTTCCCTCCCGTCTCTCATGACGGGCACACGAGCTGACCCTCTGTCAGGACGTGGAATTTGTTGCTGCCTCTGCTTTACAGCAAATTACTACTGCCCTGAAGCAAAGGAGAAGCACGGAAGGAACATGTCTCTGAGGCACATCTCTGAGGTTATTCCAGGGGGGGATGCAGCTTATGCATCCTTTTTTTCTTTCTTTTTATTTTTTAATTTAGATCAACAGCTATGAAAATAACTCTGCTCAAGAGTCCCAGGGGGTTTGTTTCAGCCCCTCAATCACTCCCAGCTCTCGGGGGATCCTGCTGCAGCACTGCCAATCCTCTCACTCCCCTTCCTCCTCCGGGGAAGGCCAGCTACTGATGGGGTTAAAGCAGACAAGATGGGAAAAGAATATTGGCTATGGGCTGGAATAATGGGAATAGCAATGGAACGGGGCATCAGCAGGGACATGGAGGCTGAGAGAGCAGAAATGTAGTGGAGATCAAAGCAGTTGGGAGCAGTCCTTTGTACTACTCATAGCTCCCGTATTTTGGAGGTGGAGAAGAAATGTAACAGCAGTGTGCTGTTCTCCCCCAGGCCACCCCCGCTAGGGGCGCTGGGCAAGCCCTGCGAGCGCTGCGGGCGGACAGAGCACCGCTGCCGTGTGGGGACCGCACGCACTGTCCAAAAGGCTGACATGGCACATACAAGGCCAGGCGAGCGCTCAGTGTGGGCTATCATGAAGGAAAGGAAACCAAGAGGAGAATCTTGAGTGACAGCTGGCTGAGGAGATGCTCTGCTGTGCCTGGGAGCAGAGCCCTGAGCCAGGACAGAGCCCTGCTCTGTGCCTGCTGGAGGTAAGGCAGCCCTAACCAGCAGCAGGCTGGGGAAACACAGACCTCCCCCCTGATTTTTGTCATGTTTCTGCTTTCTTTCCTCCTTATTCTTGATGAATAACACTTAAAGGCGTTTGTCTTTTATTTTTAGCCAGAACAAAAAGAAACTGCATCATTCTTCCTACTTTACTGCCCTTCACTGAGACCCTGAAGGGTGACATGAGGCAGGACCAAGCTTCACCTGCTTGTTACTGAGCAAGCTGTGCCTTTTCTTCCACAGAGTTGAGCTGTAGATCTTTCTAAGCCATGCAGAAAGCAGTTTTCTTGCCAAGCAATTCACAAAAATGGATTAAGAGAGAACATGGTTGTCTAGAAATGGCAAAAAGGTGTGTCCTGTGGTTTGTTTTACTCTGACAGTGCCCATTTCCCTCACTCTCTTCCCATGCTTGCTGTATTTCCCTCTCTGGAGCCAGAAGTGTCTCTCCCATAACTCATCAGGGCTGCAGGAGAAGGGGATTTGATCACGGCTGTATCCATGGGTAACATCAGAGCACAAATAATAATTTTAGAAGCAGGATTACTGAGCAAAACATTTGCCAACGAAGACAGTGGATATTGTAACAGAAATTCACTGCCTGCTTGACATAGATTGAATATAAATGTATCCTGAGATTATAAGTGAAAGAATTGGTTTAATATATTTCCAACAAAATAAGCTTCTCTTGGAAAATATCAGTGAAATGGAGCTTTGCTTATTTTTTGCTTCTTATTAAACATTTCTCATTGAAACTTTTTATAAAAAACCTTGAACTGGTTTTATCAAAATTGTATCTTTATTTCAACATTAAAATTTAATTTGAAATATTCAGTATTTTTATTCACATTATTTCATGATCTGTCAGCAGTAAAAACTGTGAAGCTTTATCCCACATAAGGATATAGAAAACGGCTCCTCCTCTATTGTACTGATAAAAAAATCAGCAGCCTCTGATGATGCTTTTGTTCTCAGCAAATTCTCCCATACATTGACATTTCTTTAACCAAACTATGACATCGAAATAATAAAAAATAAAAAGACAATTTTAAATCTAAACTTTTGAGTTTGAAATGCACATTACTTTTTGAAGCAGCTATTTAGAATTTTCCTTTTGTTGGGAAGATATTTGTTCCATTTCTGAACAAAATTGAACTTCAAGATGTCCACATTTCCCAAATAGAAATTCTATATTCTGTTCAGCTCTGTTTAAAAATTCAGCATGTTACGTGGTGCTCTCATTGCTCAGAATAGTGCTATTTAGGATTGTGCTATTTGTGGAATATTTGACAATTATTAACAAAATATCATTTCAGCCTAGCTTACAACTTCAGTTCAAATTCTACTTGATAGTGTTTATGTGCAGGCTGAAGTGCTTTTCATGTGTTACAATGACATCTTCAGATGTCTTGCACTATCTCACAGTTTTCAAATGAGGCAGCTCAAACGGGACTCTTTTTAGTGGCAATTTCATGAAAATCATCTGAAGAAAAAGATTATTTAGAAGTAAATGGAAGGGGGGAGAGCACGAAAAGTAAATGAGGCAATGCATTTCCAGCTAGGTTAAATGTCAGATTAAAATTCAAAGAAGCAATAACAGTAGGCAACTGTTGTCAGATTGGAATGACTGAGAAGTGATGGGTCTGGTTCTGTGGATGCTGTAGAAGTTGCTGTATTTGGGCATTTCAAAGGCTGGATGGGGCAGATTCTCTGTGGAGGTAAAATTTAAAAAGTTCTCTAAGGTGTCAAATGGAAGATGACAATTTATATCAGCTGAAGATCTGACTGGTGTTGTACTACTCTTATGGGAATAACAGGATCCCAGATTTGTTTGGGGTGGAAGGGTCCTTAAAGCTCATCTTGTTCCACCCCGTGCCATGGGCAGGGCCACCTTTCACTGGAACATATATGATATATGCAATACAAAACATACTCCTACAAACACAGCTAGTATTGCATGTTACTTATATGGCCTTCCCTTAGTGTTAAAAGACAGCCCTATCCTAACACCCTCAAAACCCTATATTTTTTTCTTAGACTAAGTGATACAGCTGTGAAAATCCACAGTGCAAATAAAATGCAGGCTGTGTGCTTGTCTGGAGCTATGCATGTACCTGTGCTTGCCCAGGCATGCTCAGAGGCACACCCCGCTGCACAAAGGACTTGCTGGAGCTAGGAAATGTTTTCTGCTCACCTTTTTCCTTTCCCAGGCAGAGATTTGGGTAGTGCAGGATCATCCCCTGAGTAGGAGCACGTGAAAACATCATATAACAAATTGCCAGATTGGTGGTGGAGCTGCACAGACCTCACGGGTGCCTTCCTCCCTGTGGTGCTTTGGCTTTTAGGAACAAACATGCACATTTCCCTGGTGGTCTCTAGCAAAACACACGAAGAATTTTTTTTTTTTTTTCCTTTCCCTTCCCCATCCTTTGTGAATTATGGAGTAGTAAGAACATTTTTAAATACAGCTCTGCAGACAGTGAGGTACAGCTCCACTCTGTGCAAGACGAATTGAAGCTCGTTTATGAAAGTACATCTAAAAATGCCAAGGGAGTAGACTTACCAAAGAGATGACATCAAGTTGTCACTCATTCTCAATACACGCACCTGTGATTGAGAAAAGTGTTTTCTTTAATATAACCTGATATTTGAAGAGAACATGACAAAATGAAGTCCCATCCCTTCATCATTTACATTATGCCTTAGGGGTACGAAGCTGATCTAAGGCATTTTGATTTATGCCTATTAGTGAAGCTGTACCTACAGATGATCAAAAGGCTCATTCTGATTCCTATAAAATAGTCAATATCACAATTAGGGAAACATATTAGGTATAATTAAATTACAGCTATAAATGACATGGAACTGAGATATTTTATGATAAATATCAGTTGATATACCAGCCTTTTTAAAGAATTCATCCCATCCATCCTCCTTCTAAAGACAGATCCTAACTACAGGACATGAAAAATGATGCACATGAAAAAGAGCCTTAGAATTAACCCAGCAACCTCTTGTGCTTTCCCATCTGGCCCTGAACAAGCTTTACCGTGAAAGGACAGGCAGAAGGAAAACACCTTTTGTCTTTATTTCAACCACGAGTATCCTTTGCAAGCCAAGATGTGGTAGAGGTGAGCAGGGAGGGAACACAGAGCAATCCATGCCACGGGAATCCAGCAGAGCTCAGTGCACATTTTACAGAAATCGGGGTATTTGTATGCAAAAAAGAGCTTGGGATGGCCCAGAGGCAAGGAGAGAAAACACATTGCAAGGAGTCCATTCCCCATATTCAACATGCCAAAGACATATGCAATTAGAAATATCCATCCCACCACCTGCAATGAACTCAGGGACACTCAGGTCAGAAGTGCCCAAAGTTAGCCAGGAACACAGCAAACCCAGCTGCAAAATCCTGAGCTTTTCTTTTTGCAGTGATTAGGTTACCTGTGGAATACATACATCATTTCAGCTCCTTTCAGGAGCTAAGATGTGGAAATTATTTCCACACGGAGAAAATCCTACTTACCCAGTGACACGAGGGCACGAGAGCAAACATGAGAACTGCAATTATGTTTGATCTGTGCTCTGCCTAGTCTGCTGTACTCCCTGGATGCTGCAAGCTCCTCATCCTTGGGCTAGGTGTGAGAAGCTTCCAGTGAAATAAAAACCTGAAATTGTGCTAAACCCCACTACTGAAGGAGTTCTTGCTACCCTCACCCCTGATAGGCAGATGACTGTAAACACCCACTGTACAATCCTTGCTGCTCAGGACCTCTCCCCTCCCCAAGGCCAATGGAATGTGACTGCAGGGGGGCTGCCATGCCCTGAGCCCACTGCCTGCCATGCTGGGAAGTATCATTTCCAATCCTGTTCCCTTTCAGCAGTCAGGACCCTTCTGTCAGCTCTCATGTCATTTTTAGGCCATAGCTTTCCTAGGCATAAAAATCATCCTTTTGTTCCTGCAGGAGAGCACAAGTGCTGGAAAGCAGCTGGGCACCTGACTTCTTTAGGGCTGCCCATACACAGCAACTGGACAGGTCAGATCAGCCACAGGGCATAGCTGAGTGACTGGAAATCAATTCATACACTGATAGCAGTGTGGAAAAATGATCCAAGAGGAGTCCAGAGCCAGCACAGAGTGCCTAGGTGGAAAAGGACACTCTGCAGGGTGGCCAGGCCTTTGAGAACCATCTGAAACAAGCTCCCTCACTCAGGTTGCAGTTGAGCGAGGGTGAACATTTAATTGTAATGGTTTTGACTTCAGTGAAAGTGCTCATCTGTTCAGCATTAGACATCTGCTTAATTTCCTGGATGGATTGAGTCCTACAGAGCTAAACATCCAGGAGTGACAAATGCTGGTTCAGGTGTGGGATTATGCCACTCTGAGACAGATGTTCCTAAGCCACCACATGCATCAAAGTCAACGGCACTGAAAGAGGGTTGAATTTAGCCTTGTTCCTATGTTTATCCATCCTGCAGCATTATGTGTTTTCCTTCCCTTCATTTTTGTATTCTACTGTCTCACTTCAGTACAAACTGTATGAGACAGAGGCTCCTGGGGGAGCAGCTGCAGATTTGAAATTCACATCACTGTTCCCCTTAAGCCTGTCAGATGATCAGATAGCCGAGGAAGTGCTAATAGCTTATGCTCTGGTGAAATATGTTTTTCTGTACATGATTACCTTTGTATTTTGTTCCCCTTATCCCTGATTGTCAGCATTTTAATTAAAAGTAGAGGTGTGAGAACATGGGAAAACCTGTCTGCAGAACAAGGCTGACTTTGATTCAAGTTAGTGTACTAAGTTTGTAAACGTGGAACCCAATTTTCTGCTGCTGTCATCTGTCTGGAGAGAGACCATGGAGCTGGATGCCAAGCAATTCACTTGGCTTCCTGAGGCCCCTGTATCTCTCCAGCAGGGCAGAGGGGGTGTTCATAGCAAGTAACCCTTGATGGAATTTTCCAAAGGTGCTTTGAGCTGCTGTTGCTGCTCTGACTAAAAGTTTCTGTCCCTACTACAACACTGGGAGACCATTTGATGTCAAATCAGCTCCTCAGCACCTCCACAGCCAGAGCTCCAGTGCTCAAGGGCTCTGTTTTATCAGCTTTATGGCTGGATTTAGGAGATTAACATCCACAGGTTTTGTCTTTATGGGAATACTGACCTTGTAGACAACACAGCAGGCAATGTGCCTAATTTCTCAACTGCTCCAGTTCAGACCTCCATATTCTGGTGCCAATTAATCCAGAGGTTGGTGTGGAGCACATTGGTGTGAATTCAGTCTGTTGCAGAGGGAAATCAAGGGCAGGAGCAGGCAGGAGCCTCTCTAATGAGCACAACTGGAGGCCCTGTAAGAGCCCTGGCTGGAGAACTCTGGCTGGCGTGGGCACACCCTTCCCTCCTGTGCAGGAAAGTACTGCTGAAGGGCCTGGGACAGAGAGCACAGGGCAAAAAACCTAACCCCTTCATCTGCCCCCCAGTATCTGCTAGTGCACTGCCAGCTTCGGTGGTACCTTACATAAAAACCCCCAGAAACCCAATTTAGTGCCAGCAGCCCTGGCTCTGGCAGGGTTGGCCTGTTCCAAGCTGAGTCTAAGCACAGTCATGATCCAGAATTAGATCTCTTCCATATGCCCTGGGAAACCCAACTGGTAGGAGCCTCAGCTCTGTACTGGATTCAGCTTTGTGTAACTCACCCACTTCTGGAGATGAAAATTTTCCTCCTGAGTTACAGTAAAGTTTTTTTAAAAGTAGCCAATCTCTAGTGGGGACTATAAAATTGAAATTGTGAAACAAAGAGAAATCCTTATGCTTTTCCTTGTTGTACAGTACTTGGGATTGTTAATTTATTTTTCTCAGGATTTTTATGATCAAAAAATACCTTTTTGATGTTAAAACAAAAAATTAGCACCTCATCACAAGAAAAAAATGTACTATTTTATCATAAATCAGTGTGAAGATTACATTCTGGTGGGATTTTTCAGGTGGGAACATGCTGTAAACCAGTGTGCCAGGGCACATATCTGATTGTTGAGGTGACACAATCATTTGACAGAAAAAATTACAAGATGAAAGGAAGTAAAACAACATGATAAAGACGAAAGATGATGCAGCAAAAAATACCAGGAGGAAAGAAGTGAACATGAAATAATAGCATTAGGACACAAGAAAATACAACGTGATGGAAAAGAATTAGCCTGATCTGGTTCCTGACGCTGCTGCATGGGAAGAACTGTTATGAAGATGTATTGCAGGGACAAAATGCAACGTTGGATTGCCCAGAATAGGACACAGAAATGGACAAAGCAGAAAAATGCTGCCATACACTGCAAAGAACACAAAATGCTTTTCTATTTATATTTTAATGATCTCATTCTGATTCTGTGGAGCTCACGGCAATAGCGGTGTTCACACGGACACTTGGCTGATTGAAATATTCATTTAATATAAATAACCTTAGGGTCTCCTCAGGCACAGAGGGAGGCAGGAGAAATTCCCTGCGGGTGCTAAAGCCCTGCTCCCAGGGCTGAGGGCTGCAGGGCTGGTGCCTGGCTGGGATTTGGGGTCTGCAGGAAGGGCCACGCCTGACGAGACAAGATGCGCTCGATTCCACCGTCGGCCGCCGCGCTGCTGGGGCTGACAGCAAACCCCCGCGTCTCTGCTGTGCTTACACATTGCCATACTTAAGCCGAGGTGAAATCACTGAAGTCTGGGCAAATCTCAGTTTCAGATTGCCTCTGTGACTTTTAGGGTGCTGTGTTTCTTTCTGTGGCAGGAAAGTAGGTTGCTGATATTCTTGGTTCGTCTTTGCTCGCAGAGGTAAAATTAGAGGCCTTGAGATTCCTGCTGGTAGAACAAGCTCTCAATTTCTCACTGTCGAAATTCAATCTGATTTCTATCTTTTTCACTAAAAAGCTGTCAACAGAAAATAAGCAATTCCCATCAAAGAGCTATATTAGTTTCTGAGGTATACACATTTGGCTGGTGGATGAAGAAAACCTCAAAGTAATTTAAATTTTTTTTTTTTATTATTTTCATTTGCATTTCCTATCAAACTAAGCAAAAATATTAATGCAGGACATAACTATAACTCATTCAAAAGAAAAGAATCAAAAAGAGAGAGGCTGATTCACTGCTACATCACAAATAACTTCTTTTCTTACGGTGGCCCTGGGTCTGATTTTCTCCTCCTCATGCTGGTGTAACTCTGTCATCCTGGTGATCCTTTATCTACTGTGGTGGAAGCAGGAAGGAAGCACATATTTGCAATGAAGAACATATAATTAAAATCAAACCCAGAAGCTCTCTTTTCAGTATGCAATAATTTGAGGAGCCAATGGGACTGTCTTGATATGCCAACAACATAACCCCACTTTTCATATGTGGAATAGCAGCTTTCAAATGCAGAGACTATATAAATTAGATTTCAGGTGCGTTTTTGCATTTGCAAGTCACATTTTGAAACCTGATTTACGTTTTATTTATAAAGAAATGTTGAAAAACATATAATATTTTCAACTTTTTAAAATCACAAAGGAATGGTGGATTTTTCACTGCAGTTTCTGCATTACTCAGTTTATCACGGGAATCTTGACAAAGGGGACAATTTTTAGTCCACTTTGGACTTTAGGTGTTAAATCCACACTTCAGCTTTGTCAGACCTTTGAGAATAACACCTGAGCTTCATACTTCTCCCTCTTTTTTGACAGATATTTAAGCAAAAAGGTTGTTCAGATTAGAGTTCTGTGGTCATTTAAGAGTTTCTATTTCTTTGTTACACAAATTTATTTGCAGCTTTTTTTACTGTGGCAGCTGAGCCGTTACTCCAACTCCCCTTCTGATAGATTTGCCATAAGGAGAACCTCCTTACAGGGACAGAGAGCCCAGGGAGAGCCCAGCCTGTCCCTAAAACCCAAAAGAGCCAAGAAACCCAGCCCTGATCTCTAAGACTTGCCTATTTATTGTTTTCTCACAATGTCTGTTCTTGCTCATTTTTTGCTCCTCTTGGATTCTTCATAAGAACTTCAGTCACATTTCTTCCTTCCACAGCTTTCACTGCTCAGAATTTTCAAGATAGCCTAATTCATTTCAATTCCGTTGGTTTTGTTTGCAATATAAAAGATGAACGAAGGAGAATGGTAGTGTTCCAGCTAAATATAAAAGTCCAGCTGCAGGAGAGAGCATGAAATCCTTAAGAAAACCTGCCACAAGAATTCCAGTGCTGCAGAGCATTTCCCTGTGCAAGCCCTGGATCCCACCATCTATAAAGAGCAGCCTAAAAAAAAAACCCCATAGAGCAAGTGAACAAAAAAATGAAATAAATGAGAAATAGAGAGGAAATGAAAGTGATACTTGATGGGAGGAGGGCAGAAAACAAGCACAAACTTGGGGCTTGTTCTCCACAGCTTCCCTAATGGGACTTGCTGAGATCCTTGGGTGCAGAACATTGTCTGAGGGGAAGCAAGGAAGAGAACAGAGAGCAAATAAAATCCCAGGATTGAACTCAGAGCCTTCTCCCATGGGCTGCACTGGATGCTTGCAGTGCTCTGGGGATTTTGCTGTGCAGCATTTAATGGCACTTAAACACATGCTTTCTCCCATGGAGTGTTGGGAAGTGCCCACTGTATAATGGAAAACCTGTAGGGGAAGGAGATTTATCCACAGCTGCTAATGGCTTTCTTTTGCTCTCCCTGAGATTCTTTATTCATCCAAATATATTGCTTTCCACCTGAAAAATATTTATCAGAATGGAAAGACACACTAGGAAGCTTCTTCCCAGGAGGGATTAAATGACCACAAATCTCACAACTTCCAGGAAAAAAATGTAAAACTCTGTAATTTGTCCTAACTTTTTTTTTTTTTTATAAGTAAATCAACAAGAAAAGAGGAGCTGAGAAAGGAAACAGAAATCCTTGACATTTATCACACAAATGTTTAAGGCATTTCCTGATCTAACAGGTTATAACTACAGAGACAAATAAGCTGAGGTGCTACATGCAGAAAAGTTTAAGTGAATTGAGATATTTCAGTCAATTCTACTGTTTTTCAAGAGAACAGGTCCTGTGTTAAGATTCAGGGCAAGAATGTATGAGATCTGAAATCAGGTTTGTGCTCTGTCCCAGAATGTCTGTGTGGCTCCAAGCACGTCCCTCTGAAGCAGATTTCAAAGCTGCTTACACACCTAAAGAAACAAATCGAGCTGTGAGTCCTTCAGGTAGGAGATGGACATTTTCATGCATTTGAAAATCCCACTTGGCACCACAGCAGCCATTTGACTCTGTGAGTCTCCAATGGTCTGTAAAAAATTCAGTCCTTAATCCCTCTTCACCTCAGTAGTAAAACAGGAGCAGCAGCATTTTCTTTCCTGTCCAGTCTATTTAATTTGCAGCTTAAATCACCTCAAAGCAGCTTAAAGCAGGGGTTCTCTCAGTAACCACAGCTATGTCCTCCAGCCTTCTCCACAAACAGCAGTGAATAATCACCTGCATTCTCAGTCACAAAATTCCAGCATCCAGGGCTGCAATACAAGATGGGGGGGCTGGTGAGAAGACAGTCAGGGATGCAGAAGGAGAGGCAGCTCCAGCTGTGTTCTCATGCAAAGAAAGGGCTTTGGTTCCTGATGCCACCAGAAAGTTGAAGGGTAGAGAGGGACGAGAGGGTGTAAAGGTGGAGTGGTGGCAGGGCAGAAAAATCACCTCTTTTTTAAAGTGTCAGAAGAAAATGTTTTCAGTTTTGCATGGAGATCAAAGTTTACTGTGGAAAACCTTGCAGAAAATCCAGGCAAAACCACAATAACCGGTTTTTATAATCCAGGCAAAAACTGTCCCTGCTAACACGTGACTCTGTTTTTGTACCTGAGCATTGCGTGGGGATGGGGTGGGAGAAGGGAGGGAGGGCAGAGCAGCCTTCCAGCCAGGCTGCAGGATGTGACCCAGGGACTGGGATGGGCTGCCTGATGGGCAGGGCAGAAAAAGTGCCCTTGGCAGCAGGGCTCCCCTCCCACACACAGCCCAGCACAGGAATTCACACCCAGAGGACCAACAGGATCCTGAGGGTGTCTGAGCTCTGTGGAAGCCTGAGCCCAGAAGAAAAAAGCTCAGAGAACTCGGAAAATGGTAGCCCTGAAACTGCACAGAAAAGGCTGTAGAAAACAAGATGCTGTGGTAAACAAAATAGGAACAAAAGCTCAGAAAAGACAGGGAAAGGAGGCTCTAAACGTACAAAGCATTATCAGTTGGGAATGTTGAACAGCTGCACTTATCAATACTCCACTCAGTTCTAGATATCTGAAAAGCAAGATTTTCCTTCGCCCAGGACACAAAGCACCACACTGATATTGTTTTCTGTAATATTTTTGTGCTCAATTGCTGCAGCTGATCTCAACCCTTTCTAGTCTTAGAGATAAGAATGCAATCTCCCAGCTGGATGTCCCACATGCTGGGACTGCCATCTGCCCATTACATTGTCCAGACACCAAAGCCCCACAGCAAATTCCTTTATTTTTGAATATAGGGAGCTGTCTACGTCCTTAAACCCTCCAGAGAAGGGCTGAAAAAGCCATTTTTATGGTACCCTCATGGGTTTGATGAATATTCCAACAAGCCAGTGCTTCTATTCTCATAGCAACAAGGTGAGGCTGAGGCACACTGATATTCCTCCAGAATTTACAGACTGAGAGCCACAGCACAGACAGACCCGGGGAATTTGTCTGCATGATAAGGGTGAATATTCCTGAGCCCTGAACTGGTATGAGGAGAGACAGTTCTGGTCTCAAAGCCACTAAGTTGTGTTATTCTGGGGCTTCCAAATCAAGACAGGCTCGTGCATGGGATCAGGGACCTGAGGCTCTGAACTGTCTTTTCCTGACTGCACTGACAGATCTTAATCAGCCTTCTCGAGGTCAGCAAGAACCTGTGGCAGCAATTCCTCCTAGAAATCAAGCTTTTTGTTTCCCCCTCAGGGAGCTGTAAAAATACAAACAGATATAAAAGATACTTTCATTTCATGCAAATATTTTACATTTTCTTCCTTACTCCTCAATTCTTTCTGATATACTACTGCAAGTTACAATTAATGAGAAATTTGTTCCATCATTTCACAGAGTTTCAGCTGCCTGGATCTCTGCATTAAATTCCATTGCCCCAGTCACTGTCATGTCTCTTGTCATCCTACTTTCAGCTACTTGAAAACAAAGAAACAAACAAAAGCATCCTTTTTTTTTTCAGATAAAAAAAAAAAAAGGGGTGTTTGTGGAACTAAAATAAAAACTGTAGCTGGTTGGTTATTTTGATTAGTTTAGAAAGAGCAGAGTTGGCCACAATCAAAGAGCAAAAAAGGCAGAGCTCTGCAGGACAGAAGCCAAATGAAGAAACAGTGGTGTGTTAAATAAAGAGATGTCACTCAAAGCACATTATGCAAACTATTTAAAATAGTTAATAGACTTTCTCAGAAAACTTTAGAAATAATTGATGGGACGTATTAAGAGATGAAAGTGATTAAATTTATTTTGATTAATTTGCTCAAACTCCTTAATTCTTTACTTGATGATTATTTTTCAGAATGCCTGGAAATATACGTAGCCTGAAGAAGGGGAAAAAAAAGATAAAAGCCCCAGCTGCAGTGGTATTAAATAGGCCACAAATGAAACAGAGCTCACTTTAACAGTCCAGAGCACAGATTTACACTCAGTGTTGCAAAGTGAAAAAAATTCCAATCAAGTTGGATTTCAGGAAACAGAACAGTTCCAAACCTTATTAGGGTCTGTGTTTTAAAAGCTTTTTCAGCAGCACCCACCATCAGAGGCTGCCAGCAGCTAAAAAGGACTGAAAATTACCTTTTTTTCCTGAAACTAATGCTGGAACTTTTCATCTTTCCTGACTTATACAGAATTTATTGGAGACACATGGTGAAGTTCCCATGTCAGATTCCAGTTGGGCTCTGTGAACAGTGCATTATTAGTGCAATATTAGCAATAATCCACTGATGTAGAAAAAATACTAGACCACAGGTGGACAATGGAGTGCAATACATTTTAGGAATCAGCGTTCATATTTGGGGATTCCAGTTCCAAAATAGGAATTATGATGGTAATTTGAGCCAGGACAGAGAAAACATTGTTTATGACTAAAAAATGGATATTTTAGGGAAGCAAGGCATGGCTTGGTTTTAATCAGGCTGTCCCATATGCCCCTTTCTTAAGAAAAACAAGATACTACATTAGGAAACTTAAAAAAGAGTGCACAAATGCTGGAAAACCCACACTCAGTGTGTAGGAATCAGTAAGAAAATGTCCTGCTCTGAGGACACAGCACCAGTGATCTCACAGGATTTGCTCCAGGCCTAACACAATTCAGTGTATTTATTGACATATTGGTGCAAAATAAGATAAAGAACTCTGCATATTGTGGGTGCTGGGAAGTACTTTGGACAGAATTCACAATGATTTTGACCTTACTAAATTGGAGAGGCAGCCTGGAGTCAGTAAGATGAAATTCAGTAAAGACAAGTACAAAGTATTCTACTAAGGAAGGCAAAATAAACTTGTAATTACAAAACTGGGAATTAAGTGGAACATGCCACAAACTGTTTCTGGCTGACCAAAGTAGCACTTTGGGTAAAAAAAGGAAGGAAAATCTAAATGAGAGATGTAATTAAGAGACACTCTTTCAGAGCACCAGTGAGATAATTATTGCACTTTGTAGGCTGGAGGAACCCGTGTCTAGAAGAGCTGGTCCTCACACCAGGAGACATGGGCCAAATTAAAGAGAGGCCTGAGGATAATAACAAAAATTACTAGGATCTCAGAAAATATTGCTCGTCTTAAAAGGTTAAAATAATTGGATTTGTCTGAACCAGAAAAGATGGAGGGGGACATGAGAAATGTCTTCAGGTTATTATAAAGGAGATGGTCAGTGGCTCTCCAGCTAAACTGAACTTTAAATGAGAAGAAATAGGTTTAATTTTCATCTCAGCAAATCCAAGTTGGACATTGGGAGGACTGTGGTAACTGTTAAGAGCAGGTAAGCATTACCTGAGAGTCCAGAAAAGACTCTTTATGGAAATGCTTTTAAAAAACACCTAAGGAGTATGGTTTAGCAAAGATCTAGATTTACAAGATTTTCATTAGACTGGAGACAGAATGAGACAAATTAAATGACTTTTGTTTCTGGTCTCCTACAGCTCTTTCACAGGTGAGAATTCTGTGAAATTCTGTGAATTCTGTATTTAAAGAGACTAAAAGTAATCCAGCTGATGCTGACAGGATCAACATCACTGTATTATTTTGCTACAGGTCTGGCCCTTTTTCCTAACCTATACACTATTTTAATAGCTTTTTCAAAAAAGATACCAAATTCCTTTCCTGTGCTTTATAATGACAAATCCTTGGCATTAGCACTAATGAAAAACTGGTGTAAGTGAAAGAAAACCGAGATCCACTCCATCTCTAAACAAACACTACAGATACTCATTCAAAATTCACAAATCTCCCCATCTTGCCTTAAAACATAAATGTGTGAACAGCTCAGAAATAGTGCTGCTGAGCTCAAATGCATCATCCAATTCTCTCCTAGCAGAACAGAAGGCATTTCTTAGTCAAGACAATTGAAAAGGCTGCAACTTGTGAATAAAATCTTAGAAAAGGTTGGCACATGTCTGTCTTCCCTCTTCTTGACCTCCTTGCAGCTGTATCTGCTATCTCATTAATTCCACTGGTTCCGTTGTACTCAGTGATAAATTCAGTCAATAAGGTCAATAAGGTCAATATCTTTGTGTGACAAAGACACAAACCAGATTTCCATCTCCATTGTAGCTGATGATAACATTTCCAATAACTTTAAAAAGTTTCTCTGACAATCTTCTACATCTGTGGGGCCAGGCCTAAAATTTGCATTTTGACCATGCATTGATCTAAATGTATTGCATTGTTTGCCTGGGTAAAGCAAAATCCCCTTTCTAGCAACACTTCTGTCAAAAGTATCCTGTGCAATTTATTTTAGATTATTTAGAGAGCCTGTGAGGATCCCAAAGGACAAAACACAAATGTCTTCCTTTCTGGGGCTGAGGTGCTCCACATTGACCTGTCACACCAATTCTTTTCTTTCCTTCTTGCCAAACACTGACTGAAAAGGTTTTTCATCTGTTTATGTTGCATAAGGGAAGGAGATGAGGAGGATGATTCTGAAAATATTTCTGTATTTGTCCAGCATGACACAGATTGGCTCTTTGTAGATTGCATATTATTGATAAATACAAGCAAAGGAATGAAATGTTGTGATGCTAATTGTTTGTGAAGTCTATCATAAACAGGACAGCTGAGTAAAAGATGGATGTTTCCAGTCATGCTTCCCAATATTGGAAGAGACATTTAATGCAAACTGCATGAAGAGAAGCCAAAATAAATTCACTACAAAGTGGAGTCATTATTTTCCATCTTGATCTGGGATGCTCTCAGATAGATCTACTGAAGCACCCACTGTTTTAAAAGAAAAATAAACCATACTCTTTCTGAATGTGACAGCCATTAATATTAACTTGCAGTGTTACTACTTGAGGAAAAAAAAAACCTTGTTTCATAATCTCTGTGACCTTTCCCTACTAACATTAGTATTCTTGATAAAGTCTAAATACTAGCTGCTACACATAAATACTGTGATATTTCTTCACTGTTATGATAGACAGTTTCCCAATTGAGCATCCAGAGGTGAACAGGCTGGTACATGTTTTATGCATAAGATTATACCTAGAAAACTTAAGAACTCCACGGGCTATGTGAAAGAGAGAATAAAGACTAAATGTTGCATTGTCTTGGCTTTCTTTCCTCTTTTACAGAAGCTCAGAACGTGGTATTAAAAATGACTTATTTCCTGCAGAGCCATGAAATACGAAATCATGGATATTTGAAAAACCTTCAAAAAACCCAAAACAAAACAAAAAACCAAACAAACAAAAAAACAAGCAAACAACCAACAACAGCAACAAAAACCCCAACAAAAAACCAACAACTATCACCATTGTGGCAACTAAGGTGCAAGGGCAGGTAAGGGGATGGGGGCTGCATATTCTTTGTGATAATTCAGAAAAAATTACCAAATTGGAGTGGATCTGGACAAAAAAAAAAAAAAAAAGAGTCCAATGAAGAGCTCGTGTGCCTCTGAGCTGCCACAGACAAATGTTGTCACATCTGTTAACGATGTCACTCAGTCAAGCCACAGCAGCAGCAGGTTGAGGGGGTGGTGTCCAGTCCAGTCCTGGCAGAGGCTCTCAAAGGTGATGTTGGCTGCTCAGGGAGGTCCTCAAGAAGCATCAGCTGTGCCTGGCTGCAGAGCAGGGCTGGGTCACCCACCCAGCAGACAGAAAATTCCCATGGATTGTGGTATATTATCATCAGGGAAGAAAAGTTCAGGTGCTCACATGAGAATAGCTGTAGAAGCTGTGGTGGCTGTCTTTACAGACTTAAACAGATCCAGCATCCCATCCCAAACACTGAGCTGGAGCAGCACAGAGAAAGTTCACCCACAGGGCACAGGGAAAACACGGAAATAAAGGGAAAATATGCCAAAACTCTAAGTGAAAAAGCAAATTCACCAACAGAATGCAAAAGAAGACCTATTGATACTGTAGAGGGAAAATATGATAATGGAAAATGCCCTGTGTAAGAGGTCATAAGCAATAATTGTAGCAAGAGAAAACATCGTGTCAAAGGTTGTAGATGAAAAAAACAAAGTACAAAGGCATCACATCAAGGAAGCAGGCAGTGACTCGGGGGGTGAGATTTTGCATGTCCAACATAAAGGCAGCACAAAAATAAATAAATGGTTTATAAAGCTCAGGCTGGCATAAGATTCAAGGGCAGGCACAGAAACAGCCAGAAAACTGAATGCCAATGAGGAAGGAGAGCATCAGAGACTCTGCTGGCCTGTAAAGTCTCACTTACCCTTAAACAAGGAAAAAAACCCCAAACAAATAACCAAGGCAAAACTGCACTGACCTGCACCAAATTAAAATTCGACTGGTGCACAGACATAATGCACAGGATAATGTAAATTGTAATCAGAATACAAAAGTGTAGTACATAGATCAAGGTGTGGACTGTAAAAATGAGACACAGCTACGTGCTGAAAGAAGTGAACTTAAGAACCTAAAGAAATTATTAATAAACTACAAGAAAGCCCAAAATACAAAGAACTCAGAGCAGGCAATTCTCTATGGTATTCCTATAGCAAAGCTGCTAAAAATTACCCAGCTGTATTTGAAAGACTGGGACACTTTCCAAGGATGTTACACCTGGAAATAAATAAAACAATTTAGTCTGTACAACATCTGTCTTGCAGAACACGCTTTGCATTAAAACAAACAAACAAACAAAATAGTGGGAGCAATAAAGAATATGAGGGGAAAAAAACCCTAACCACCCCATCCATCATTGCTAAACAAATAAGGAGGCAGTCACTGAGGGCTCTGGGCGAGCTGGGAATTCACAAAGCTCCAAGAAACTTAAAGAAAGTGCTAAGAGGAGATAATTACCAAATACAACTGCATTACCCTGCTTGGTTTAACAAAGCCCATTATGCTTGGAAGGTTCGTGCTATCTGGGTTAGGAGCACAGTGACCTGTCCACACAGCAGCAGAGAGAGTTTTCCTGTGGTGGGTCACACAACACTCAGCTCTCCAAATTATGGAAGAAAGACTTGAAGAGGGAGCAGACAACCCTACACAGGCAACAGGTCCTTAGTGCAACCTCCTGGTATCTCTGTAAGAATGAGTCAAGAATGAGTCGAGAATAAGGAGCTAAATAGGATTGCAAAAAAAATTACCAGAAAACACAATATAATTTGTAACTTTGCAAGGGTTGTTAGGGCATTCCTAAACAAAAAACAAAACAAAACAAGAATTGAGGGACCGTACTCAAGAATTCAGGTCAGTTTGAGGATTAAGAGATTTATCCATTGCATGCAAAATACTATTTCCACCGTGTCACCTGTTTGTATTTGGGCCATTTTTTTGTCAAAAATTCAAGTATTATTAGTGTGCATTTTGCACAGTAACAACTTACTGAGATACTGACTGAAGACAGGGAACCAATATATGGAATAGCTGAAAAAGGCAGCAGTAGTTGCTTGTAATTAAGAACAGTATTTCCCAAAGATTTCCCCGTGAGAACTTCCCTCTGCACGCCAAGAACAGAATCTGTGGGGCAGAAGATGATGTAATTTTCAGTGCCTTGAGCACGCTCCTCCACTTTCCTTCCCTGGGGCTTGGCTGCCTGGGCTCAAGGCCAGCTGAAGCAGTGCAGCTGTGTGGCCTGGAGAAGCACAGCAGAAAGTCTGGGCTCACTGGAGCTGCCTGGAAACCCACCCTGTCCTCCTCGGTCCCTGCGTGGGCTGCTCTGCAGCCATGGCCCCATCCCTCACAGGCCCTGACCCCAGCTCACTTACCATGAGCTCTGCAGGCTCGTGTGATGCTCTGGACTGCTGAGCTGTGCCTGTCCCTGGGCTGTCCACCCCCTCCTCAGTCCTGTGGGACTGTCCCTGGCAGTGCCACCCCTGTCCCTGCGTGTCCTTCTGGCACTCGCTGCTCACTGGTAACAGCACCAGGAGAAGGCTTCTGTGACCACACATCAGGACTCCCAAAATCTCCAGTTTAATCTATTGAAATCTCATGAGTTGGGTTTAGAAATATGCATTTCCAGGAAGGATTCAATTTCTATTTGGCTGCCTGCTTAACCTGAGCAGAACAGCACTGCGAGATCAACACAGAGAAAAATCTCTGGAAGCGTTGTCCAAGTCAAGTGTACACCAGGCTCAAGACAGGGCTTGGAAAGAATCCAGGAATCCACTACAGACAAAGACTGACATGTGCTGTGATCCATCATCCTGCTCAAACTGCCCAGCACTGCGAGAGCAGCTCCACCTGCCACCAGAGAGCATCAGAATCAGTGGGATTAGCTGGACCATAAAAATTGCTTCAAATAAACAGGCAGAAACATCACAATCCTGCTTTGATGTAGCCAAATACGTGGTTGCTCTCAGGAACACGGGGATCTAGAACAAAATGTTGTATCCAGAAGGCCAGACATGTTGGACTAAGATAAATAACAGTGTGTGAGGTCTGGCTGATGGATGTGGTACTTATGAAAAAATGCAAAGAAAAGACTGAAAGAAACAACAACAAAAAAAACCTTTTATTGCACAAGGGCCCGGACCTTAACAGGAACATTTTTATTTCCTCAGAACTAACCACCTGCAAAATATCTCATTATTATAGACGTCATAATTTTTAAAAGTAGACGAAGTGGCAGACATGATTGTAATGATAGTCACTGGCAAAGCAATGCAGCATGCCAGTAGTTGGATGGAAGCACTGGGTTTCCTTGCAGTGACTTCCTGCAATGACCCCATAAACGAAAATTGAGATTCATCATATCATCACCACATCCATAATCACCCCATCAAAAGCAAATCTGGGCCAGTATTAAAATATCATATCTTCTAAAAAGGAGAAAAAGTGCTAAAAACCTTACCCCAGGCCAGGAGAACTCACTCTGAAGGGGCAGGACAGTCCCACAGAAGGGCCAGTGAATATTCTGATGTTGGGATGCACATGCATGATAGCACAGGTGGTGCCCCTAGAGCTCCTGAGAGCTGAAGGGTTAGACACCAAAAGGAGGAAGAGATGTGCTAACAGCAAATTCTACACAGGAAACTAAAGACAGCTAAAAACACAAACTTGATATCAGGTGTGGATCAAACTGCTCCTTATCTACAGAGCTCTGAGTGGGTTAACACCAGCTCCCCCCACACCAGCCAGATTGACTCGGCAGTGGCACAGACAGGGCTGATCCTCCCAGGGAAAAGAGAGAGGCACCTGAGCTGCAGAGCTGTTTTCTGCTTGTGAAGCACATCCACGCCCACAGTCCCAAGGCAGGACTGCAGAGTCCTGTGCTCACCCTCAGATCCTGTCTTTGGTGGGACTTTCAGCACCTGCACACTGCCTTTGGAAGTTTGCCCTGCCTTGGTCAGACAGATCACGCTCCACTGAGAGGTACCTGCCTCTCCCTGGGATTGCACCAGGCAGCTACACGCAGGAATTCAGGATTTCCCACTGGGAGTCAAATGCTTCAAAGTCAGGAGTTTAACTCCGAGTTCTCCACTAGATTTGTTAGGGGTATTTGCTGTCTGCATGCATTTTTAACTTAGAGAGGTAGGAGTAAAGCACCTTAAGATGAAATAATTAAGGGAGGCACTGAAATGCACAAAGATAAAAATAAAGCCAACAGGACTGTGAGAGATAATAGTTATCTGCAGTAATAAACATTAAGTGAGAACAATTCATGATTTGTGATAACATTTAATGTGAGGGTATAAATCAGATGAAAAGAGCACAGTTGAAAGATGGAAAACACACTCAGAGCTAGGCAGAAATAAAGAAAATATAAAGAGCCTTTTGTTATCTTCACCTTGTAATTGAGATAATGCTTGTCTTTAATGATACACCCTTGGAGCAGCTCCTGCACTCAGCTGCAAGGCTGGAACAAAGACAGAATAACAGGGAGCTTTATGGATATTCCTGGTGGGCACAGGTCTGTGCCAGGCACTGCTGAGCCTGTTGCTTGCTGAGTCACTCTGAACTCCTCGCTGTGTGCCTGCACTTTGGAGCATTCAGCTCTGCATCTGAGCATCAGCTGGGGGCTCTGAATTGATTTGCCTGATGAGGTATTTCTTGACATTATTGAAGGCTGATGTGTAAAGCAATTCATATTTGCAGGGCCTAAGCTGCACTGCACAGGTGAAAGGAAAGCAGGCACGACTGAGGCAGGGCTGTCCTATGACCGAGGGTCAGAATCCTTGTGTTGATCTTGGCTGTTACAGGAGGTCCTGCAGAAGCACTTGGAAAGCAAAAAGTGCCAGTTTCTTTTCCACCTCAGAGGAATAATATTCAAAAGAAAAAAGAAATTGAAAGAGCCAATATACCAGAACTATAAAGAAGACAACATGTTCATACTGGTTCCCTTGCAGCTGCTGACATTGCTTCACACAACATTTTCTAAACCTGTAGAAGCATCTTACAGATGAAAGAATTACAAGGGGAGGGAAAACAGAATGAAAACTTTAGCTTGAGATTAGTTATGAATATTTCATGGCCTTACTGAAAGGATATTTCAGGTGAGTCTCCATAGCAATCTGCTTTGTATCCGGTATCATTAAATAATTTCAAATTAATGGCTTGGTTAATGGAGCAGACATTAAATTTGCACTGAAAACTGAGGTGGGAGGGACTGCTAATTTGCCGTAGCAATAAAAATGGCAATACCAAACTGGAGAAATGCTCCAAACAAGGTGCAATTTTTTGGGGGGTGAGAACAAAGCTCTGCACACATGCAGGAAGAAGAGAAAGGCAGGAACCTGCCAGCAGAGAAGCAGCTCTGTGAAAATCCAGGCGTGTAAACGGGCTCAGAATGTGCACAGGGTCAATACAAACGATGACAAGGGTGGTGCAGGAGGGTGGGGAGGGGCTGCGAGGCACGGGCAGCGCTCCCCGGGCCGCTCAGCAGCGCTGCCCGCAGCCGGAGCGCGGCGGTGGGCACGGCACGGCAGCACGGCCAGAACACGGCTTGCCAGGAAAGGGAACCACCTGGGGCTCCTGAGAAGGGTCTTGTAAGGAAAATTAACCCACAAACGCCAGAGGGTTATGTCCAAAAAGGAGACAGAGGAGTCCTTTTACTTTATTCGAATAAAGGGAGAGGCCATGGGGCATTTCCCCTGGGGTCTCTCAAACTTTTGGAGGACGCAGCCTCCTATTTATCCCAATTTCCCTCTCTCTTTCCCCATTGGCTGAGCTACTTGAGAGGTACAGACTTCCCAGAATGGACGGCCTAATACCTAAGATTCCCCTTTAATGTATTACCCCCCTTTTAATTTTTTAATTCTCATGGAATTTATGGGTTTCCCCCATTGTTTCTTTCATCTTTCAATATCCAATTCCATTTCTCAGCAAACCTACAGTTTGTAAAGGCAAGTATCTTCTCTTCCACCCATTGGAGTCCTTCCCATTGCTTCTTTTTATCCCTCAGTGCTAGTCTTGTCTACCAGCAGACCCAGGGCTTGTTTGTAAAGACAAATCCCTCACTCCTCTCAGTGAGGCAGAACGGAGTAACAGCCTGCACGCATGGAAGCAGCGGTGGGGAAGGAGCAGAGAGCCTTTGAAAGGAGCAGAGAGCCTTTGAAAGGAGCAGAGAGCCTTTGGAAGAAGCAGAGAACCTGGGGAAGGAGCAGAGAGCCTGGGGAAGGAGCAGAGAACCTGGGGAAGGAGCAGAGAGCCTGGGGAAGGAGCAGAGAGCGTGGGGAAGGAGCAGAGAGCGTGGGGAAGGAGAAGAGAGCCTTTGGAAGGAGCAGAGAACCTGGGGAAGGAGCAGAGAGCCTGGGGAAGGAGCAGAGAACCTGGGGAAGGAGCAGAGAGCCTGGGGAAGGAGCAGAGAGCGTGGGGAAGGAGCAGAGAGCGTGGGGAAGGAGAAGAGAGCCTTTGGAAGGAGCAGAGAACCTGGGGAAGGAGCAGAGAGCCTGGGGAAGGAGCAGAGAACCTGGGGAAGGAGCAGAGAGCCTGGGGAAGGAGCAGAGAGCGTGGGGAAGGAGCAGAGAGCGTGGGGAAGGAGAAGAGAGCCTTTGGAAGGAGCAGAGAACCTGGGGAAGGAGCAGAGAGCCTGGGGAAGGAGCAGAGAACCTGGGGAAGGAGCAGAGAGCCTGGGGAAGGAGCAGAGAGCGTGGGGAAGGAGCAGAGAGCGTGGGGAAGGAGAAGAGAGCCTTTGGAAGGAGAAGAGAGCCTGGGGAAGGAGCAGAGAACCTTTGGAAGGAGCAGAGAGCCTTTGGAAGGAGCAGAGAGCCTTTGGAAGGAGCAGAGAACATTTGGAAGGAGCAGAGAGCTTGGGGAAGGAGCAGAGAATCTTTGGAAGGAGCAGAGAACCTGGGGAAGGAGAAGAGAGCCTGGGGAAGGGCATCTGTGGAGTGGAGCAAGAAGCAGAGGGCTCAGACTGGCGCGCTCAGGCGGGACCCGAGAGGAGCGTTTGTGCCGTGAGCGCAGGGAAACGGCGGTGAAGTAAATCAGAGAGTGCAGTGCTTCCACCTTTGGGGGTGTATAAAACAGGACGGGCACGCATTTATCAAGGATAACAAAGGAAGAGACTGGCTTCCTGAGTTATTTCTAGCCCTCCTTTTCCATTTCTTTACACCTCTCAGCAACTAAGTTTCGGTGACTCAAAAATCATGGTTCTCTAGTGCTCTGTTCTCCCACTTAAGCCTTTCTCTTAATATTCAAAAACGCTGTGACTTTCCATGACACTGACTGTGCACAAAGAACTTGTCATGAATATATATGGACAGGGAATTTTCTTATGAGTAGCACTGAAACATTAAAACTCATTCTTCGAAAATGTAACTGTCCCTACCACTACTGGTTCTTGAGAAATCAAAGGGCAAAATGTAATTTCTCTCCACAGCACTTTTAAAGTGTCATTTTTACAGCAGGGAGTACAAGGCCATCATTTCCTTTAGGAAAGAAACCAATAACAAACCCTTAACATGGATTTTTAAATTCAGATTGGTGATGGAAAAGAGGCAGGAGAAATGTCTTAATACGGACAATGATCTATAGGGCCATGAAAGAAATGAAGTCTCATGCAAATGCAAGATTTAATTATTTGGAAATAATTTTTTCAGCCTTTAGAATAAATAATTTAACTGAGAATAAGACACTTTGGAACCACTCATCTTTAGATCCGTAAATAGTTTTTTTAAATGTAATCACATATAATACTAATACTGTCAATATTCTCTGAGGCACACAAAATTTAATGAGGCTTTTTTCCATTTTTATTGGCCAAAGAATACAAGTTTTCTGACTGTTCCTAAACAAGTATTAACTTCAGTTGTGGGAGCACTTCTATTACTCACCTTTATGAAATGAAATAGTTATTTCCATTAATTTTTCACATGCCTTCCATGCACGATTTTTAACAATTCAGTTTTGTTTAAGAAATAGCAGAGCAGAAGTCAGGATCCTTTTCTATTTCAAGAATGTTCCAAAGAGCCTATGGAAGTCAATGTCTTTGAAAATCCCTGTCTGTTTATTTGCTTTCTGGATAACAATTCTATACTGTGAAAATATCTGTACAGTCCTTTATTCACTGGTAAAATGTTACTAACACTTCAATTCAGTGTCTCTGGCAAGCATTTAATTCAAATTTAGCAAGCCAGATACTACTTTTTAATTAAATATAAGATGATTGTTAAAAGAGAACTTACTGAGTATTTAGAAGATAAATCTAATAGTCTTATAATTAGCTCAAAATTACATAAGCAAGAAATGCCTAATCTCATTCTTAGTAGCACATGGACTTTGTAAGGAATTTGTAGATACTTAATTAACAGCTATCAAAATGGCCTACAGCAAGACAGGTTTCTATTAATTGTTAAAATAGTGATATTTAATAAGCTTGTTAAATGATAATACACTTGGGACAACAGACTCATTTAGTTTTTCAAGTATTCCATTGTTATTCCCTAATGTCTTTATCAATATTTCACATTGCTGTTTTGTTCTGTGTAACCAGTGATTTTCCATTGTCAAGTTTGTACGGAGGTGCCACCCTCAGCAGCAGCTGTTCAGTTCCCTTCAGTTCTGCCAGGTCTTGTTCACTTTTGCTGGTTCTGATCACAGCAGGTTCAGTTTTAGCTTTTGGGCAGGGGGCAAAGCCTCTCCAGCTCCTTTTTGTTTGCAAACCCGGACTGTTCATCTTCCATGAGCAAGTTACAGACAGGAGGTAACTCTGCTGGAAATCCTTCCCTTCCCTTCCCTTCCCTTCCCTTCCCTTCCCCTCCCCTCCCCATGCCTTTCATTTCCTCCTCCTTGCTCCTATAAACAAAGTGGTTTTTTTTGGTGAAATTTAGTTTTTTAGCATGAGGAAATCTCGAAGTAGTTTAGAGAGGCTGTACTGACACTGAGTACTTCAGGAAGGCTTTTTTCTCCTGGGCTAAGCCTCTTTGCTTTTTCTCCTGGAATAGCATTACCTAGAACACTTTCTCCTGCTGGAATTTTCTGCAGGATAACAACAAGGTCTCACAATTTTATAGCAGTGTAGATGAGGTAATAAAGGCTGAGTTTATTACCAAAAAAAGAAAAATATATTGATGATGATATGAGATGATGATATGTGATTGCATGACCAGATTTCTGAATCAGTGAAAGAACAGACCACTGTAAATCCCACAGTTCCCAGGCTAAACTGTCCACTAAGAGCTCCTAAATGCTGTTTACAAATAGGAAAAGGTTTGCTAATGCAAGAAGTAGGAGCAGTATTTTTATGAAGTTAAACCAAAAAAACAGAACACCATTTTTTTAGAGCTCAAAAGTGTAGAAGTAACAACTCCACCACAAGTTTCTTAGAAGGACTTAGAAGAGAATTTTTATAGGTGTTTTTTTCATTTACTCGAAAAAGAAGGGATTTCTGTTGCTTCTCTTCAGTCCACAAATGAAAGGAATCATATCCATATAAAAGAGATTTGGAGGGAAACAATTGACCTATATAATCTTTTACAGTGAGGACTGGCTTCCAAATATATTTTCTTCAGAACGTCCTTGAGGATCCAAGCAGTGAGAAATTACTTTAACCCAAGTAACTCAGCGGAAAAGTAATTTTCTGCTCCTTTTTGGTTTGTGGATTCTTTTTGTTTGCTTGTTTATTAAAGAGCTGGCAGCCTGGAGAGCGGGCACTGCCCCATGGCCCCTGGCCACGGGAGGTTAAATTAATTAGAGGAGTTAGAGCCCTGAGCATTAGACATTGCACAGTGTGGGCCATACATTACCCAGCAGGTTTAATCCTGAAGAGCTCGGGCTGCAGTTGCTATTGTTAACTCCATGGTGATGGCTGCCCAAAGGGTCCTTTCCTCTGCAGGGGCAACAAGAGAGCATGTCCTCCTCTGCAAAAGGAATCGGCTTTCCAGGAGCCTTCCTGACCCCTGACACCACCCCAAATGCACAACAGGCTCCAGAATGACAGATTCCATCAGCAGCAGCTGGACACCTTGCAGGTTGAAGGAGGACTGGTGGAGGGACTGACAGGATCAGGAGCTGGCATTGTCAGACCAGCTGGAATTGGAGAAGTGTTCCCCCTGCTCCCCAGCCCAGCCAAGCTGGCTGTCCTGGCAATGCCCCGTGGATCACAGAGAACAATGCCTGCTCAGATTGCATATTGATGTGCACACACGCTTTAAATGGCATTTGTTATCTCACGAGTAGCATGGGAGTCAGTGATGTGGTAATTCATTTAATTTGTTTCGTCTGTTTAATATACTGAAGACACTGTGCAAGTACTTGTCAGTCCATTAGCTGCTGCAGTTCTAGGGGCTCTTTCATCCACATTTAAGCCTATTACTACCCTAATTTTGGACAAAAGTAGTCCAAAATTATGGACAGAAATCTTCTTCAGGCGATATTTATAAAGAAAAAACCACAAGTATATCCAGTAGCATCTGCGATATATGCAGCTGCAGCAAAGATAAAATGCATGTTCGGGGCAAGGAGAAGGTAGAGAGGCAAGGAATAAAGTTTGCCTTAAGTTTTTATTTCCTGGCTTTGCAAGTCTGACATCAAGAAAAATATAGGCAGAAGTTTCAATCTTTAATTTAACAATATTTTGGAGAATTAGTTTTATAGCTTTTAATAAATGTTTTAATGTTTACAGTAGCTTGTGTCAATAGGAGCAAGAGCTTTGTGAAATAGCTTCTGAAGGTTTGCCCCAGAGGGGCAACTTCTGATAAAGAAAATTAAATCTGAGTGGAAAGTATAGTTGCTGATGGAGAAGATTTTACCTGCAAGGAGCACAGACACTGCCAAAGCAGATTTTATCTGCTTGCTAACAGAAAAAATTTTACATGGTACTGAAATGCAACTATTGACAAAGAAGATTCCACTCATCAGCAATTGAACTACTGTGGCACGTAAAACTTTTTCTGTCTGACAGTGCACATAAATTTGTCTCCATTTTAGAATAAAATCTAGGGGAAAAAAAAAAAAAAAAAGGAAGTTGCTGATAAAGCTTGTGTGAATATGTGATGGGAAAGAGTTCACTGGCTGTGGCATAAATTTTCACTAGGTGAGAACCTGGCCCAGTATGACAGACACAAATAAAGCACTGCTTCTTGGAGCAGGAGCCAAAACACTCCTAAACTCCAGAGAAGTAACTTTCTAATGCAAAATTTAATATCAACACTGTTATGGCTTCATTTTTTAGAGCAGTGGTGGAAAGAAGGATGCTCAGCTGTTCTTGCTGCAGAACCAGGATGACCTGCACACAAGGAGGGAAACCAAGAGCCCCAAAGCAGCCTTAACTCAAGTGCATCTGTGTTTGTCTGTTTTTCAGCTCTGGGTTCCTAAACCAGCTGCACATTTTGCTTCTCCAGCTTTTTTTCTGAGGTGAATGTGTGAGTGAAGCCTCTGTTTGTGGGGGCACAAAGTCTCTGTGCATCCAGGAATCCCCTTGGAAGGCACAACTACGCCCTCGGCCACACAGGGATGTGCAGGCAGCTGGCAGAGCAGGAAGTGAAGTCTGAAGAAATGTCATAAATTTTATTTAAGGGAAAGGAGTTGATTGGTATTAAAGATCTTTGTCTGTCCAAACATACAAATTGTTTGATTTCATGGGTCTCAGGCAGCTTTCTACTTCTCTCAACTCCTAAGCCACTTGCTGCAGTGCTTAATTTTTCAGAAAAATGCAGAACTGCAAGATAACCACATATCTCCCAGAATGCAAAAATGTACATATAAAAGACACTCCCCACTATTTTGGGTTTCAGATTCTTTCCACGTAGGCCATTGAAAGAGATGAAAATGGATAAATGTGTAGCCACCAATGGCGTCCGCCTCTCACTTTATAGAGAGCTACCATTTCATTAAGTTTGAAGTTTTTGAAATAATATAATCATAATGAAAGAAAGGAAATAAAATCCTCAGAAAGTTCTCAAAGGAGTATTAAAAGATGAGATTTGAATAAGACTGATCAAATGTTGGAATGGAAGATGCAGATAGGTCATAAGCCTTTGCTTTTTTGATTGCCCATATTGTCTCGAAACTGTTCAGCAGAACAAAGAGTTTTGTGGATGAAAGACTGGTGTGAAGAAACATGAATGTCAACTTGAGTTCTGAAAGACAGTCTGCTAATGAAATATTCTAAAAGTCATTTTCAAGGTGGTAGAAAGTTCTCACTGATGTGCATCAATGCTTCTGATAAAAAGCATCAAATAGTTATGCAAGTATTGGCTTTTAGGTCTGAGAAAATAAAGCAATGCTTCTATGATTCCAAATGTTGCAGAAACGTGTTTGGTTTTTATACTTTCTGGGGATTAAAAATAATAATTAGGATGTTGTTTAGTTTCTAGCTTAGACCTGCAAAACAATTCTGGATCAGTTAATTTTCAATATAACAAAATTAGATAATATATAGTGAAAAGGAGTACTGTGAAAATAAAGACAGATCTTAAATACATTTTAGTTCAAGGAAAAATAAAACCACACTATTTGTTTGTGCAATAAATAAAATAAGTATAATTTGAGACAAACAGTAAATAATACATTTGGCTGCTCCTAGTAGGATAGACTTCTGAATCTGACACTGTGTGATATTTAATAGCTTCTTCATAATAGGAATTCATAAGACAGAAAGATCTAAAAGCAGTAAACATATTTCCAACAGTTCTAGGTGAGCAGATCTAATTAAATTTTGGAATATGAAAGCCTCTGAAGTAGTGCTGCCAATTCCTATCTTCTATAGGGATTTTCTTGCACGCTTGAACTAGCTTCTAAAAAACTTCCTTTATCTCTGATTTCTTGTAGGGCCAAATTTTAACAGCACTGAAGTTCACAAAGGGGAGGCCTCATGGCCATGAGGCCACCTCGAGTGGCCATTGCTGCCCCTGGCCCCCCTCTCACTAAAGCACTGGCCTGAGATGGGAGTTGTGGCCTCGGAGTGAGGCACACGCCAGGGCCAGACCCAGGCAAGGAGTTAAATACCCAAAGGGGAATTTAAAGCAATTTTTTTTTCTTTAAGAGCAAGAAGCAGCGCTGCCTGTAGTCACCTAAGGCCATCAGGGACTGTTCCTGTCAGGGACAGCCCAGCCACCCCAGTGTTTACATGGCTGGGGCACCCCAGCACTCAGCTGTGCCCACTCCTCTCTGCCTTCCAACAGCAAGGAGCCCCAAACCCTCTGAGGCACTGGAACCTGGGGGCAGATCCAGAATACGCAGCCCATAAACCAGCAGGGGATGGAATGTTACAGAAGAAACTTGCAATAATAATTCATTTGTCAAATACAGTCAAAGGAGAGGTGGTTCAGACTCAGCCCAGTAATTAACACACTGCAAGAAGTGAGAGAGCTCCTGTCAGAGTGGCTGCAATCCTGCCTCTGGTACCTTCCACAAACCCCTAGTGACAAAGCTAAGGCCACTGAAAAACAGGGGAGGGTCTTCCCGACCCCATCTTGCTTAAGCTATTCCACAGTATAGAAAAGAAATCAAGTTTAAGTAAGTCAGAAAGGAGGTACAAGAAATCTGATTCAACGACCCTTGTGGGTCCCTTCCAACTCAAGGGTATTCTGTGAATATTCTGTAATTCTCAGCAAGTGAAGGTAAACAAGGCGGTGAGGTGTCTAACTCTGCTGTTACCCTCAAAGGCTCACTCTGAAGAGCTGCCAAGTCAAGACCTTTCTTACCTTAAATCTCAAGTGAAGGCCCTTAGCTTTTGCTGTCACAGTCTGGGGACCTGGGCACATAAGAAAGAGCTCTGAGCTCTCCACACAGGCAGCCTCATTTTCGTCATGCCAATCTTACAAAAAATTCGGCTTTAAATCTTCAACCCCCAGCCCTTTCCTTTTGTTTCTATTTTGAGACTGTCATAAATATATATCTTGTGTGTGTTACAGCTCCAGCTTTTATTCCTCAGGTCACTCTTTTCCTTTGGACTGCGGCAGGGCGCGGGTTCTTTGTTCCCAAACAATTCAGCCAGGTTTCAAAGAGACAATACACATTGTATGCTAAGTCTGTGCTGGCTTTTATCACGCATCCCCTTGGAAACAGGAAATGCCCGGCTGTTTTTGGCTGCCCTCCCTCATGATTTAGAAGAGGAACCGTAGGAAGGCTTTGCTGAATGCCCTTTGATTTTCTGTCAATGCAGTTTTGCCAGAATTTTAACCGAGGTCCCAAAAGTAGAAATAAAACATTAATCTGCTCCATCAGTCAGTCCCTGGGCAAGCCTTAGAAACTGAAAATCTGTTTACAACAAAGATATCATAACCCTTTGAATACTTAATAAGAATGATAACAAAGCAAGTAACACTTTGTTTAAAACTAGTTAAAGTGCAACACTCCTGTTCTGATTTTAGATGAACAAATAAAAGCCAAAGGTAGGTTACAGTTTATATTTTAAAGTTACTTGGCCTTTTTTCTTAAAACCAGCCCTAAATGAAATGTTTAACTCTCTCTTCAAATGTGTGACACCATCCATCACAATTTTATAGTTAGACACATAATAATGTATAATCTCAGCTGGCTGTCCACTTGTAAAAATGGGAATAGACTTCAAGAAATAAGCAATTTCCCAACAGAAAATTGGAAATTCTGCCAACCAATTCCAGGTGACCTGCCATCAATCAGTGTTAAATTCTCCCCAGCTATTGCTGAAGGGTATTGCCATTACTGACGGGCTTCACCTGGTGACTAATGGTATATAACAAACACATTCAAGAACTATAGAAATCCTAAGAATCTGTAATTGTCAGTTAACTTCCAGCAAAGACCTTCTTAGGCAATTCAGAGAGAAAGTGAGATTTCTATAGCCTCAAAACTATTCATTTTTATTTTAAGTTTAAAAAAAAAAAAAAAAACAAAATGACTTGATGCCATGAAACTATATTAAATCAGAATGCAAAACACTTATTTGTTGCAGAATAATTTCATGTCACTACTTTGCTGTATGCATTGAATATGTGCTAATATGACAATTACTATAGGCCTGGACTTATATTCAAGTTTCTCAAAAAAATTTTTGTGTGATTAATAATTATGATTAATATTTGAAGTGTGCTGTTCCAGGGTAATAGTTTCCTTCATTTGCCAGAGTATACATTTAGAATTAAGAATTCAAGTGCTCTGGTTACTCATGTAAAGCCCCTGTAGCTATGATTTACTTTACAGGTGAGAAACGTGCTGCAAACAAGAAATCCAGACTCTGTTAAACCAGTACCAGAGAGGCAGAGGGAAATGATGATGGATTTGTTACATGGAATCTCCAAGACAGGGAAATAGGGTTTTCACAGTTGTCAAAAACAGAATCTGTCAAGGTTTAAAGCTCTTTGTGAAGCATGGAAACTTGAATTTCCACTGAACTTTCAGATTAAAAAATAAAATAAAACTGAAAAAGTAGATGGAGGTACAGCTGGGCTCACCCTGGAATTGGATCAGATCAGGAAGTCTCCTGTCCCTAACAACCCTTTCAAAGTCACTAATCCTGAGTTTAAAGATCCACAGGACTATACAGACATCCACTGCATCAATCTGCTCACCTGATTTCCATGGGCCACTCTCAGGGGTGGAGAAAAGGACATGATATTAACAGGACTTATATTTATACAACCTGCAACAAGATGGGTAATTAATCATGTGTTAGAGGGGCAAGAGATAGCAGTACCAGAATAATTTTATTTTATTTTTTTTCTAACTAAATCTGCTTCATGCTGTGCTATGTTAGGATAATAATTATGGAGTTCTAACAGAGAGTGTAACATTTTAATTCATGGTAAAATGCTGTATTGTTCAGAGTTCTAATGTCCAAGAGATGCTGGGCAACTCCTCAAAGTAATGCAAACACACATATAAAAAGGTAATGAAAATATTTTATATGCATTCAGCATCTGCTTTGTCCAGAAAGGTGGAAGACAATGAAGACAGGGAAAGAGATGGGAGCAGAAAAGAAAGTCTTTAAATCCCTGATAATGTGCAAAGGGCTTGCTCATGCCCTTCACCACAGCTCAGATAAAATGTAGACAGAAGAAGATATCTCTGTGTAAAGAGAGACATCTGGATTTTCCCTGTGTGTGTGCAAGAGTGGAGATTTCATCCTCTGGGCTGCCCGTGCCTCAGGAGTTCTGGTTTTGTTCCTAACCCATTCTGTGCAGCCCTCTCATGCCTTGCCCAGCCAGCAGCGACAGGAGCTGAGCCCTTGGCTCTCCAGAGTCACTGCTGGGAGCAGAAATCTTCCCTCCAGCACAGCCAGAGCCTTTTGCTTTCAGATGACATCACCTGATTCACTTGGTCAGGGTTTGCTTCTTGCTGAGCAGATTAAATGCAGAAAAGTCAATTTTCAGAAGAGCAGCCAGCTTCTCGGTAAATGCAGCGCTCGCTATGATGGGCTGCACAGTCACCATGCACACTCTTCTGTTAAAAACCCACATCCTGGCTGTTGGCACTCCCAGGTCAGTGCCAGTGAGGGCAATGCTGACAGTAGGTGTAGGTTGTGAATATGGGACTGCAGTAATGCTGAGTTCTTAATTGCTAAATCTGGGAGATGCTCAGCATTTCATAGCATCCTGTGAATAACCAGGTCATCCTTGCAGCTTTCCCACTGCATCCCTCCATCAGAGAGGTGTTACTTACAGGCATTGTACAGATGAAGTGTAAAATGGAGATGCGCTGTGAAAGGAGAATTAGTATCAGGAGTGGGTTTCAGTCCCTTTGACATTCTCAGAAATAACATGTCCCATTCTCTCCATAGCTCCTGCGCTCTCTCTGGGTGCTTAACATAATTTGTAAAAGAAATCGTCTTAGATTTTCAAAGTAGAGTCTTAAAATAGCCTTAAATACTTAACTGCAGACTGAAAGATTGGGGAATAAAAGCAGAAATATATTGAACAAAATAGATTCTAAGATACTAATTTAATTACCAAGTCTCCTCTAAGGGTTGGGTAACTGATCTGTGGTAGCACGGACCTAATTTTCCCCCTCAAGTTGAGAACAGAGAGAAAGCAAATGACATGATCTTCTATTATTCTCTGATATATATCAGTGAACACTGTATTGCTGTATTTCACAGAACAATGGTCCTTCAAGTTTAGTATCTTGTCTCAAGACATGTTTTCTGAGAGTATAGTCACTAATGAAACTTACTGAGAGACTTCAAACCGAACATATAGATTTAAAATTAGATTTGCCTTTGAAATCACATTTTCTGGGATAATTGCTCTTTTTAAAAATCTTAAAGGCAGTTTAGAAACTATTTCAGTTTTCTGAGCTAAACCCTGTCTTATTAGATACTGGAAGACTCCCTGTCACGAAGCAGCCTTAAATATTTCCAACCAGTTCAGTAACTCCCCATAAAAATACTGATATTCAATTCCAAATAACTTCTTGTAAAACATGGACTTTGGTTATTTGGATTACCTTAAAACAAAGGAAATGCAAGCATTTCTCTCGTTACTGTGCAACCCTCAGGAGTATTAATGCATTTCAACACACTGAAGTTTTCAAAACTCTCAAATTCTGACCATGAAAATTCCATGGGCAAAGGATGAATCCTCAGTTGCTGTTCCTGGCTAAGTCCTGCTGATTACACGGGAATAGCAGAAGTGTAAACCAAGTGATTTGGAAACAGCTCTAAAGAGATTCAGATCTGTAACAGACCTGTGTATGACAGGATATACTCAAGAGATAACCCTAAAAAATACTTTTTTCTCTTTTGAATACTTGTGCCAAATTCACAGCAACAGCTCGGGAAAATATATTCTATTGAGCAGGAGAAAAACTGGGCCTGTGCATGCTGACATCTGAAAGTAGAAATAAGCAGGTGTTTTCACAGGACGTTTTTCCTGCATTAGACAGACTTGCCTCAGAAATGCAAAGACATAGCATTGGTTATGACAAATCCTAATTAAAACTGCTCAGGCCTGGAGGTGTGTGGTCACTTCAGTTTTTCTGAAGCTCTCACAAAGCCCACCAGGCTTCTTCAGGCCTGTTCACACATCGTGCACCAGCACTGTCACCTCTGCTGCTCCTGAGCTGTGGCACACAGGAAAGGCATCCCAAGGAAATGTGGACTGTGGGTTGCTGACAAAAATCAGCATATACAAAAAAACCTGCAGGAAATAGGGCTCCTTGCACCTACAGGTCAGAGCTTCCTATCTGACAAGTCTCACAGTAAATGGGACTATAGGAACACTTAGCAGTATATCACTATGAAGAATTCTGCCATGTCTGCAACGTCAGAAAAATTGCTGATAAACTTTGGGATATGATTAAGAGTTTTACTCAAGTATTTCTCTCAGAGTATTTAGATTTCCTGAAGGGGTAAATTCTGACACCTGTATCCATGCTTAGTAGAACCTCCCTTCATAATTCTTCTCACTGACTTAATAGACTTACTCATTGAAGGGTTTCTTAGAGGTGTCTGGAGGCCCATAAACAAGCCCCCACTTTTTAATACACAAAGACTGCTTTCCAAATCCTTCCTCAGTCAACAATTTCCTCATCAAAGGCAGAACAGCATTAAAAAAACCTGTAGCATTGCCAAGCTGGAAAGAAATGATTTTGTTGTTTTAAATACAAATAAAGATCTGTCGTTATGCACTTTGCAAGGAAGGCATTACTCTGCCTTGCAAAGCACAGAAGAGAAACAACACTGAAGTAGTTTTGATAAATGCTGTCATTCTCTAAGGAAATTTAGGAATTAGAATGCTGTTAAATGAAGCTGCTTTATGTCCTCTTTGAGTTCTCATTCCTTCACCAATGGAAACTGCCTTTGGGAAGACAAGGGATGCAGGTCCTGTGAGGATTTAAGTGGCTCGATCCTGTCCTTGTGAGCAGGCTGAGGCAGTGAAAGCCAGAGACACTGCAGTCTCCTGGCCCACTGCTTCTGGGAACTCCTTCCCAGCCTTTAAAATGAACATGCAAACAACTCTAACATTCTTCACACACACAGAGAAATTTCTGTCTTCAGTAAAATTTCAGAATGTGAAAGTGTATGTTCTCACCGCAAACATGCTTTTTGGGAACTTCTGTGTTTTGGGCATAATAGTAAATTTGGCCCAACCTTCTTCTCACGTCACCTCTGTCAGTGTCACTGCAGCTCATTTTCAACCTGCCAGACCCAGGCAATATGAACTTGCCTCATTTTTTCCAGCTGTCCCCTCCCAGCCTGAGGATTCCAGCAGTCTGTGTGGTGGCCACAGGGCACCTCTGAGATGCTGGGTAAGGAGCTGCAATTACAAGCAAGCAGGAGTAACAAGCTCAGTGTGTGGTTTGAAGTATAACTAATAATCCCCTTTAATGGGGACAAGCCCATCTGGGGAAACTGAACAGCGAAAGGACAGGTAGTGGTGATGGGAGACAAAACACAGGAGAAAGTCAAGTCAGTGCAGTGTGAGCAGCACTGCCTTGAGATTTAAATATCAGAGGTTTTAGGGGCTATTCATCCCAGAAATGAAGGCAGTGGAAGGTTAAAGAAGGGAGAGGTGTTCTCTAACCCAGAACAGCGTGGCTCTCCTCATAATGGCCTTCACTGCAGTCTGTCACTGAGCCACTTTCTATTCCCCCCGAGTAGGAGCTGTAGAATATTTTGTAAAGTTGCATCTTTTAAAGTTCAGAAAATAAGCAGTGAAGCAAGATGCATCTCCTTTAGAAAGAGGAATTGAACTCACCCCATGCTCCATGAAGCCATCAAGCTCATGGCTGAGCAACACATTGTTGAGTTGAATATAATGAGGCTGCTGTATAATGTCACATTATAAAAAAACTGTGCAACACTATAAAAAAAACCCCTACTGCATTCTGATAACACAGTTCCCTTTTCCCTTACTGAAAAAGACTCAGAAGAAAACTAGGAAATGGATTCAGGCGTAGCAATCTTAATTAGCCAGTTTTCAGTCAAAATATATGCACTGAACACAACTGAGATTCTTTAGAGATTATCAGAAATTAAGTATATGAATTGCACATGCTGTTCTAAACACCTCTTTCTTCACTATAAATTAACACAACTAGAGAGAGCAAAATCATGGTCATTTGACTGCTAAAATATTATTTTTATAAAGTTAAATCAATTAATGCTTCATTTGCAATTTCACTAGTTGACTGCAACTCTTTAGCCTTGAAAACTCTATTAGAAGAGGAATTCAACCTAAATGCTAAGTGGTTAACCTCTGAAATGGATGTTGAGCTTAATTATTAATCCATAATCCTGAATTTGGGGCATCTTTTATTATCCCTAACTTAAATAGACATAATTGTGATGATGAATCAAGCCTTAGACTTTTTCCTGGCCTCGTATGTCTGGAATTTGGAGGCTTACCTCAAGAATAACCATTCAAGGATGCAACCATTTGCTTGGTACACTGCAATGAAAATGGAGTAAGGAAGAATAAATAAGAGAAATCCTCTACATCTCTTAAGAGGTGCCTGATGACCAGTGCAGTTCTCCTGTGCAGAAATCCCTTCCTTGTTTACAGTTTGTGTTTGGCCACTTTCTTATCTCATTTATTTGAAAACTGTAAATTCGTAGTCTTTTATATCTTGCCTTTTTATAGGAAGGAAAAAACTGACTCCAACAACCAGAATATTGTGGCACAGCCCTGAACAGAGCAGCTGAGCCTTGCACACCTCAGGAGGTTCATGCAGTGCTTTCCCAGGGCCATGCCACAAGTTTGTCCTCTTCCATGGGGCTTCCTGGTACACCACAAGCCCAGGCCAGGACTGATCTCTGCCCCATTCCATGTCAGACAAGAAGATTTAGTTTGTTCCGTGCCTTAATAGGCACCAGGCTGTGGACTGTGAAAGGCAAGTGTTGATATGAAATTTTTAAGAGACTCCTCATAATGAAGCAGTACTAGTGACACAGATCTTCTAATCAGGCATTTAGTAATTTTGCTTTGCAGCTTAGAAAATGTATTTCATTTAAATTCACCTCCTAGGAGCTGTGTGTCAGGCAATTACTCTCTACCAGAAGATTTCAAAGTCCAAGCAAATTAAATGGGCTCTGTTCTTAAAGTAATACTGCCCTCAAAGCATCATTACTGTTGTTAAGAAATAGCAAACCTGAAGGCACAATTTCTGCTCTCTCCTATGAGTACAGGTGCAGCTCCCATTAATGTTATTGGCAATCAGCTGTGCATATTTACAGATTTAATGCAGAGTCTCTCTGAGAGAGGAACACACCTGAACACTCACAGCTCTAAAACAACACTACTGGAAAGGAGAGCTGAGTTCAGTTTCCAGAATGCTGAGACTTCTGAATTAAATTCAAAATGTGATGGCCTGCAATGAAATGAATTCCAAATATACCCCAATATTAGGTAAGCAGAATCACGTTTTTTTCAGGAAAAGACTCCTGAAGTAGAACAACCTTGCAAGACATGGCACCAGCGAGCATTTGTCTTCCTTTGACTTACTGCTGAGTGAATGGTCTTATAAAGTGCAGTAAGCCTCCACATATTGCTGAATTTCAGCATTAGGTTGCCTCCTCACTGCAATAGAAAGTAAATTCTTGGTTTTGTGACATTTAAAAAACTTGTGGTCATTTATGATCAGTTGGAGCCACTGTCCCAAATACAGACGAGCTGAGAGCCTGCAGGTGGGCTTGATAGCAACCCCCCTCCCAGGGAAGTGGTGGAGTCACCATCCCTAGGAGTGACTAAAAAACGTGTGGATATGGCCCTTGAGGACGTGGCCTGATGGTGAACATGGTGCTGGTGCTGGATTAGTCATTGCACTTGATGGTCGCAAAGGTCTTGTCCAGCCTAAATTATTCTGTGATTCTATGATTCTGTTTTCTGTTGTGTTACTATTTCCCATTCAGTTCCAGAGCTCAAGATTCCCAAAGATCCAGAGGTGTATGCAGAGCAGAATAATGGGAAGGAGGTCAGCTGGCACTTGAGAAGTGTCTCCTTTTTACTTACCTTTATTTACTGCCACTTAAGAGCAGTAAAAAAACATCTAGAAGTGTCCAGATCCCTTTTTAAACTCAGGATCTCTGTCAGCTAAGTGGCACTGAAAATTTTATTCAAAGTGGCTAATCTGAGTGTACACAAAAAGCATCTGATGATGGTCCTTGGCCACTATCCTAACTACAGGGGAGGTCAAACTGAGCTGAAAAGAACTCTTCATGCTATTGAAGTTAACAGTAAGAAAAGCATTTCCCTAAATGGGGAGCATATTGCCAGAATTGCATCCAGAATGAAATGAACTCCAGCCTTGAATACTGACACTCTGTTTTTCTGCCTCCCATGCTTTCAAACAGGCAGCATAAGATACACATAAATACAGGCAAACAGATGTAAATAACCTGTCCAAATATTTCTGTAAAGCACCTTCTTTGTGCAGCATGCCAGAATCATCTCCCAGGCATGGGTTTTGTAAAGGATATTACCCCTCATTAGTTTAAGTTAACTACTCTTGAAGACTAGAATGGGAATTCTGCAGGTCAGGTTATATGTCTGTCATACTTTCAGAGCAGCTACTGTCAGAGACTGGGTACTGGAGCAGCAAAAATTTGGGCCAGATGCCAGTTTTTATGCTCCTGCAGTAGTTTTGCCTCATAAAGATCCTTACATTTGCTCATGGTATTCAGTGAAGTTCATCTGCTTCAAGCCAACACAGTATCAAGTACTCAGTCACTGACTCCAATTAAATCTCTGCTTAAAACCAACTCTTTCCACTCACTTTCCATTCTTCTTGCTCCTTGATTGTTTCACTTGCAAATAGAAAATAAACAGTTCATTGTTATTGAACCAAACTCTTGTTAGCAAGGTGACATAGCAGCAGTCTGTCAATGATTTAAAAAGATAGTTAATATATTTTATTGTGTATAATGCAATGGGGCTTTGTCATTTAGCCATTAGTGTAATGCAAATAACAAACAATAATACATAACTGTGGTTAAAATTGAAACACTGAGCAAATGTAAAAGGAAAAGAAAAGGTGGTTTAGGTAGTAAACAAGGACATAGGAAAATCCATCAGGAGTCAAAGATAAGTATACTCGGAGCTGTAAAATTACCTCATGTCAAAACTAATTGAGGGAAGCAGCTCGTCACTAATGCAATTGTGCTTTAATAATGGAGATGGCATCTCCATGAGCCTGGGAGAGAGGCAGCTCTGAGAGGCAGAAACAGAAACTTTGCAGAGATGGGCTCATCCTCTCAGCCCTCGGTGTTGTGCACCAGGCTGAAATAATTGGACACATGGTTTGAAAACACAGAGTTTCTGCCTGAGTGGGCAGCAGGACCTCCTGCAGCTCCGGGTAACCACGGGCTGCTCTGGGGACCTGCACAATTCACCAGGAGGTCCCCTGAGAAGCAGCCCGTGTCATCCCATGTCCCAGCTCCTCTCTGCTCCAGATTTATACAGTCTGTCAAGGTTGTCAATGTGAAGCCATTTAGATGTTGTCTTGTTTTGCATTTCTTACTCTAAAAGGAAGTGAGAAAATTCCAGAAGTGAATCTGCTGTCTCTGAATAGAGAACTGGTCTAGGAATTGGCAAGGACTCCATTCTTACTTTTATTAAGGGCTTATCAAGTAAAAAGGACTGGAACAAAGAAGAATAAAATATTTGATTTTCCCCACCCTCCACCTAGTCTGAATGACAGTCCTTTTGAGGTCAGTATTGCTTAAGTCTGTAAAATGAAAATGCTACGAATCACAATCAAATAGCTGTCAGGAGCCTTATTAAATTTCATTCAACTCCATACAAAATCTTTAGGGACCATTGCTATCTTCCAATTTAGACAAAGATTAAATAAAAGCTGATCAAAGATTTATAGAATTCTAAAGTGGTATTAAACACAATGTGCTGTGCTTGGAAAGCTTTTCCTGGTACAATGGAGTTGGAAGTAGCCTTCTTTAATGGTTTCATTTAAGCACCACTTTCCATTGGAGGAAAAAACCAGCAGTTTACAACCACCTTATCTAATTAAAATCTAATACTTCACAGTCTAAATCAAGTTTAAATTGATACTAGGGTTCATATTGTTGGCCAGACAATAAAAAAATCAGTAACAATTTCAACAAAAGAGGCTTTTTCTTTTTTTTTTTTAATTCAAAAAAAGAGCCAAACCATCACTTTTGGTGGCTTCCTGACTAGCAATTTTCAGCCTATCTGCCATAAAAGAAATGTACAGGTAAGCTAAGGAGGTCTCCTAAGTGCAGGCAGTAGCAGAAGTTGCCAGAATGTCTGTTTTCAGCACTAAAACAAACCTCGGTGCTGCCCATCAGTGGTAAAGTATGGAATGAGTACCCTGTGACATTAGAAACATTAACAGGAAATACAGGGAAGAAAAAGAAAAGAAGCAACAAGAAGGGAAAGGTCCTTTAACAGAGAGAAGTTTTTTCATATTTTCTTTTCTTGCTGCTGAAGAAGAGAACTAAATAAGAAAAGTCACAAGCAGGGGAGAGTCTGCCTTACACATTTAGAGAAAAAGCTCTTAAAAATGTGTTTATTTGTTTCCAAAGCAAGCAGGTTCATTGCAAAATGAGTCTTTAATGTTCCAGTGTTCATCTACAACAGAAATCATATTTCTGTAAGAAAAATTTCTGCCTAAGGCTTAGCAAGAAATTTATGATGCTGAACATAAAATCTGAATTCTGTGGTCAAACCTCTTGTGAGAGAATATACACTTGAAGCAGACATACTGATTTCTGAAATATAATAATGATATGTAACCTGGAGAATATTTTCACCATTTTGTGTACCTGATCTACTTTCTTCTACTGGGGCTTGTGTGAACACCCACAGAACCCTTGGTTAATGAGGTGATGCTGAATATTGCACCACAGTGACTGACTGTGCCCTAGGAATGTGGATCTCCATCTATTAAAGGATTAAATATGGGATAAAGATGCAAAACTCAGATCATGCCATCACTTCTGGACAGTGGTGCAGCCTCAGTGCCCTCAAGTAGATGTGAAAGCAAAGGCAAATTTGCAGCTGAAATGCCAAACAACCCCCCTTGTGTCTTCTGCAAGCCGTGGTATTTCAAAATCCCTTTCAGATCCCAAAAGGAATATAAAGCAAGATATCAAGCAGGCCATCATCTTTCTGTTAGCAGTGCATGTAGTTTTCCACATTTTGGCACGAAGTCCTAAGGAGCACACCAATGACAGTGTTAATATTTGTAGTTCATACATAAGGTTATTCTGTTATCTGTACTCGATAAACCCAACCCAGGCTCCTGTGAAGGCAATTCATAAATGTCAGCCAGAAGGGAAAAGGCAATGAAGTGGTTTACAATAAGCATGTTTGCTTTTTATTAGCAAGTTCAAACTAGAACCTTTCTCTTCCAGTCAGGAACATCACAGGTAATTAAGCCAATGCCCTTTTGTCATGCACTAAAAAAGGAAGATGCAAACTGAAACATAACAAGAACCATTGCCTGCTGGTCACAACTTCAGTGTGGGGATGACTAATTCCTTTTGATACTGCTTAAAATATATGATTTAGGATGAATTCTGAAGGGGCAAGGTAACTGTATAAAGAGATGGACTAAATAAAAGATAACAGACTTTGCTGTATCATTTAAAATAATCACTTTGGTCACTTTTTTTAGGATTAGCAGAGATCAAGATTCAGGATCAGCAAATTAGAAAGTAAGAAAGGCAAAAATGAGCTGAAGAGAAAACACATTGTGTGTCACTGGTGTATCTGCAAAAGACTTTCTGTCTGTTCTCCCCTGAGTGCAGGATCTTCTCCCCAGTGCTAAGCAGGGGAATTGTAGCTACTTCTGCAACATGGTAATTTCCAACTGCCAGCACCAGAGAAGCCTCTTGGAGCGCCCCTCCGATGGACTCGCATCTGAGGAAGGAGCTCCCTCTGAATTCAGTGCACTAGGATAGTTTAATATTTCTTTTTTGGAGCATCTCCAAGGAAACAGAGATGAATAGAAATGAGACAAAAATTGGGAAATCCCGTCTCCCACCTTCTGCTGTTAGGAGCCATCTTGCAAGCCGGAAGAAAAACATACAAAACAACCAAACTGTCCCAAACCTCAGAACATGTCTATGGTAGGAATTTGGGTTAAAAATGTACATGCCATGATTTTCCTTCTTGTGGGGAATGAGGGATGAAGTTCTGTTATCTGGGCCTGCCACAGGCAGTGCTTTGTCTCATCATCTGTTCTTGTCAGTGAGAAAAGGATTAGGAGAGCAGACTCCTAAATTTTCCCTTCTACTGTCTCTTGACCTTGGGTGATATGAGGCCTTCTCCTACCCAAACTCAAGAAAATACAGACAGAAATTGCCATTTGTGTTACAGAGAAAGAAGCTTTAATCCAGCAGCTGATGGCCACAGAGAATGATACACAGGTAAAAAGCATTGTTTTTCCAACGATCCCCTTTCCCAAGGAAGCTTCCCTCCTACCCCTCAGCTTCACCCAGCACATTCCTTATATATTATTTTATAACACCTTTGGATGTGTCAGCTGGCAGAGGAAGGTTCAGTGACACAGCAGCAAAGGCAGGTGAATTCTATTTTGGCCTAATTCAGGGGCAAAATGTAAATTAATTTGCTCTCAGCTCTATCACTGGTCACGAACCCCTGTTCCCTCACTGTTATTGATGCTGCTCCTTGCAAATTCCATTTCACCACATGATTTCCCAGTTCCTACCTTGGTTCCAGAAACAGCATTCAGCAAAACCCCACCTTGAAACCTTTACCCATTTTTGCAGCTTAACCCTGTTACACAGAACAAAATGTGAGTTTGTGGAACGTCCAGAGGGCAATGCTGAGAATCTACTGGAGGGGCCAAAGCAGTTTGAAAATGGGTTTTTGGGCTAATATGTGGACAGGCAGGATTAATCACCGTTAAACACGAGGGGTCAAACTCTGATGGAGCAATCTTTCTTTGTTTCATCAACCATGCCCACTATTAGGTGAGCATATACCTTGAAATTAAGCCAATGGAACTTGGATGGAAAACTTGGTATTAACTCTTTAGACAAATTAAAAGGCAAGCACCCAATGAAATTACCTGTGCTCTCAACCAGTGCTCTTTCACAGCCACTACATTTCTAGCTCATGTAAAAAACTCCTATTTTTCTTTACTTTGGGAATAAAAAAGAAAAATAAAATAAGTATTTGGCATTTTCATGATGAATTTGTATTTAGAACTAAGAACTGACAAAACAAAATCTGAAATTAATGTGCAAAAATAACACTTTCAAGTTTATTAGGAAAATTAATTTAGTCCTGAAACCTTTAGAGAACAATGTATTTGATAAAAGGCTTATACAAAAAGGAAATATGTTGGGGTTTTTTTTTGTCCAGAACTATTTGAAGGCTGAAAACTCCAGTGTAAATAGTGTATAATGCATTTCTAAGTAATTTTTGACAAATCAGCTATGAACTGCTTCAAAACGATCGGTATGGAAGTAGAAAGCCTGAGTTGGGCTTAAACATGCAGAGATTGCTTTTTTAAACTTTCTTTTTTCTTGAATGGAGAGTCAAATAACATGTTTGTTCATTTAATTATTTACAGTCTGTAAAACCAGTTGTAGAAACACACTCACTCTGTAAAATCCAAGTACTCTCATTTTCAAAGTGCTCCTAAATTTTCCAGAAACCAGTCTGAGATCCAATCAGGGAGCTGATTTTCAGCAGAGCACTAGACATGATTGAGCTTTTCTATTTGTTTCCTATTTATGAAACATAACTTCACGTGACAGATAAGCAATTATTTTCAAATTGAACTTACATTCTCGAAATATTTTGCTTTATGCAAATCAGCGTGCACCAACACTTCTACAACTTTTGCCACGCTCAAAGCCCTTCTTCCCACAGGAAAATGATACTTTTGACAAACGCATTGACAAACTAAGAGCTTATGCACCACGTGAAAAATTGCAAAGAACCAAAGCATGTTTCCTGGCAAATGGCATCTCTAAAGGACAAAGAAGCCAAGGCAGCCTCTTGGTAGCTGAGACATGTGACAGAGCCATGGGCAGCTTCAAAGCTGCTCTGATGCTGCAGCTGCCAAGCAGCAGCTGCTCCTGCTAGACAATCTTTGTGACTTGGCACCCAGGCCTTGTGCTTGCCATTCAAAAGCAGCAGAAAGTCACAGGATGCAAGATGGCATCTACCCCTCCATAAATCATACAATATCTGCAAAAATCCCTGCGGAGACAGTGGGTGCCCTGGGAAGTTACAGTGTTGCTCTGAAATGCTGATGCAGTCAGTCACAGGCTGGAAATGCAAACTGAAAAATAAATTTATTGTTAGAGCTCCTCTGTATTCCTGATAAAGTATCTCAGGACTCAGAAAAGCTCCTACGGCACAAAGAAGTAATATTTTCATTATTTTGAAGAGAAGGAAGGTACCAAAGATTAGCTGGCTCAGGAAAGGTCACAGAGGGGGTTTGAGAGAGAAAGGACTGCAGTATGTCTCCCCAGAAACAAGGCTGACATGGTCCTGAATACATCATCCCTGCTTCCCTATGAAGAACAGATAATTTCTACATACAGCAAGATGTTTGCCATCTTGCAACTGTCAAGCATGAAACCAGTACAACTAAGTGAAATCACAGTTGCACAGAATCTCCTCTGAGCAGCCTTTCCCAGTGTTAATGAAGGATCATGCCTTTCCTAGATATTGTATTTTATGCCATTCTATACAATGTTAAAGCAAATCCATAAATCATATCACTTTCTGTAATACGATTCTGAGAAGTTAGCCTCTTCTCTCAAACCTTAAAGAATTTTATATTAAGAGCAGGCCTGATTTGATTGCTTCAGGCTTAGATATGAGTTCTTATTTTCATGGCTCCCTGGAAATAAATAGATTGCTGTTCAATCCTCTGTAAACTTAAAAGCAGCAACACGATGGAAAAATTTGGTGTTGGTGCTCCAGCATCAATGGCCAGATTTAGAAGCTCGCAGAGCAGTGATTCAAAGGCTCAGATTCATTTCCAGGCTCATTCCCTGGCAGGAGGGACGGGGTGAGCAGGACTGCACCCGCTCCCTCCTGCAGCTGTTTGTCTCCAAGCACTCACTGCACACACATTCACCGAGCCAGTTTCTGTGTCTAGAGGGCAGCCTGGCATCAGCTTCTCTGAAACATTCATGTATTAGATCACATCCAGGGAGCCAGCAACACTGAAACAAGACAGATGATTAAAAGATAGTGGGAGCTATGCATTATGGATTAAAGTGGAGAGTGAGAAGCTTTCGGAACATTAGTGTTCCAGAAATATGAACTATAAACCCATGTGAAACATTGAAAATCATCACATTTAGTGATATTCTATGTTCTTTCAGTGGAAAATTGAAAGTAAAAGTAGTAGAGAGACATATCCGAATCGTACGAACAAATTATATATTTATAATTCTTTATTAGGATTGTCTGAAAAACACAGTTCTCATGTGTCACACAGTGGCAATGGAGAAGTTATAAAAGCTAATATTTGGCCTTAATACAGTCTTATTTTTATTGCACTAGTTTTTATGAACAACAATCAGGGATCTTCAGCTTATTAAAACTCCAGAGCTAAAGAAAACATGAGTGGAGAGATATGTCCAAAAATATACTGACATGTTCATTCTCTTTGTTGTGTCACCTGTGGATTCCATCAAAAGAGTAAGGCAAACTGAAAATTACTTGGCTTCTGAAATATATGTACAGGAATTATTTCTTCTGATATATAACTGAGCAGGTATTTCAGCATTCTTGGAAATACTGAGGATTCCACTGAGGAGGCCAACAGTCCTGACCAGCTGGGCTGTCCAGGTTTCTTGGCCCTCAAGTGGCCAAATGCCATGGAGAAGGTGAGCCCTACTGAGCTGTTCCCTCAGTCAGGGCAGCCAAACCAAACCTCAAAGCAGGTCCCACTCTGACAGAGGTTCCTGCTGCTGATCCCCCCTTAGGGCTGGCAGTGGAAAAGGTGTGTCAGAGACAGGACACCCGCTGTGCTCCCAGCTTGTGTGACATCACTGCCATGAGCTGGATCTCTTTGGGACATCCCAGTGCAGAGGGATGCACAAACCCCTCTGACAGATTCACATTTCAAAAGGACACTGTGGTGTTATTTAAAAGGGAGATGCAACAGTTTAAGACAGAGTTCTAAAGGAAAATGACACAGCTGAAGCGTGATCTGCAATATGAGAAAAGGGAACAAATAAAGTAAAGAGGGGAACCAGACTGGAGTAAGGACCAAAAGGGATCCCATCTTGTATCTTAACATTTTCCACTTTCTGGGAGTTCTGCTCTAGGGTGTGAGTGATGACACAGACCAAGAGCCAAGGCTCTGTGCATTCCAGCCATGCAGCAATGCTGCAGTAATGAGGATGTCTGGTGAATCTTTGTGTTCTGAGGCCAGAATTTATGGGAAGTTGTTACAGTTGTTGAAATAATGAGAGGGAAGCAGTACTAGAAAATGCTACAACTGCAACAAAAACCTCACAAGAAGGCAAATAAGCCCCCCTGGATGTTACTTAGGTTAACTTGCTCACATTTGGGGGAGTAGATGCTTGTTAACAAATCAAACATTATTATGTCCATGCTGGTTTGTTGCTCTGTTTGGCAAATTTCCTGATCCCTCTTGACTTTCCGTTCTGAAATACACATTGTCAGGAACTGAAATGATTAAACTGTAATCTGTTTATTCAGATCATATGCTGAAAAGTGCCTTATTTCACATGTATCTACTGTAGAGTGATTCCAACAAAGACACCAAACAAAAGATGAGCTCTCAAATGAGGGAAGACAGTCTTTACCTTCTCTTGACAGCTGCCTGCAGCCCAACTCTCCATTGATATACTGCCATATAAAAATTTACCTATTAAATTATTTTTGGCATTTAAATCATATCTATCTCAAAGGCAGCTGAATTCTTAAAAGCACTGCATTTTAACATGTGCATCCTTTGGATTATACTTCAAGAAATGCTGCAGCTGAACAGGACTGTGATATACTCTGTACAGGTTAATAAAAGAAATTTTACCAGACACTTCTTAGCCTCGGCCTCTGATTTCTTCATAATATGCTTCCTGAGATCTTCCATCAGTACAATTAAATATGTCTGTGCTATTTCATGGTGCTAAGTTCACTTAGACCAGCTAAAACCCCTCAGTAGTTGGATTTGTCCGTGCAGCCACCTCATGTTCTCTCCATCTTTTGGGATACGTGACAAATACTGATGTCTTGCATGAGAGAAAGTTTGTACAGCCCAATCCACCAACATTGTCAATATTGGCTCCAGCTTACTAATTAACTTGAGAAAAGTGAATGAGCTAATTAGCAGGGCAAACGAAATAGAATATCATTAGTTAGTCAATCAGTGCTGGTTTCCACTAAGTGAATGAGTGATTTCCACACATTCTGGGTCACTGTCAACCTCTCAAATTTCCCACTGGACTTCCCTGTCCTGCAGCGAGTCTTAAACTGAAAATACTCAACAGGATGACCTGGTTCAACTTACTACTTGTACTCCCACAGATCACCAGTGGTTACACTCTGGAAAACACTGAAACAGCCTCAGTTGCTTCAGGCTGGTTTCTGCTTCACTGAGAACAGAAAATGAGGCCAGAATTCTTCCAGGTCTCAAGAAAACTTAAATATTTTTCAAAAAAATATCCTCACTGAGAAAATTATTTATTGAGGTACAAAACTTACAGCCATAAAGAGAACCTGCCAGAGGGACAAGTGACCTGAGGAAACTACTTTAGGTGGTCATAGAATCCCAGAATGGGTTGGACTGGAAAGAACCTTAAAGATCACTTAGTTCCAAACCCCTGCCATGGCAGGGACACCTCCCACTGTCCCAGGCTGCTCCAGCCCCAGTGTCCAGCCTGGCCTTGGGCACTGCCAGAGATCCAGGGGCAGCCCCAGCTGCTCTGGGCACCCTGTGCCAGGGCCTGCCCACCCTGCCAGGGAACAATTCCCAATTCCCAAGATCCCATCCAGCCCTGCCCTCTGGCAGTGGCAGCCATTCCCCTTTGTCCTGTCCCTCCAGCCCTTGTCCCAAGTCCCCCCCAGCTCTCTTGGAGCCCCTTTAAGTGTTAAAAGGGCCTCTAAGTTCACCCTGGAGCCTCCTCTTCCCCGGGGGAACCCCCCAGCTCTCCCAGCCTGGCTCCAGAGCAGAGGGCAGGGGCAGCTTCATGGCCTCTCTGGACTCTCTCCAGCAGCTCCTTCTTATGTTGAGGACCCCAGGGCTGGGGCAGCTCTGCAGGTGGGCTCTCACCTGAGGGGCAGAGGGGCAGAATGCCCTCCCCTGCTGCCCACGCTGGGCCCAGCCCATGTGCCTGCCTTGTGTCTCATGTTAAATACCCTTGGCCTGCCTGGGCCCCTCCTCCGAGTGGGGCCCTTGCCTGGAACTGCTTGAGTGGTCCGTCCATCAAATCCACGTCTGTCCAGTTTAGAGACCAGGATGTTATGTGGGGGAGTATCAAATACTTTGCACAGATCCAGGTAGATGACATGATCTGTTAACTGGCAGTTCCCCAAGACGTTTTGAGTGTGACAAAGTAAATTTAAGATTATTGGCATCAGGCCTGCTTTTCCTGCTTACCTTTCCTGTATCCCCAAACCAGTCTGCTGCCCCCACCACACTGCCAGGCCTGCAAACCCTCCTGCAGACAGGGAACTCTAGAAATAATAGCACAACACAATACAATACAACAGGCAGCCCCCAAAGAATGTGCTCAAATATGCTCTCACTGCAAGGTCCACTGCCCAAACTCGAGTTCATTTACTTTAGTGCTTAAAGCCTTACAGGAGTGTCTCTAAAGGCTCTGATAGCTGCAAGTGTAAACACTGAGTTTCAGTCATGGCCCTTATCCTTTCACTGATAGCATGTAATTGTTTATGGCACCCTCTTAATACTAAAATAACAACAAATACTCAGCTGGAGACAAGGGAAAATCATAATGCACCAAATGCTCATGGTGCTTATGAGTCTTGTCATTCCCTGATTTCAGAGCTCTCATACAAGTTGTTTATTTTGACTAATATCCATCTTTAATGTCTGTGCCATGCAAAATCTCGTGCTACATGTGCATTCAGACATCACAAGCAGTGTTTTGGAAATGAAGTATTTCCATTACTTTAGATAACATCATCAGATTCAGTTGGGGAGAATGACTGATCCATATAAATACTGGTTGGAACAAGAGTGCATGATGAAGCATCTCTTATTGATTAGCAGATTTGCTCTTGTATGTGGTATTTCCCAACATTCTTAATCAAGCCTTCTATGGATGATTCAAAGAAATCCTTGATTTTGATAAATAGGCTGTCAGGCAAGGTTAGACTTGTGATGTTTCTAACCATTGGTTGGACCTTACATCCTCCTTTCAGACCTAAGTCCTAATATGTAACACAACCCCCTCAAAATCCACATCTAATCCCAGAGAAATGCCTATTTTGCTGCGACAGGTTTTGCATTGTACTTTGAAAAAACCTGCTAGCAGCACGTGAGGGGATTGCATTCTGAGAGGGTACGTGCTCCCTGCAGCCTGCTCTTCCCAAATCCGTGTCTTCGTGTGGTCCAGCAGAGCAGTTTGTAGCTCTGCAGTAAATACAGGCATTGGAAGTTGTCTGCAATGCACTTTCCAACATGATGCCTTGTTTTGGCTGCCATTCCAGAATTTCCAGTAATACGAAAATGCATTGAATCACTGGGAAAGCAAAGAGAAAGCTCGAGATGTGGGAACTTTCTCCACCAAGCACAATGAGGTAAGGGGAATTACAGTGTCAGTCAGTGGAGGTGAGAAGACAGCAGGAGAAGATCCTTCTGTGCATTCTGCAAAAAATAGAAATGAGGCTTCATTCAAGCATTCCTGTGTCCTCAAACTATTCCATTTGCAGGACATCCATCAAGAGCATTTTCTCCATAATGTTGTCCACTACAGCAAACACCACTTTAGAGACACAAGAATTCTTGGTTGCATTATACATAGGGAATCAGTTGCTAATGATGATTAGAATTTGTATAAATAATCAATTAGTAGTATATAAATGGCAAATGTCTGGCAGAACTTGGAATCAGATCCTTAAAAATGTAATTTGTTGCTTTACACTGCAAGTTATCTCCATCACAGAGGAGATAACTGCATATGATGCTGACATATAAATTTCAAAATCTTCAAATATGCATCTTTAATTAATAATTTAATTAAATGCAGATTTTTTTTTCAAATGCTTCAGTGAAAAAAAGATTATCTTCAAATACATCGCTGCTGTTCTTCAAGGACAATTTTTTACTTTTGCAAATAATTGGATTCCTTGGAGGCAAGCAAGACTCCAGTACAGAAAGCAAACATTAAGGCAATAAAATCCCATCACCTCTTTTGTCCATAAGAGACCTTTCATGTGGAACACCAAAAATGGGCATTATCTCCTAATACCTACTGGAGGATTTGAGCTAGCCCAAGTGAAAAGACTAAGCACTGCATCATTGCCATATTACATTTTTAAAGTATTAATCTCCTTTTGATTTAGAGCTGATACCACTTCAGACTCTCTCCACTCTTCCTGCAGGTGTATGCTGAGCACGGAGCATGTAGGCTCCAAAGAGCTCTGAAATGAAGCAGTGCTCAAAATAATGGGAATGCTTCTCCTAAAGTTACAGACTTGATTTATTAGAAATGGTTCAAACATTTTTCCTAATTAATGTGAGCAAAGTGCCTAACAAAACTAGAATAATGTCTGCAGCTTGGACTCCACTGAGACTAATACTCATCCTTCACACTTCAAGGGGCAAAGTTGGGTAGGAGAAAAGAGGGAGCACTGGTTTTAGTCTCAGTGACAACATTTAAAAGGTCCATTTAATGTTGGTATGTGAGCCGTGGCGGGTGAACAAGCTCTATGTTTTTCCACATAAATTGTAAATAAATCTTGAAATTGAGTTGAAAAATCTCACTATTATCTCATACCCATATTTCCCTTCACCTCTTAAGAGTCAGACACTTTTTAAAATATATGCAAATGTTTTCCCTAGCACTGCAAGGAAGTTGTGCTTCTATTTTCTGACAGACAAAATGAGGTGTAGATTCAAGACTCATCTCTGGAAGGGAATCTTGGTTAGGTGGGAGTCATGTTACCCACCTTTAGCTTTCTGAAGTGCTCATGTCTGAAGGAGACATTAGAGGCAGATTGACTTCACAGATAACAATCATTGGACATGTCTAAGCATAACACGCACCTGACAGCTTTTACTTCTCTTGTTTTAGCCTTTTTTGCCACATTAAGCAAAATCCCCATTCAGTGTGCTGCCTCTGCCAAAGCCCATTCTGGGCTCGCTCACTGTACATTTGTCAGGGTTGTGCATTTTATTCCAGCAGCCAACAAAACACCAAAGTCCCTCTGGAAGTCTGGCTCAGAATGACTTGCCAACAGATGTGACCCATGTCATTGTCAGTGCCAGAGTCAGGGTTTCAGGAGACCTGGCTTCCAGTCCAAAAGCACAAATATTACTCTTGGGAGAGATATCTAATGCTCAGAAACATGTAGAATCCTTCCCCAATTTGTATGAGCAGTAATTGTGGAGCCATATGTAAAAATCAGTCAACCACTCACCCAGCAACTCCAAATGCTGAATGTGGTCCTGCATAAAAAGCAGAGGGGGACAAGACAGTGCCTTCTTCCCCACTGTTTGCCATCTGACTTCCACAGAAACTTCCCATGTAGAGGGACAGCTGCCAAATGCCATGAAGTCAGCCCTTTCTACATCCCTTGTGCCAGACATTAACTCGACTGCTTATCAATGCCACTCGTGTTGTCAGACGTAGATTGATGTACTAAAAGCTGTGCACATCAGATTCCTTTTGCCTAGGCTGAAGCCATGTCCCCAAAAGTAGGTTTCTTTCCAAATGTCTAAATCAAGTTAGGTCAAATTATGAGAAGCTGCCAAAGCACTTTCGCTAGCGAAGCAAAAGAACAGTTACTCCAAAACAGGTCTTCTGGCTTGGCCTTTGGTGGCACAAACAGTATGGTAAATATTGGAATTTTGGGGATTGCTGGAAGGAATGCCTCAAAACTGTGAAGCTGTTTTTATCATGCTGCCAGTGGGATGTGAGGAAAACACCCTGTCTGAAAGCAAGCAGGGAAGTGTTTGCAAGTGCAGACAAGGCTGAGATATGTTTGTTGTGTGTGTCACACTGGTTGGTCGCTGGCAGAGTTTGACACTCCTCTTCCACAAGTTACTCATGGAAAACCCCCCACATTTTCAGATCTTTACCCAAAGAACTGCAGTATTGCCAGTGCTAATGCAGACACTAAAGACCTTGCCCTCTTTTGACATCCAGTTCAAACTTGCAGTCAACACGATTTGGTCAGGTTGGCATCGCTGGCAATAATTTACCAAAGTCTGCTGAATCTGCTTTTAACCTCTTTACATGCACAAGCCAACTCATTAAGAAAAAAATGTTAAAATCAGTTAAACTGAATGTATTCATATGGTATTTTTCTTTTCCCTTGGTTCTAGTTAAAAGCAAATATAACTCTCAAAGGTACACATTTGTAACAAAGCCACAGGAAGTCAGGCAGAAAATGATTGACTAACAAGGAAGGCCAAAGACACCAATAGCAGTAAAATGTATAATAAACTAAGGAATTATGATTTGATAGAGCCTTGCACGCATACACTCATACAGACATTCTTCTTCCAGTCACACTTAGGGATGTAAGCTGTTATTAGGGTAAAGTGTTAAAATGCTGTGTAAAATTTCCTTAAACAACACGATTCTGCACTTTGCAGTCCTGAAGGTACTGTGGGATTAGTTGAAAGTTTTGGCAGGTAAGTACATTAAATGTAGGTCTTAAGGCCATCTTTACTGAAAACAATTAGATTATTACTTCTAGCTCTGTGGAAGAAAAACCCCAGCTTTAAAATATGATCTTTTCTGCATGAAGATTGAGATTTCATTTAAGATTTTTTTACAGTTCTGTTTAATGTGTAAATAGGACCACAACCTCCACCCCAAAACCTAAAAAGCCAAGCCTCCTTTATTCCAGGTAGACTGAGCTCACTTATTGAAGAATGTTGGACAAATTAATCCCCTTTTGGTAGAGAATGAGCAGTGGATAAGTTTCAATTTTTACAGCCATCTTCATTTATTACAATGTATGTCTGCCTACAGCTTGCTCATGAGTGAGTACCTGGGTTGTTTTTAAAGTGATCAACCTTTCATTATTCACTCTGTCGTGTGACTGAAACTGGCAATGTTAAAAAAAAGGTTCCAATTCTTATTTACTACTAATCCAGTCAAAACCATATTTGCACTGACACAAGATAGATTTGCATCCACTCCTCTTTTGAGAAATTTATCTCTGGGTTCAAGTAGTAGGTGCTGGCTCTGGAATTATAAAATGGGGTTCTATCACACACTAAATGAATTCCCAAGGTCTGCTCACAGAAAGTCCAAGGTTAAACTCAAATGTTTATGTGAATTCATGTCTGAAAGCCCTGTTTCCTGCTATTATTATTGCAAGCAGAAATTAGTGAGTAGAATCATTCTCAGAAAATTGATAGAAAGACTTTAAAGACAGAGAGCTTCAAGACCTAACTCCCTTCACTGCTGCTTCAGGTGTGATTTTTCTTGCCCAGTATTAAACCACAAAGTAACAGCTAGTTAGTTTCCAGGTTGACCCCTAATCCTAGAATTCCTTTTGTGCCAAAGTCATCACAGTTACCAATCTTAGAAATATTTTTTTTTCTCCCAGAATTAACCAAAGACCCATCCAAGACAATGATTAGCCCACAGTTCTTTAATGTATAACCTCACCAAAATTCAGATGTGTATGTATCAAACACATGTGGTAATCTTTTATGTTATTGACATGAGAATTGACTCAAATGGGTAATTGAAAAAGGTAATTTACAGTCTGGCATCTTGATTTTAAAGCTTTATTTTATTAACATCCACCAAGAGAGTAATCAATTTAGTGGTGAGGCAGAGCTAATAATTCTGCAGAAGTTTTATAATGTCTTCATGCTTCAGCATGGAGTTTTGTCCTTGCTTTGTGTAATGTGGGATATTTATTCCATCCACACATTTTCCTTTCAATGCTTGATTCATTGAATCACAAAAGAAATATGAAGTGGATCAACAAGCAAGCAAGTAACTGTAAACCACTAGGTTACTTTCTGATGCTTATTGCAGCCTCCTTTTAAACATGCTTCCGAATCTGATGAACAAATTCCTTCCCTGTATGCTATTTTCTTCCCTTATGTGCCTTAATGTGTCAAGACCCTCTTTTTCAGTCCCATAATTACAATGCTTAGCTTTTCCCAATCCATTCTCACTCAGGAGCACGGTACTGCATGTAACCTTTCATGAAAACAAAGGCAGTTGATATGTTTTGTGAGGCAAATTACAAATGAAGGAACTCGGTGTACTTCTGGCACCAGCTCAGGTTTCCTTTATAACAGTGTTCAGAGGGATATTTAGGCACCACATTTGGAACCCAGAGGATGAAAGGCACCGGGCACGTCGAGGGCTCAGTCTCATACAAAGGAGTGTTGCCATGGATTATTTACAAATATCCACATCTTCTTGATCTCACCTTGAATTTGCTTTAAAAGCCCAAGACCATCCACGTATATTTTGCTTCTCCCCAGTCTGTGCAATATGAACTAATAATATGAGGGAAAATATTTTCAAAAGAAGAAATACAAAAGAAAAAATTTATTTGCCTGTGCCAGCAAAAGGGGAGGCCCACATTTATTGTTCTCTTTATACATTTTCAGAGGGAGATAATGTAAGTGCTGGGCAAGAACCAGAGGAGCTTTAAGGGTAGTTCAGAAGGTGCCTAGACCTGTTCATACACAGGGCCACTGGCAAAAATAAAATAAAAATGAACTAAGATGGCTGGAACAAGGTTGTGTTCCTGACCTGCTTTAAAAATGAGTCATCTACTCCTTTCACAGCTGTTTGCTGCTGTGAGCTGGGCAGAATATTCCAGTGCACAACTCCTATTTCTTTCTAATTATAATTTTAATTCTTATTTTTACTGCTACTACTACCACCATAAAAATTAAACATTAATTTGTGAAGAAGTTTGGTTTGATTTTGAATTTAGTTTTTGTAAAATGGAAACTTGAAACCAAAAGTAATTTCAAAATGGAAGGTTTTACTCTTCCATTTTTGACAAGCAACAAAATAAAACATTCACATTGCTTGGTTGGAAAGTGCTGCTTGAAGTAAATAAAACATCATTAAAATATGTCCCTCAAAATTTTTGTATTTGACAAACCACACTTTCCTCCAACCAGAGAAGCCTTTCCCTGAAATAATTCCCATTCAGGTAATCACAATCAACACCATTATTTTATTACAGGCCTAGAATTCAGCATCAAACAACTTTATAACAAAGTTAGAGCTTAAAAGGACTTGTGAGGGATTTCAATCCTCGTTCTCTTGGACCCCTTGGGTCTAAGAAAGCCTCAAATTATTCAGCAGATAAGATCAACCAACTTTTGGAAAGATTTTATACAGACCAAAGTATGAGAGACTCTGCTAAGTTGTAGGTATGTTTTACTTGAGACTTTGACAGAGTGGTTTAGGTAGGGCTTTTTAAAAAAGAGTGGGTAAGTAAAGAAAATGAAACATTTTTAGAAACTTGATTTTCTCAATGTTTCACAGCATGCTATACTGCAGCTGCTGATAGAACATCTTGTGGCAACAGTTTCCTTTGTAAATGAGGGAAGAAAAGCAAGAGATCACCCTCGACATTTACATTTTTCATTTATTTACTGGTAAAGAAAACTATTAAATGCTTTATAATCAGGAAATAATATAGGCTGGACAAGGTTTTCATGTTGGTGCTTTCCCACCACCATTTGGCACAGTAGTGGTCTTTCTTGAGGTGCTTTTATTTTCACTACAGCCCCTGAAAATTCATCACTTGCACCCACACTGTTGCTGATATATAAGAATAACAAATAACACCTCAGAGCTTTCTCCATAGTCTAAGAAAGGAAGCTCTTCTGGCTTATGAAGTATTACAGTTCCAGTCAAAGGAGCTGTACTTTGCCACTGTCATTTGTTACATTAAAATGCATCTTATATGCGTGAAGAAACGAAAAGTTTCTTTGCTCTTTTCCAAACCATTGTACTCCTGTGAAACTTTGAATCCCAAAAGCTTTGCCTCAAATTACTGCCTGAACAGAGACCTTCAGCTTCTGCTTTCTCTAGGAGAGTTTATTCTTGTTCTCCTGATTATTATTTCAGCAATTTAATCCTTCTAACCAACAGCAGCAGTGAATGTAAGGCTTCTGTGTGCCCCTAAAATTATATTACCTTCATCCTCTCTGCTTGTCTCTATATCCAAGTCACCTTTATTAAGTCAGTCCCCAGTGCCAGCTCTACAGTGCATCGGGAAGCAGATGCTTTGAGTGTCTGTACAATAGTTATTGGGGTATTCTGTTTATTTTAATGGGACCCTGGATCCCTGTAACTGCAAGGAACATTCACACATTTACAAAGTATTTTATAATGCATTCCAATGAGAAACCATAAGCAGATTCAGCTCTTCTGCACTCATGCAATAAAGAAATGTTTAAGGCCAGAGCCTGGAGACACAATTGAATGATTCAGCCCCATGAGAAGAGAGAAGAGGTTTCACTTCTCAAGAGAGCCTGACATTTGACACGGGCTTAAAACAAACTTTAACTATTAAAGAGTTTCTTGTCAGAAAATGCACACCTCATTCCCTTCAGAAGGGAAAGATAAAAATAGTTGACCATTCCTATTTTCCTGAAATGGTCCCCACGCTCTCATTTTTGTATTTACTTTCACTCCCTCAGCCTGAGGAGAGCAGCACATACATACTGAGTTAACAAGATAAAGGGAAAAAATCTTAGCAGTAGAGGAGATAAATGCAGTGGGTAAAATACTCAAAGGTATGATGCTAGAGGAAAATATGACTCAGCAGGCACTGCACACAAAGTTCCTGCGGCCTTGCTGAAACAAACTCTGGTCGAGCTGAGTGGGAAGCAGATGTAGACACAGAGAATAGGAGCTCTCAAAGCTGTGTGCAGAACCTTCCTCCCATGATTCTCACAGACCGTGCTGCTCCTAACCCAGCTCCTGCTGCTGGCAGTGCCCTCTGTCCTCATCCACACTGGGGTGACACTGCTGCCTCAGCTTTGTCTTGGTAGGGCAGGGACCATCAGGACCCCTAACTCCTCACCTCTGACTTCACAGGGTAATTTTCCATCAGAAACACAGTCCTGCCTCCTTCACCTTGCTGTTCCTTCCCCTCAGTCCTGTCATGGAAGTGCTCATGCAGACTTGGACTGGGCCATTATAAGGAGCTGATCTTTCTGAAAATAAAAGAGATTTTTGATTTGAGTAATAAAGTGGCTGCTACTTCCAGCAGCAGCACAGCCCTGGGAATGAGCAAGCAGAGAAAGGAGAGATGCTGGGGCTGCCTCTCTCCATAGTGACATTGATTTTGGCTGGACTGGGCAACTACAGACTTAAGTGTGGGTGAGAAAAAGCCATTGAAATGAGTGACTCCTTGGGGAATTATTTGGACCTTCATGGGATGGCTGTAACAAGAGGGGCTCACCTGAATAACGGCTTTCAGCTCCCTTTGGTGAAAGAAAATAATGTAATATCTGAGGGGGAGGCAAATAACAGTTATTTCACCTCCCAATTGTTAATCAGCACCTACATTATTGACCTCCCTCAGTCACATATAAATAATTTCTTTTTCGTCCTAACCTTTTTCTATCCTCGCCTCTTGCAGGCAACACAGAGACCCTCCTACCACAATATCACATATTTTACACCTCCTCACTTACACCAACAATAAACATAATCAAATTTATTCTCCTGGGCTGCCCCTCCCTCCTATTTAGGACTAAGGACATCAATGTTTCTTGACACCTTTGCCAAACTAGCAGCACTTGGCAAACTTGAGAGAGAAAACTTTGAACTCCCGAAGATTATTTTTTGATGGAAAGTGTTAACAACCACAGCAGACCATGGAGAGCAACACCACAGAAAATAAACATGAGCGGCAGGAAGGAGGAGGAAAAAAAACCCTCTTGTGTGATTCCTTCATTGGCTTTGCAAAAACTTGCACTTGATACGTGAAGAGCTCTGTCTGAAACCATTAATAACAAAAACAATCACTAAATGAAAGAGCAGCCTTGCAAGCAGCCATCCATAAAAAGAAAGCCAGTTAATTAAACAAACCACAAGCTATCTATGGACTGTCTCTCTCACTTTAAAGTCCTCAGTGCAGAAAAGAGAAGAAAAAAATCTCATCAAATGATATAATCATAGCAGCCTCAAAATAACTCACACATATTTCCAGATAAATCACTCCTGAAATACTAAGTGCCTAGAAAAGCTTGGAGGGAAATTGCACCTCAGCTGCAAGTCCTGCTTCTTGGAGGGGCTTTGGAGAATACTGGATCTTCTATCTGTTCACTAAATGTTTACTCCTATTCCTTAAATTGTCAATTTTTAATATAAAACTTCAATTAATCTCTGGATTAATTTCACTTAATGTTGCAGGGCCATTTCACTGTGTCTCAGAAGGCACTTAATTGGAATTGAAGGCTCAGGGTTAGAAACACAACATTTTTCCCTTGCCAAAACTTTACACAGCTTTCTGGGAAGGGCCAGCAGCCCCATGTGAATGGGGGAATTGGCTGTGTGAGGATGGCTAAAGGCACTGCTGACCCCGAGCACATTATGGCCCTGATGGAACAGATAGCAGTGAGCTAATGGAACTGGATGTGCATTAATTTTTCTGAGATTATACACAGCAACGAGAGACTTTCATCAGCTTCTGTGGGTCACAGCAGCTGGTAGGAGCCTTAACAGTGTCATTCCATTATAAGGCTATTATTGATCCAGAATCTAATTTGAAGATCAATTTGGATTGGAATCAGTACCCAATATGACAATGATTTCAGAGAGGATAAGAGATAATTTACTCCTCCTGGTGCCAGAAATCAATTTTTGTTTTTCTGCACTGACCCAACGGCCAAAAATGAAAGGGGGGAAAAAGAAAAAAAAAAGACCTGAGGATAACGTGCAAATAAAGGATTACAGTAATCCAATCGGGAGGTGATAAAAGTATAAACCTGGCTGCAAACCCATCTGAGGTAAACAAACATTTAATCCCAGCTAAATATCTCTGATAATGGCAAAAAGGCTTCATGTTATTTGGCTAATACAAAATACAGCTTTGAATTCAAAGCAACTCCTTGCATTTCTCACATATTTCTTTGCGGCAGTCAACACCTGGGAAGTCCATGTGGTTCTCTGGAGAGCCAGCCCTGCTGTTTGTGTCCCAGCTGTGCTGGACACACGGGCACATCTGCATTAAAGGGCTGAGATCCAGACTCACCGGGGCTCTCAAGAGCCAAATGCCTTCATCGTGAGGTGCCACAATGGTTTTGTCCTCATCCCACACCTCCAGTCTCTTCCCAGGGAAAGGGAGGATGCCCAGCTGGCTGACATCCCCACCTGGCTCTGCTGTGTGCACCCCAGTCTCTGCAGCGGCAGCAAGGACCTGCAGGTGTGCACCACGAGGGGGCTGCTCCTGAACCAAAGGGAATCAGAGCAAGGACATCCAGCGGCGCACAGGCGCTGCCCAGCCCCTGCTGCTGCCACCTCGGCAGCGGCACGGCGGCACTCAGACCTGGGGCCTCTCCTGCCCCAGCAGAAGCGGGCAAGAGGGGCCGTGGAAAACTGAAGGGACTTCTGCTCAAAGTCGTTGGCAGAGCTGAGAATCTGCTGCTCTCTCCAGGGTCGGCCCTTAACCCCCTTTTCAGTTTTATTAAGTGCAGATGTACTGCAGAGATGCAAGACTTAGTTATCTACAGTGAAACTGGAAAGGGCTTTTTCTTCTTTCTTTTTTTTTTTTTTTTCCTTTTCCTCCAGACAACCGCGGTGGAATCAGTTTTATTCAGATTTGGCTGTAATTGGAGTGAGGCTCTCACTGAATCTAATTTCAGCTGGAACTAATTATAGGGGGAAAAGGTCATGAATGTAAGATGGCTGCATAACTATGTTGGAAGAATATTGACATCATATAGTATTAACTCTGTTCCTGTTAAGGCCATAAATACTTAGAATAAAAACAGCCATTAAGAGGCAGAACAAAATGTACCTATTCCTTCTTATTAGAGGGGGAAAATAAGGGAGGGAAAAATCTCTAAAGGGAGATTTAATAGCATACATTCAAGAAGTGCTGCACACACACACAAATAAATCAAGAAATAGAGATCGACTCTCTCAGATGAAATCCTGAGCCATACTAGAAACAGCCATCACTGCTACATCTGAACTGAGCCCTGTTCAAAACCTAACAGGAAAAATACAATAACAGAAACAGCCATATGGAATTGCCAAGGATGATAACCAAGCTGGAATGGGCAGCACTGATTCCACAGGATCATAAAACGTGGATGCTTCCCTTCCCTATTGTCCCCACCAGAGAAGGAAACCAGCACGTGTGACAGGGAGGGATGAGCCCAGACCTCATGGAAACTGTCCTGATTCACCTCTCACCTGAGCCTCAGAGGCTTCAGGACATGTCCTGTGAGCAAAGTCCCAGGCAGACCTAGCTAGGACTCCTCACTGGAAATCTTACATATCTCATGGACTTTCCTGATTTATTAAATGAAGTTCAGCATTTTCTCTCTACAGATGTTTCCTTGTAATCAACACACCAGCAGTACAAGCAGAATAACTTACAAATGAGAGTAAATTATGCACGCAGCTTACATTTTGTCTGCTGCAGTACTTAGATGGCAGAAGTTTAGTACCTAAACATGGTCTGCTGTAGCCCCCAGGCTGAACTGCAGGGATGACCCAAGTCAAATGAATAAACTCAGAAACCTGCCAGACATTTCGTGATGAGCTGCACTGCAAGGAACCCCCGGGACTCTGGAAGCAGCTGAAAGGCACTGCTGAAACATCAACTGAAATGTCAGAAATTAACTTTTTTCTTTTTCTTTCTCAGCCACCCCACAAGTGGGGTCTGAACCAGAGCACTGTGCAGTCAGTGGCTCTCAGGGTATCTCCAGAGCTGTGTGTCACAGCAGCAAAGGCTCAGCCTCGGCCACACTGAGCTTTAGGCGACTTTATTCTCCCCGCCCTTCAGCCTGAAGCAAATTCCTACTAAGCTGATGGAGATGCATGAAGAGATGAAGAAACCAGTCTGCCCCTGGCACAGCCGTGTCTTCCAAACGGTGTTTATTGCTCCAGCTGTGTCGGTGAAGGATGCTGTTCCCTCCTGGTCACTTCCCACCACTGAATTCCTACGCTGATCTCTGATTTGCTGCCTTTCAAGCAAGTGCTTCTCAGTCACCATCTATTGCCATCAGCTCAGCCCACCTTCATTTTGTCTCTGCTGTGGCCACAAGGAAGAGAAGATCTCATCCTTCCCCCAGAACATGTTTAATAAAAAGAAAGGGGACAATGAACAGCTTTTCTGAAGTACTATGCCAGACTCAGAACCAGATCATCATAAAATAAATGCTAGAAAAATGGAAAGTCAAGACCAAACCCTTCATCATGAGAAGGAAGAAAGCATTTTTATCCATTCTTTGCTCTCCAGTCATTATTCTACTTGCTGGAACATTAGTTGTTCAAATTGTTTTTAATTACATGGTCTAGAAATAAATATGCACCCCTATTAGCATGCCCTCAGGGTGAATACAAAGGGTACTCACTTCCTTTCCAGTCAAGGCACCATTCCAAAGTGATTTATACTCTCATTACAGGCTGTTGCCTTTCCTATGTAAATTTGTAATCAAATATTCTAAACAGTTGATGATAAATACCTTTGGTAGCTACTGCTCAGGATCATTCCTACAGCCACAGGGCTGCAGGGGTTGGGCAGGAGCACTCACCCAACGTGGAAATGCACAGAAGCAGCCCACACAGGTACTCTGCCATGCTGTTAAATCTCCTAACAACTTTGGGTACATGAACCCACCCTGTGTCACACTGCTGACAAATTTTTTTTTGCCATGCTTAATTTAGTGAACTCCCCTCTCATTATATAAACTATTAGGACAAAAGGAGCATTAATTAACTTACTGAATTTTTGATCAGATGTTTCAATGATACTTTATCATTTTACTAATCTGTTCCAGGGTGGATTTTTTAGAAATGTTTCAGAGTGAACCAACAAATTAATACAATAATTATAATCCTTTCACATGATTCCAATATTTTGCATCACTCTGTGTGGTTTAAACATCCTTTCAGTGCAAAATTCCAAGGAAGAAGCATTTTTCCTACACACAACAAATCCTTTACTGATACACTTTCAAATACTTCATTTACCATCCCTTAAGACTTTTTTTCATTTAATTTCTGAACAAGTCACTTGGTTGAGATTCCAGGCTTGGACATCCACAGACTGTTTGAAATGTGGTAACTACTGTTAGAAACTTTACTTGGATGGGAAAACTGAAGAGAATCAGGTGGGTTAACCTGTTGTCCTGCAGCCAGCCCTGTTTTCTGCACCAGTCTAGTCTTAGGGTAGGACTGAAATCAGGAATATTAGGATGCCAAACCCTGGAAAACTTACACTGAGCATATCTGGGCATTACAGAGTTCCACAGAAACAAAAAAGGAAGAAAGAGATTGCCTTTTCTGATGGCACAATACAATTTGTGCATAACTTTGCTGTCCAGGTTTGACACTTCTCACTCTTGACTCTCTGCCTCTGCATGCAATTGCCAGTCTTTTAAAATTCCAGCCTAAATGAAATAGGTAAGCTTCAGAAAAGATTAAGCTGAAAAATACAGCAGGAATACAGAATGAGGACAGGTGATTGATCTTTGAGTGGATATCCAACAGTGCAATGAAATTCTCAGGCTGGTTCTTCTTTATTTCAAAATGGTTTTGATTCAGAGGGATTTTATAGCAGCTAAATCATGCAGTTGGCACAGACTGTGCAAGCTTTTCAGCATGTTATACTCTGAAAGATGTCACATTTGGCAGAGGCAGCAAAGCTCCATGAATTTATTGTTGTTTCCTGTTGAACACCAAAATCCAGGGCATCAAAAGCTGAGTTACCACGCTATTGTGTGGAGTCATCTGCCATCCTGACCAGCACAAACCTCTGGGGGGATGCTGTGCACTTTTTTTGGCAAAAAAGCCAAACGGGACACGCCTTGAGGCCAAAGCAGTGGAGCTGTGTGGAGCAGGGGGGGACCGTGGCACGCTCAGGCCCTGGGGACAAACTGCACCCCAGCAAAGCAACAGAGTGGCAAACCCAAATTCTAAAGGATGCACTCCAAGGCTGCTCCCCAAATAATGACCTTCCTTGTGGGGGGAGTGCTTTCAGAGTCTGTGGGACTTCTCAGAAATGCCAAATTACAGCTATGGTTAAGCATTCCCAGAATCAGAACCACGTTTTGGGTGTTTAATTACTGCACCTCTTTATTATGGACAACGGCCTTTCTCAGAGTGACCAAGACGTAGTTTTATTGAAATTTCAGCTTGAACACACTGCTAGTTAGCTCTGTACAAAAATGTCTAAAAGCACATGAAGATCAAAATATTACCTTTATATTTTCTTTTTCTGTCCTAAACTCTCAATAAACCACACAAACTGAAATTCCACCACAGCTTTTTAATCTCTACTAAATTCCAAGTGAAAGATGGTTCATTTTCAGTCAAAAGTAGAGCAGAAAAAATGTGACTAGAAAAAAATTAGAATGGTGTTAAGAAGCCATTTTTCTTTTCCACTCCATTTTAGCTAATAGAAAATATTGCAGAGAGTGCTTGAAAACTATATAATGATATATTCAAAAAAACAAAATAAAACCCCACTTTTTCATAGACCAAGATGTTCTATGTAAACAATCAACTGGAAAAACACTTTGAAAATTTATCAGGAATCCTCTGAAATGGATATGACACAGCTGCCCTCTCATTATTTCTGATGAATCTACAAACTCAGGAAGGAAAAAAAAAAAGCTGTCTTTTAAGATTCTGGAAGCCTCTTCCTTTAATAATTAATGTTGGAAGCTATGAGAGATGTTTAAGAAGCTTTTGCTTCTGTTTTCCAATTCGAAATACCTAGTCAGGAACTCAGTATCACAGCAAGTACATGGCCACCACCCAAGCAGCTACACAGTGAGAAACTCCTGCAAGAAAGTTCAAAAGAGTGCTCTGACCCTCAGTTTAACCTTGCAAAGAGTCTCTTCTCCCTGCTGCTGGATATACAAAAGCAGCATTAATAGAGTTCGGGGTGTGCAATTTCTCTGTGCATCAAGAGCATTAGGAAGGTTTTACTATGTACATCACAAATAGGTAAAGCATATCCCACATCCCAGTTTCTCATTATGGGAGATATTATATTAGATTGTTATTCACCACGGGAGAATGTCACACTTTTCTGTGTACTCTAGTTCAGCACTTTTCTAATTTCACGGACCTCAATTTACATTTGTCAGTGTCTGAAGTTGGAGGATATTGGTCTGCTCAGGAAATGAGTTAAAGAGGAGAGAGGTCTTTCACCTTTTGGGCAGTACCATACTTTGATGATGCATAAATAAAGCACAGCACGAATGTGTCAGCAAAAACTGGATGTCCCAAAGCCCTTTGATGCAAGGGATGATGTTTGCTAGAAACAGAAGGTTAAATATGTAGAAAGTGTGAGGCTGAAGGGTTGATGTGAAGAAAATCTGGCTGATGTCTTAGCAGAAATCCACCTTGTCTTTCACTGTGAGTGTGCAGACGTGGAGATTTCAATAGATTACCAATGCTGATTAGTGAATGTATATGGAAATGATATTTGCAAGTTTAGCGATATGAATCCCAAAGAACTGGTATTCCCAGTGGCCCTGATCCAAAGACCTGTCAGTTGTTTTTTTATTACTTTAATGGGATTCAGAGAAGGCCCCCAGGACTTAATCTCCCATAATGGGGCAGCTATGTTACCTCCACTTACAGGTTCTACAACCTACAGCTACACATTGACACCTGTTAATTCAGACTAGGAGAATTTACCAAATATTTTGTTCCAAGCATTCATTTCCTAAATCTGAACAACAGAGTTAAAATAAAAATCCTTGGCTGTTTAATGAAATTTATGCAATGATGAACGTGAAAGTGTTTCAGAACTCTTTGCTGATTTCTGATGCAGCTCCATTGACATTTGTGGCTGCAGTTTAGACTCAGCTGAGGTTAAACACCATCTTCCCCAGGCATCTCTACAAACTTATTCTTATTTATCCTTAGGGCTTTGCCAGTGGTTTGAATGAGCCCCAAAGTCCAGCATCAGAGCTGACATGCCCAAAAAATCAGTCACATGTCAAGGGTGAGCCACCCAACGGTACAGGGCACCCACTCTCACAGTTGTAATCTTCACACTTCAGCTTTTTTAAAATCTAACAAAAAAGCAGATTTTTACTTACATACCACATTTTCCATCTTTTGCACAGCAATATAGACTTTGCAATAGGAAGCAAAATTTTAAACCAGACTCAAAAGTCAGGACAATAGTGAAGCTTTGAGGGAGAACAATTAATTCAATAAACCCAACCCACCAAACAAGCCCCTAAAGTGTTAAAACAAGGCATTTGAATAGTAACATCTGTTAAAACGAGCTCTGAAATCTCCATGCAACATGAGATATTTATTGGCAAACAATTAAATCTCTCTTTAAGTGCACTTTCTCTGTAAAACCTAATTTATAATCTTATCAGGCATGTCTCTCAGAAGAATATGCTACTAGTCTGTGTCTTTATCTGCACAATGCAGAATGCTAACAATTGTCTTGTATGTTTGTTTCCAATGTCAAAGACTGAAATTCCAATTTAGGGTTCTGACTGCTTTCAGAATTTGATATTATTTTTAAAGTGCTGTCACTTCTGTTCACTTGGTGTGTCAGACAAACAAAATGCAAGAATAAAAAAGTCTGTGTGAATGGTAAGAAAGGAGCAGAAGGGCGGTGTTTGCTGAAGCTCACTTGCTGTTCTATCATTTCCCTGGTACCCTCCAGGGCCCTACCTTGTTCCAGCCCTACCCGATAGAATTTAACTCTTGCAGTGAGCATTAAAGTAAAGGAAACTGGAGCATGTGGAATTAGCAGTGTGCACTCCCCAGCCCAGCCTGGAATTCTGCAGCCCAGGGTGGATCTGCCAACACCCAGCTCGGGCTGCCCCATTCTGATCTCTCTGCCCTGGCCCAGCCTGGAAATCAGCATCAGCTGAGCCCTTCCTACCCACAGACCTACACCACAGTGGGCACTTTGAACTAGAATAATAGATAACAATTTCAATCAAACCATTTTAATTCTGAGAACTGCTAACCTACCTCTTTTTTCACTTTAGCAGAATTCAAAAGAGAACAGAGGTGTTTTTTTTTCCAGCAAGCAAATCAAACCACTCTACATTATTATTTCCTTCCACTCCCCCCAGTCCAAGTTCTTTAAGAAATGGAACCACAGCAGTCACACACAGTACTAGCCTAGAGAGTATTTGTTTCATTTAACTTTTTTTTTTTTTAATCCTACATAAAATCCCGCTAATTCTTTCAACATAAATAGGACACATTGCTATTCCAAGTTTCCCCTCCCCTTTTATTTAGCTCAGAACACCTGATGGTTAATTCCCAGTTGAGATAATTAGTCCTTGGTTATCACCAGTTATTGTCACCTGTTCAACTTGCAAATGTCTACAAATTTGAGTTTTCCAATTAGCAGCATAAGATCCCTATAGCATACAGCTAGAATGTACTTTTTTTCCACAAGGCAAATCACTTTTCACTTACACACTTTGTCTATTGAGTCTCATTTGGTAATAGTGCTTTAAAAATTATAGTGTTTTTCACAGAATAGACTTGTCATTGCCCTACCTCCTATCAAGCCCAGATGGCTGCTTCTATAAAGGAGAGAAAAACAGAAAAGGGAATTAAATGAAACCTTCTCCCTAATAAGTATCCAAGTCAATTTAAATAGTTTCATTTCATTTTTACATCAGAGTCCTGCCCTAGTATTAAGGCATGAAGAACATTCTCAGTGTGCTAATAAGCCCCATGACATGTTGAACTGACTTTTCAGCAAGTGGAATAAGCTGTAGTTTATTTTTAACTTTTATGCTAGGTAAACTGCATTAGAGGCAGCAGCCCAGTGCATTAGATCTGGGTTGACTTCCAGCTGAACATAATAAGGTGGCCCTCTGATTAAAGCAGCACAGAATAACGCTGGGACATGGAGGAGGTGCTTCTGGAAGCACCACTTGCAATCCCACAGCACACGGTACAAGACCTCTCCACATCCCCGTGATTGCTTGGCTTTGTTTTCTGTAATGCCTGCAGGGGATTTATGGTGCTCCCAGGAAGGTGCTCAGCTCACCCCCTAAGAGAAGTTCTGTGGCAAAAACGAGCTCCAACACCTTTTGTGGGAATAAATCATAGAAACTCTGATCACATCTCTCACCTTTGCTCGGTTCCTCTGCAAATCTGAGAGGGCTTCCCGGGTGCAGAGCGTGCAAACTGCCGGCCTGGAGAGGTGAAAAGGGTTGAGCCATTTGGGAGCCAAACTCCTCCACTTCACAGAAAGCCTTGGCAACCAAAGGGACTTATAAAGGCCACTTAGACCAACCCCCCTGTGATGAAAAGGGACATCTGCAGCCAGATCAGGCTGCTCAGAGCCCCATCCTACCTGGCCTTGAATGTTTCCAGGGTTGGAGCAGCCACAGCTTCCCTGGGCAACTTGTGCCAGGCCCTCACCAGCCTCCCAATAAAAGAGTCTCTTATTTCTTCCTCTGGATGTGCTGGGAATGGCCCAATGCAATCGATGAATCCCAAGCAGAAATGGCAAGAAAGAATCTCCCTTCAGAGATCTGTGCAGTTCATTATTAAGAATGAAACCTTTTCTGTAACTCACCTGTTCTGACTCATGACTTTATGTTTGCACGTGTTCCCCCTCCATGGGGTTGTCTGTGGGGATATTCCTGTGCTGCTGCCTGTAGCTTTGAGACAGGTTTGGTGACAATGACAGTCCTCTCTAAAAACACCTTTGCCTCTAAACAGAATCATTTTCAAGACAGCCACATAACTATACCTAGCTGTGTGAGGTTTAGGATGCACGGAATGGCATTTACAACATTATAGACCAACAGGTACTGAAAGGTAGAAATGCTCTGTTCTGAGCCTAAATCTAAACAACCCAATGAAAGATTTTCCAAAGAATACTAGAAAACAAGTTGTGGGGTATTAGGAAAAAAATATAGTTTCTTCCAAGCCTATACTAATGACAAATCACAATGCTGCTGGCTGGAACAGGTGTTAACAAACTCACCTGCACTTTTCTCCTGTCCCTGGTTCTCTGTCTCGGGGCAGGGACAAGGGATCAGACTCTCAGACACATTTGGGAATCAAATTTCTTTGAAATTGAGTTGTTAGGTTCCTAACTGTTTTTGAGAACCTGGGTTTAAATGAGGATACAGTGTCTGCTTATTGCTTTGTGTCTGGAGCCCATGAATCAGCCAGACTCACACACAGTGGAATAGGATTATTGCTTCATGGCATGGGCAGGCAGGAGCAGTCACAACTGAGCCCTTGGAGATCCAGGCAGCAAGAAATTCATGAAGATTTAAAGTAGTTAAAGGAGTTTATTTTCCAGGTGGGAAATCCAGGTGTCAGAAGGAAAGCAACTATAAATTTCCAACCCAGCTTTGCCCATAAAATGTAAAGCCATTTGGAGCACACAGAAAGCTCAGTATGAACTATGGCTGATAGCTGGTGCAAGGTATGGTCAGTGGTTTTAAATGATTGATAGAGCTATCTCTGCACTAAACTACTAAGGTTGGAATGGAAGAAAAAAATTGAGACCTGCTATAATGGTGCTTTATACCTCTTTTCTTCCTCTGATGGTCAAATAGAGTTCAGTTGTACCAAATGACTGTTACTTTTACCAGTGATACCTATGGTAGCTCTCCATACATCTACTAGAGCATTTTATTCCAAGAAACACAACAATATGACATGTGGAGATGGTTTTAAAAACTAATTTATTATTGTGTCTCTAGAAAGTAAAAGAGGTAGAGCATATGCAAAGTAGCTTAGTTATTTCAAGAGGAAATGCATGTGTGAATAAATATTTAATGCTGTGCTTTATTCCTATTTAAATACTCAGAAGGGCTTCATGGTATGTCAATGAGTCATCAGATTTATTCCCTTTCACTTGTAACAGCTTGGGGCTGCTCCCCACAATATCCTGTAAAACAATTTGGGGCAGGGAGGGAGCTCCAAGCCCTTGCTAAAACAGCAGCACCCTGCAGGCACTCGAGAGAACACGGGGCACTCACTCCTTCCCTCTCCTTTCCAAATACCAGAACCATGGGAGTTTTCACCCACCATCAGATCATTCTAATATCATTTCCCTGACAGCAGTGTCTTCTGAAGGACTATTCTGCATGAAAAAGACGTGGACAGGTGCAGAGGGAGCAGACTACCGAGCAGGCTCTGAGGAGGACTCCGAGGTGCGGACTCTATTTATACTCAGCTCTGAGATCAGTGCATTAGCTGACTGGCATTCCTCTTGCTGAGAAAAGATCAGTGAAGGAAAGATCAGCTGAAAAAAGATCGATGGTGACCAGACAAACCATTAATTCATAAGAAAAGAGATTTTGCTTGGAGAAATAGGACATTACCCTGAGGCTCAAGCTCAGACTTGCTCGTTCCCACGTCTTACATGCTGGCCTGAATTCTCCCTGCAATGAACTGCCAGCCCTGCAAGGACAGGGTGAGAATGAGCCCCTTGCTGGACAGAGCTGCACAGACAGAGCAACAGGGAAGCAAAACAGGGGAGAGTAAAATCATAGACACTCATGCCAGGTGTGCAAAGGGAGCCCTGTATTTTCACAGGCGGGGATTCCTCACACACTCCTGTAACAAAATGTAGCTGTTCCTCATAACCTAGAATTTGGTGATCCTTCTGTTCTGAGGTCTGCAGGCTCTTCTGCAGCTGTACGGTCCGAAGGATGTCTGGGTTCTCTTCAAGTACCATCACGAGCATCTCACTCCTTTTTCTGGGGAGTGAATGGAGTTGCACTGCTGGATCAGTGCATTGCTGAAAAAAAGCTGGGGGTGGGCATTGTTCTGTTCAGTTATCTCCCACTGGCACTCCTCAGACTTAGATGGTCATGACTGACAGATTGCCTGGGAAAAAAAAAAAAAAACAACAGTTCTTTCAGTGATGAACTTTTTCAACCCCCAAAAGATAAGGAGTAACTCAGGTAAAAAAGAATATATGCCACAGTGTGTATGTGTGTATTCACAACAGCATTCTGTGGTAGTAGAGACATGAGGTGCTCAAAGAACAGTTCCAGGTGCTGAGAAAAGAGCTTTGATGTTGTTGAGACATTGAAGGAGTTGTTAAAGAGCAGTTCACCTGTGGATATTGGCAAGGAGAGGAAGCACTGCTGTACTGATCATGTTTTAAAGTGCTGCTCTGTGTGAAGTATAAACAGCACAGCAGCCACAACCAGAGCGTCCTGCTGCTTCCACAGGAGAAAAGAGCTGGAGATGAGAGTAAAACTTCAGATGGAGCAAAGTTCCAGCTTCTCCAGAATAAAGGAGGAGTTTTTATTCTACTGTGTTTGTTTGTGCCTACTGTTACCCCATCCTCTCTTGGAAGTTGCCCAGGATCACACACTGTCACTGTCACTGTCACCATGCTGCTGGCACAGGGGGACAGTAGTGGTGGGTCACTTGGGAGGAGCCCCAAAAAAGGTAGCTGAAGCTGTGTTTTGGTGAAAAAAAAAAAGGATTTTGAAAGAAAAACAAGCAAAAACCCCCCATGAAGAAGCAAAGAACCCCCACTGAAGTGGTAGTAAGTAAAGATGTGCACTTAACAATTAGAATTTTCCAGAGCAAAAGGGTAATTTCAAAAGAATGCCTGACTGTTTCCAGGATGACAAAAATCAGGCCACGTTCTGGAACACAATGAATTCTACTTGATGGATTTAATGAAAAAAACCCCCAAAAAGAACATATGGTACAAGGCATGATCCCATGTTAAGCCACTATCCTTTGCTGTTTGTGCTGGGAACCAGATCCAAAATCCTAACCTAGTATTTATTTAGGATGGCAGGCTGCTGATTATTATAAAGTAATCTTTGGATACATCTTAATATCTACCTGGAGCCAATACTCACTGTCTTAATGGACTGCCACATGTACCCAATGAAACTATTAATTAAATGAAGCCTTAGTGACTTCTGTGGTTAAAAGGAAAGTAACCTGGTTTATAAATCTAACCTCAAATCACTAGGTAATGGCTTTCCCTTGCTTATCACATTTTTGCTACTGTCATCAAAAGAATAAAAAAAAATCAGATTAAATTTGAAGTATTGCTTTAACAATATGTTTCAAAAATGCTTTTAGAATATCTAAACCTTCCCCATTGTTTCCTTTCGTTGTGAAGCTTCACGAGAAGAAAGGAGAGAAATAATTCAATATTATATGGAGACAATTCAGAAAGCATATAAATGTGTCTTCCCCAATTCTCTTCCTATTGCTACCTTTTTTTTTAGAAATGTGGGGTGAAAAATCATGATATATGAAGAATTTCCTAAACAAAAGATAATTTAAAAATACACAGATTTTTATGTGATATATATGTGGACATATAAAGTACCTTCCCCAGGAAACAATGAAGAATTAGGCAAAGTTAAGTGAGACCCCTTTTTGCTAAAAAGCCAAGATTCATGTTTTTCCTCCCAAAGCCCTGCTGCCACTCTGCATCCCTGCGCTCTGCTGTCTGCAGTGAACCTGGTGCCAGGGGTGTGCCCCAGCTGGGCACTGCACCCTGGGAGTTCTTGTCCCTTGGAGAGAGCAGCAGTGTCCCAGGTACCCCAGGGAGACTCTGGGAATCATCTTCACAACGGGCTGGTAGATGTAAGACAGAGTGATTGCTTCAGCTAACCGTGTGCACTGCTGACAGCGACTTTTCAGGTTGCTTTAATAGATGATTTTTGCATTTTGGGGGAGCTGTTCCCATTATGAGAATGGGTCTTGCTGGTGAATTTGAAGGAGGAGAATACACAGCTTCACTTCCTGCAAACTGTCAGAATATTTTTTGCTTTTGTTCAGATTTCAGCACAACTTTGTGGGTGAAATCCAAACCTCTTTCAAGCCAGTGGGGGTTTTCTCATGGATTCAAAGAGGCAGACCTGCTTTGTGAGGATAAGCTGGAGCTCCATTTTGCCAAACTCCACATGACCAAAATACATTGTTCATTTACAGCTGCCTTGATCATAAATATGCCTCATTTTACTTTATTCTGAGTCACTCCCCTGAGGTTTTAACTTACATATTTATTATTGATTCAGAAATATCTGGCTAACAACGACAGCCTGACTAATGGCCAACACAATTTAGACATCTGTCATTTTTAAACAGAACTCTAGAGAGAAAAGCGTTTAATAAAGTTCCTGTGCTTCCTGGGTAAAGCTCCACGCTCTCTAATCAACAGGCTTTGCATTTATTGCAATCAATTATTTCCATGCTCTGGGCCACGAGGATGGGGAAGGGTCTGGAGGGGCCACACGGGGAGCCCGAGGGAAGGGCTGGAGCTGGGCCAGGCTCAGGCTGAGCTCAGGAAAGGTTCTGCTTCCCCCAGGGGGTGCTGGCACTGCCCAGGCTCCCCAGGGAATGGGCACGGCCCCGGGGCTGCCACAGCTCCAGGAGCCTTTGGGCAGCGCTCCAGGGATGCACAGGGGGGATTGCTGGGGGGTCTGGGCAAGGCCAGGGGATGGATCCATGATCCTTGGGGCTCCCCTCCAGCTCAGGATATCCTGTGTTCCATGGTTCTGGGCAGAGGTTTCCCATCCCAAGGCTCCAGGCACGGAACCACACCCCATCCATTTCCCGGGGAGCTCTGGCTCAGCTGGCAGAAAAGCTCAAAAGCTGAATTTGTGGCAGACACTTCGCAGTGCATTTCAATACAACACTCAGTTTAATTAGCACTCGGGCGATTCCTTTTGTTGTCGGTAAACAACAGGAAGGTTTGACAAGGCAGAGAAGAGAGTGCATTTGCTGCTTTCATATGTCACTCAAACTAGACCATCACCATTCCCAGCCTAATACTTCTTTACACGAACTTGTGCTAAATAGTGTTAGATTTCTATGCCTAAATCTGTCAGGTTTTCCCAGGGTTGCATCTGATATCAAAATCAAGGTTTATTAACATTACAAAGAGCACCGCTGTCCTGTAGTGCCCCTTTTATCATTCTAAGCAGCTGCCTTGAGGCAATGCGTTTAACCTTGGGAAATGGGAGAGGAATTCTGGGAAGACAGAAATCTTTGACAGCTCAAGCCTTTACCTCTGCCAAAATCTGCCCTCCTTTAGCTCCCACACTGCAAAAAAGAGGAGACCCTTATTTGATGTTTATCTATTCCTTTCACTGCACTTAAAATCGAAAGAGAGGGTGGCATTTCCTTACAGTGATCTCCCATTTGTGCTTCAAGCACACTAGGGATGAAAATTTCCCTTCTTGCTACTGAGACTCATATTAGAAAGACAGAGCTGGTGAATGGGGGGACACCAAAAGAAACCCCAAACCGTTTAGCAGAGTGCAAGATTTTAAAAAATATAGTTGTGCAGGTTATCTTTTTCCTACATGTTTTATATCTTATGATAAATTTCACATTCCATTCACTATTTCATCACCTGTTGCAACAGCAAAGGAGCTGTCACTGGTTCAGTTATAAGCCCTTATTTGTCAGGGCTTAGGGCTTAGGTGTGAAAATAGAATTCATTTTGATGTTTCACATATCAATTCTCATTTTATACAGATCTTTTTCTTTCAGAAGCTCCCAAAGTATTTCCGAAGCTCTACATGCAGCTAATTCCATGGTTTCTGGCTGGCCCTTGGCATATTGCAAAAACACCAAAGCAGTGTGGATATAAATTAACTATCAGATATTAAACAAACATCTCCAGGTTTAAATGTTGGTATCACACCTCTCAAACAAGAAAAACAAAACAAAACAACACAAACAAACAAACAAACAAAACCCCCAAAAAACCTTTAAAAAAAGCCTCCAAAAATCCCCACAGACCCAGAAGTCCTCTTTTCCCCTCAAGTTTCTGAAAAAAAATGTATATAATAAGCTGTACTATTCAGGACCAAATTCAGGAGGGATGAAGTGTACATCATCTAAGGGATGTAATGCCACCTCTGCTTTCCTGGGCTGTATTTACATGGCACGGTACAGTGCTTTTGCTCCTCAGCAGGCAGGCTGAGCCAAGGCAGAAGCCAGGGCTGCCTTCTGCAGGCAGCTGCAGCAGTCAGGTGTCTTAGTGCAGAGCAAGACTGATCAAACCTGGCACTTGAGCCCTCTGAGCTCAGGGGACACGGGCCGTGCTCCCTCTCTTCAGAGCCATCTCCATCTAATGAGATTTAGCTCTTATTCAGGTGAATTGCTCAGCTGCTCTGACCATAAGCAGCTTAATGTTTTACTTCAGCTGTATGAAAACGTTTCATGCAGCCAATTCCACTCTGCCGTGTGTCATTGGCCGTGCTGGGTGTCTGGACTGTGACAAGCACGGCCTCATTCCGGCTCTGCAAGGATCCTGCTCGCTGAGGGGCTCTACAGAGCAGCAAGTCCCTCTGGAAATCACTGCACCGAGACATCTTCACAGTGAGGTGAGGGTGGGCCCTATTTGTGTTTGCATCTGGGGCTGCACTTGCTCACCAGCGCTCATTAGGTCTCTGCTGGGCTGTTATTTACCCTGTGTGCAGTTTGTGCCTTCTCTGATGAGGAAGCAGAGTACCACAGACCAGAACTGCCCTGTGCAAGCAGTGCTCGCCTTCTTTTGCCATGGAATGGAGCAGCTGGGAAGGAAACTTCCCATGGTGACCATCCAGGGGTCCCTCTGTCAGTCCCACTGCAGCACCTGAGCTGGGACCCTTGGCAGCTGCTCCCACCACACTCACAGCACGTTTCATCACCAGCTTGGCCGCATGGCACAGCCTCAGACACCCTGATCCTCAAAATAATTTAATGCTGGTGCAATAACGAAATAAAATCCCAGCTCAAGCTGGTGCCTGAGAGGAGGAACCCCTTTTATCCCCTCACACTTTTACCGTGGGGAAATCTGGTGTCTCTGACCAGCTTACATTTGTATGGACTATTAACAAGCCCTGACTCACTAGCAAGGGAATGTTTCTGGTAATCTGAAGTCCCAACAGCTCCTGTGTATTAAATATAAGTTCAATATTTTTGCAAGTAGCAGATTACTTTCCAGAATCCTGCTAAATCATTCCATACTCCTTGTGTCCGTAGTTCCAACCAGATAAGTTATGGCTTTTTCATTACCCCTCTTAAAATCAGCTCTGCTCTGAGTTTGTTCATCAAAAGTGATGTGTGTGTGCATAAACACTCAATGTCTATAAGGGCAACTTGTTGTCACTGTTGTAAAAGTGTATCACTGATTTATATACCAGCAGTGCATTATAATAAATATTTTACTATTTTATATACATACTCATATAGCACATAAACAAAATATATTTAAGGAAAGCTGAGGCTATGAAATTAAACATTTGAAAGTTGTTATTCTGCTTTCCTTTCACTTGTCCTTTCAACCTCACTCCAGCCCTTTTCATGTATAATATATCTTTTGCTTGCATGATTTTACAGTGCTGATGCCTCATTCACACCCCGGGTCTGAGGGACTCCTTCAGAACACAGGTTTGCTCTCCAGCAGCCCCTTCAGGCACAGTTATCACTGCACAGGGGACAGCTGCAGCCTCAGGAAGTAGGGCCAGATTTACATCAGTTACCTTGGTAAACACAAGGATCACATTGTTTCTTGCCATATGGACCTCAGGGGCCTCAGACTGGCTTTTGGACCTCCATGGGACCTGCTGCTTTCTCTCAGCTCCAGGCACTTTGTGCCAGCAACTTTCCCTTCAGCATTTTCTGGGAACGAAAATGACTGTAGGAGCCTCAGTTAGGGATGTCCCTTAACTTTCACAGATTTAATTTTGGTTAGGCTGACATCCTCCTGCTCAGCCCTCCCCACTTGCTCAGGAATGCTCCTCACATTGCCACCTCCACTGGTGGCACTTGTCTGCCTGGTCAGACACTGAGCTGTCCTGCTCAGCGAGGAGCAGGGCTTTGAGCCTGACATTTGACACATTATCAGGATATCTTATTACCACTTCAGGGATGTGACCAGACTAAAATGTGTGCTCTCACATGCTTATGTCAGGATTCGTGTTCGTGCTGTCATTATGTCCAGACTGGAGTAGTGCAATTCACGTTTCTCTTTTGTAAGGAACAAAATGTCTGTGTCACATCCTTCCTAACTTGATTTTTACAGAGATTTATGGCTGGACCCTACTTGATGCCCCATAAATTCCAGAAATATCAGTTACAGGAGACTGGAATATTGTGAAAGAATTGAATGTGTAACAGAGTAGTACAGGCAAACTTATTTTTTCCTTTTTCTTTTTTTTTTTTGTGATTTTATATCTGTCTTACACAATTGACCAAACTTAATTTGAAATCAGTTGTCTCGATGGCATTTTACTAAGACCAGGAATGAAATTATTGTATTTATTATATAGGCATTTCATATACACTTTAAGTGCTTTAGTGATAGAAACAACCTCTTAGGATTGAGTACTTCATTATCGTAGCCTCTTATCAAGAAAAGAAATTGAAAATTTTAAAAAGAAATGAAACTTTCCTATTCCTTCTTTAAATTCTAGGCCCAACTTGCATATGTGGTTCTTGAATTTAGAGAAAAGTTTCAATTTTGGGAAAAAACAATTCATTTCGTTGCCTCTAACCTTGCCCTCTTCTGATGGAAGAGTTAAGATACCACTGTTTTAATTCTTTGGCAAAGCATTCCTTTGACTAATCTCTGATTTGGAAGATATTGAGCTTACATTTTCCTTTGTTAAATCTCACCTCATTAATCCTAGCTCTATACCTTGTGACAGTGTGAAACAATGGCTTTCCTTTGAAGTTTGCAGCTCTGTAATACTGGGAGATAATTAGTATATCCCCCTCAGTCATTCTTTGACCAAGCAGTGCATATTTAGTACTCATAATCTCCCCTTATTAATCCCCTTACAGCTGCTGTTACTCATCCTCCGAACCTCTGTGGTCTGAGCAGCCTCCCAGCACTGGAAATTAAAGCCACTATTCCAAAGGCAGGATTTACAAATGCTGTGGACACAGGGGCTGTTTCCCTTCAGCTGGACACACACTGCAGCTCACTAAATTGGGCCTGAATGTCCCTGCTCCCAGAACTGGAACCCAACATTACACAACTCGCTGAAATACTTTTGAGACTTGGTCCAGTTAAAACTTCCTCTCTGCTGTCAGTCCAGCCAAAAGTTATTCCTCCCAGAACTGGGAAGTTCAGTCAAGAGCACTGTGACAAAGAAAAACTGCTTTCCTGAATAAGGGCAGGTTTTCACAGAAAAGGGAAATCCTGGATAGAAAAGCAAAGTTAGAATTTGTGGTTTTTAGGAGTAATGGGGAAGAGAGAAAATGACACTAATTTGTCTTTACTGTTTAAGTAACATTAGCAAATAGGAGTCATACACCTACTAATGATTAAGCATTAGCTTGGATGCAAGGAAGGTGCACTTAAAAGCTGGGATTCATTGCAAACAGGATATTGGACCATGCTGCCATGGTCTGTTATTCCAAAGGATTAATTTTTGTATTTTTTGGGTTCTTCTACGGACTGGACTAATCAACATCAGGTTGATTGAAAACTGGCTGGACTGCTGGGCTCAAAGGTTAATTAGCAACCAGTTATAGATGATGCTAAGTTGGAGGAGCTGGGTAGCATTCAAACCCCAACCTGCCACTTCACAGCGACCCAGAGAAAACTAACAATGAAGCCAACAGGAACCCCAGTGAAACTCCAGGAGGGCAGAATCCTGCACCTGCGGAACCATCTGATGCTGCACCTGCTTGTTTGGAGGCTGGGAACCAACTGGCTGGGGAGGAGCCCTGCTGAAGGGCCCAGGGTGGCAGTGCCAGGCTGGGTGGCAGTGCCAGGCTGGGTGCCACCCAGCAGAGGGGTCTCCTGGCAGAGGGGACACCCTGCGCTCAGGGTGGGAGCAGCAGCAGGGCCAGCAGAACGAGGCATTGCTCCCTGCTGCTCGGCACTGGTAAGGCCACACCTGGAGCAGTGTCCAGCTGGGGAAGGACACACCTTGGAAGGCTGCCCAGGGCAAGAAGGGTATGAGAAACTGGGGAGAAACACATGAAGAGTTACCAGAATCATGTGACCTCTAAGGAGAGACTCAGACTCACTGAATTTGGTGAAGAGGATGCTGAAGGACAACCTAAAACTGTTTTCAAGGAAATTGCAAGACAATGGAAGCAAACCTCAGTGGTGCCAGATGGTAAAACAAGAGTCAATAGCTACCAACTACATGGGGCTCCTGCTGGGGATTAGGAGAAATTTCTTATCTTTGAAGGTACTGCAGCACTGGAACAAGTAATCCAGAGATAATGGAGACATCATTGTGGTGGTTTCAAGGCTTGGACAGGAAAACCTGCAGCTCTCCTAACCTGTAGTAGCAGCTGCCCTGCTCCAAGCAGGAGGCTGGAACATAACCTCCAGAGATCTCTACCAACACATATTTTTCTGATTCTCGGTGCCTACATTAGACTTACTGGGAAGGGCCTTTAAAATTGCCTTTCATGGGTTTCTACAAAAAGAAGATCAAAATCACAACAAAAGAATTCTGCCCCAGGAAACTGAACACTGTGGCAGTTTGGGCCATGGCCAGATGTGTCTGTCTCAGCAAGAGCTTACCCCAGACCTCATCTCCTGCTGCTGATCATCCTCATCTATCACTTAGATTCTTCACTCTCTCTTGGAAAATGACATTCCTACTGGATGATTTAAATACAAAAGCAGTTTCCCTAAGCCACTTGTGCGGGAACGAGCCAGGTTAAAACCCCTTGTTATTAGGCATGGTTAATTAGCCTAGATCATTTTAACAAAACTGGGCAAGTGAGCAAGCACACACGCAGTGATGTCATCAGTGCCAAGGGAGTGCAGCCTTGGAAGGGGAAAGCAGCAGTGAGCTGGATGCAGAAACTGCTTAACTACACTGAGCTGCAGTGAGAGCATCACACAGACATCCCTACCCAGGAATCCATGGGCAGCACAGAAGGCTCATTGTAAAAAACTTGATTGTGAAGTCATTGTATCACGGGAAGCAGCACAAACAGCTTTTTATACTTTCCGTAACCTCTCTTATACGTGGAGAATTTCAAACGTATAAGGTACAAACGGAATAAAAGAGGTAATATGTATAATTCATAAGACATGTAAATTATTTCTGCTCATTTCCCAATTAAAAAGTGTGGGGGTGTGTTGTATGTGTCAGGAGGGAAATTCTCGACCATCCTGAAGAGAGGTAAGAATGGGATGTAAACCAAAGAAGAGGTTATAAAGAAGGGATGGGGATCATTGTTACAATAAACTGAACTGGTCCTGTTCAGACATCTTTCCTTCTGTGCAGAACAGGAACCTTGAGCCTTACTGAGAAGATGAGTTCTCTGTTGGGTCTTAAAGTTTATGCTCTGAATTACTGCTTCAAGGGAAAATTCCTGTAACAAGGCACAAGTCCAAAAGGAAATCTGCCTAAAAGGTTTTATTGCCCATGTGCAGCTAGGGGCTATCTGAAGGTCCTTGTTTTGGTTTGTACAGAACAGGCTGTGGCATGAGCACAGCATAAACAAAGAGGTACTACACCCACTGGTGTAGATTTGCCCATTTATTGGTGATGACACCACATTTTCATAGTTTGTCAGGAAACAGGATGACAAGATCACGTGGATCCTATTTGGGGTGAAAATGAAACACTGCAAGAAGGGAGAGGTGAGCATACCAACATGCACTGCAGATACAGCATTTCCCAGGAGATGAGTCCAGACTTCCCAAAGACACCCAGCACAAGGCAGAAGACTGGGAACATGGCACTTGTGATGGGAATGGTATTCATTAATCAGAGCCATAATCTGAATTGAGTCCCGGCCAGCAAAGCAGCACAAAAAAGAAAGGAGCCACGGCTCACTAGACAAGGAGATGTCTGTTTTGGCAATAAAATACCTGGGAGGCAGGAACATTCTAGATCTGCTCCCAGCTGGGCTCTGTTGGAACAGAAAAGCTGACATGCTTCCTGGACCTGTTTCCTCCTACCATTGCAGTACAGACTCTTTGAAGATGATGAAAACCAGCATCACAGGAGAAGCTAGACTGGATTATTTGGGGATTTTCTGGCATATGTGCAAGGTGGGTAAGAGAAGCATATTCTGATGGATTCTGAGAGCAGAAAGAAATCCATGGCGTTTATAAGCCTCTTTCCAGTTCAAAAAACCTCAGTGATGATGGATGAGTGCTCCCTTCATGAGAATTTCCCACTGCAATGAGTAGCATTACCAAGGCTTCTGGTCCACTGCCAATGAGGATATAGCCAGGGTGTCTCTTTTTTTTTTTTTTTTTCTTTTCTCTCTGCTAGAAGGAGCTGTAGCACAGCCAATTCAGTCTCTTATACCACAGGGGTTACAACACGGGTAGTACATGTTCAATTCTTGTAGATCTCTCAGGAGATGGTAAAGTTTCAGAGATAAATTTGTGGAACTAGGAAGAAATTCAGGCTTTGAGGAGATAGTAAGGAATTAAAAGACTCCAGAGAAGTGTATTGCTGGAGAGTGTTACCAGTAAAGAACCAAGATGCAAAGATATTAAATTGTGTTGTCTCAGAATTGTGACGTTTAGATATATGCCATGAAAAGGCATTTCAGGATGAGACAGAGATGCTCTGACTGTGTTAAGGCAAGGGTAGCAGCAGATAAAAAGACCCCTGTTCACTTTTGGCCACAGGTCAGGTTTCAAAATGTTGTTGACCCAATATAGATTGAATATAAAGAGAGAAAATTGATTTTTTTTTTTTTTTTTTTTTTTAAGAACAACATCACGCTTTCCAACTGTATTTTCACTTTCCAAGCACTTTCTCAGACTCCCGTTCTTATCATCTGTCAGGAGTTCAATACATTCTTTAGTAACTTAGATAGAGACTAACATCTTCCAGAACATGTATGGCATTTGCAAGATTTTAATTCTTCCTAATTGGCCCAACTGATTTTGTTCCACTTTTTCAGTGGCACCGATTCTTCAAGTTAGATGCCTGGATCTATCATAGTACAGCAATTGCTGTTTTCCCTTCTTTCCTTAACCCCCAAATCTGAGTCTACGCTTCTGCTGCTTTACCACTGCTCTGTACCTTTCCCTGTGTTCTCTCCACACCTTTTCTATTCCACTGCCAGTTTTCCCTATTCCAAAACCACAGCCAGGTGCCACTCCAGCATGATCACTCTGGCATAACTCATCATTCCCCTCGTTATACGTGGGGTGCTACATTTCCTCATTTTTCCCCTTTCAGGTCCAGAAGCAGAGTTCTAATAAAGCCTCAGCCTTCCCGTGCTAGTCTATCCTGTGTTTGGGAACAGAAGGCCATCCCAGTGCTCTGCCAGCTCTCCTTAGAATCCATGATACATGCTATTTCCTTTAGTATCTCATTATATGTGTCATCGATGTCTTGTTTGGCCTAAAGCCACATGGCAGCCTGACAGGCCTGTGCTGCAGTTTGGCAGCTCCCGTGCAGGGCACAGCTGTCAGCAGCTCTTATCCTCCATTTCAGAAAATCAGCTGGTGCTGGCAAGAGATCATAAGCTGAGCCTAAGCAGTAACTGTGCATCCTTTTGAGCAAAGCAGAAATGGGAAAATCATTTGGGGGCTCATTTTCTGTCCTAGTCTTTTTGGCAGCCCTTTCTCACCGATGGCAAATCTGATAAGCTCCTTCTTTTGTGCTCAGCACTTCACATAGAATGAGCTCTCCTCTGTCTGCCACTTGTTGCAGATGCCCAGCACAGTGCTGAGAACATGTGAAAGGAAGGCTGCTCATTGCATGTATGAGCATATGCTCTGCCTGCTCAGAGCACACACTCCAGCTGCTTCTGCAGGCCACTGGCAGGGACACAGGGAATTAGCCCACTGCAGGAGGAGTGGAAGGCTGTCTGTCGTGCTGGCTGTCTGTCACGCTGGCTAATGTCCCATTTTACAGTTTCATGTCAGAAACTGTGAGGATCAGCTGATGTGAATATAATATTGAAGGACAGAGGACAAGAAGCAAGAAGGGGAGAAAGGAACAGCAGAGAAAGCAAACAAAAAAGCCCCCAGCAGCAAAGCAAAACAAAAGAAATGAAAATCATGAAGAAATTATTTGCAGAGAATGCTGAACAGCACCACACCTGGTTCATTCCAGAGCACCATGTTGATTTTAGGGATGATTTCTTTACCTCTGTTTTTTATATGCTGGTACTTCGAGAACCGAGCTGGCAACACTGGGAAAGAGGAAATATGACTGTCATGCAAAAGAAGGAGATAAAGAATAATGAGGATGAATTCAAGAAAGGGAAAATGAAGAAAAGTGGGAGTTCTAAGTACCTATAGCTGAGACCACCACTGCACTTTACCTAGAGAAGCAGGCACACTGAAAAGGCTCCTCAAAGATAAGTCAGGCCAGGCTTGTCTGTGTGAAAGTGATGTTAGTGAAGATAAGGGGGGTGTTGAGGGAGCCTGGGGCTGGGTGGCAATGCAGAAAGGCCATGGATCCCTGAAGGCACAGAGCAAGCCCACAGGTGGTGGGAGCCAGCCTTAGAGATGTTATGTGGGTACAATTGGTACCCTTGGACAAATAATTACTCATCAGTGCCAGCGAGGGAATTGCCATCTGGCCCTCACTGTGAGGCACAGGCGGCACATCTGAGTGCCTGTCCCCTCTACTGGTGAGCACATGACCTCTCCAGGGAAACCTCTCCAGGAAAATGCCCCAGAGCATCCATTGCTGTACTTGAAGTGGATTCTGAGACCCATACCCAAGTCAGCTATATGTTTATATACCTGATAAACAGCATACAGAAACCAGGTGAGAGGGTGGCCTTTAGAAGAGAAAACCAGTGCTCCTCCACCAAGACAAAGAGGAGCTGTGTAATCAGCAATCTGTCCAGCTGCTCTCCTTGCAGCCTACTGAAAGCACAGGGTTATCTACTTCTGCATGGGGAGGAGCAGGAACAGTCCCACAGAGCCTGTAAATGGAAGGCCACCTCAGCTGGGGTTGCAAGGCAAATTGCCAGTTTTGGAAGGAGCTTGTTAAATATTTATCCCTTACAGAAAAGTTGTGATGTGGGATATATTTCTCACCTTGATTATTTCTTCCTGGAATTGAACCACATTGCACCGTGCCTTGCTAGAGGGATGCACCTGAATCCCTGCAGAGTCACCCTGCAGTGACAACAGTGGTCAAAAGGAAGACTTTAATAGGTATCTTTTTCATCCTATAAGTTTTAGACACATGAAACTGCTACTAAGACTTGTTTTCTCCAATATAGATTTGTCTCATGTCCTTGCTTCCTTTTCTTCCTTTTCACCCCGTGTTTTGTTCAGAAGCCTCGTCTGCAAACTACAGGGTCACCTGCGTAAGGAAAGAAAAACAAGGACTGCATCAAGGGCAGAGTAACAAATCCCCATGGCGTATGGTCTGCTCTGATGCCTGGCAGGAGCACTGCAGATCATCAGTGTGAGGACTGAGCTGGAAGAGGTGATGCTGCAGCCATGAAAAAGGCTGTTTCAGCACGGATTCATGACCAGATTCTCTAGTGCTCAGGCACGTGGGAATTGATTGCTTCACAACGTTATACCTCACGGAAATCAAGGTGCTGCTTCTTGAGAGTTGCTGTTAGAACCTCCTGGTAAGTTTTTTCCATGAGACAAATTAAAGCAGAAGTTGTATCTGGGTAGTGCTCAGGAGATCTGTTGGTTCTTAAAGTCATTATGACAAAGTGTCACAAAAGAAAAGAGTTAAGAATTAGCTATAAGGTGTTTGATTTAGCTGGCCAGGTATTCAGCCTGACCTCTCAAATCCACTGACATTTTTACAGTAACTTTTATTATTAACTTATTTTTAACAGCCCGGTGTAGATGTGCACACAAACACACACACAGACACACAATGCTGTCAAGCTATGTTCTCCAAAGATGTGCAAACACCCAGGGCCTCTCAGCCCTTACTTTGTGAAAATCAGTGCCAAAAGGTGACAGCTACAAAGATGTTAAAACAAAACAGCCCCTGTAAGCATAGCATTCATTTAATCTCAGAAGGAAAAAATGACAAGACCTGAAATCTTTCTCTGCCTCAGTGAAAAGCAAGTGCCACAGGGAAAACCCAAGAGCAGAGTTGGTATGAACCAGCAATATGTTGTGGAGCCAGGGGTATCAAGTGGAAGAAGCAAGATCATACATTCAATCTACATCTCCAAAAAGCCTGTGTATACCTAGATCTCTTCCAAAAAGATATATTTTTATCACTTTGATATTTCACTTGCAATGAGGGGAAAAAAACTTCAAAATTATTATAGATATAGTTGGATTTGGGAAAGAACATTAAAGTCTGAGATCATAACTGAGCTTTTCTAACTCAACAGAACTCTCTTGAAACCTTAATTTTACAAGATACTTAAGCGTGTGCTTAATGGTAATCACCAGCTGAAAGCAGTGGGACTACTTGCATGCTTACAATTAGTGGGAATGCTTAAGCACCTTGCATAAATTGAGACCTATTATTCTCAATAGGTATTGGCAGCCCGTTGGGAGATGAGTTTCTTGTGGCATTCTGCAATTCCCACTTCCCAACTGTTATAATATATACTTGCAAGCTCACAGATTCTGAAATACATTACTATTATGTCTGTAGCTGCAATGAAAACCGAGCTGGAGCTTTAGAGTCTGTTATTTGTCACTCTGATTTTTGTCTGCCTTAGCAGAGAATTGTCCCTGAATTTTTTAAGTATTTCCACATCTCATAAGGAAGGTAGGGCTTATCACATTATCCCACAAGAATTAAATATTTGTGTTTTGGATGGTAGATGCAGTCAACAATATAGGAATTTAATTCTTCAATTAATGGCAAAACCTAGGGGTTGTTCATTGCCTTTATGAAGATCTCAGCAGTGTGATTGTCTATCATTTCCATCACTCCACAGCACACTATCTGCCCTGACAAGCAGAACTGCCATGGCTCAATCCTGCCACTACTCTTCCTTGACATTTCTGGGGAATCATCAAGGGATACTCTGAGAGCAGCTGCCAAGGTGTCTTTGACAGGCCACTCATGTTTTTTGGATTTCTTTCTTATTCAGCTCTGCCTGTGCCACTTCAACGAACTCCAGACATCAGTCTGGGTTGTAAATAAGTAAACTGAAAAACATCAGGAAAGTCTAAATGAATCAGAGCCTGACAGAAATAATGTGTTTTAAAGAACCTGCGCATAGTGCCACAATTCACCCCTTTGGGGTGTTGCAGGTAGAGCAGCAATTGGTGCTGCTTCATGCTGGGCATCACCCTGCCTCTGTGCTGTCAAAATCATCAGGAGAGAATTCTTCATCTCCAGCCAGCAGAAAGGCTCTTTTTAATCTTCTCAGATGATGGCCTGGCTTGTCTTTGTTCCGGGCTGATACACTCTAATTCAGTCTGTTTGGGTCTAATCCAAAGTTCTGAGGGAAGCTGCAGCTAAATCGGAGTTCAGTGGGCTATTTCTGATGAGGCAAGAGTGAAAGACAGTGCAACATTCCAGATCTTCCCATCTGCCACTGTTTCCCCATTCTCTGTTCAAAGTTCTGTCCTTTTACTGAAGTAGGCAGCACCTGGAAAGATTGGCACTTTTTACAAGTCTGGTTTTTTCTGTCATGGGCTGTGTGACTGGAGGAGCATGGCCACAAATGTGCAGAGCTGAGGGAACAGACTCTGAGTCTCACAAAGTACAGGAAAGCAGGCAACGTGTTGCTGCACACAGACCTAGGGCAGAAAGAGGTGGGGGTTTTTTCTGCACCTCACAGCCACTCTTCACAGGAAGTGATGACATGACTGCAGATGACTCTAAGTCTTTTTTTCCCGTCCATCCTGGATAACAAATAGTGATGAATTCTGGACTGAAAGTTCACGTTCACATAAATTTCTATTAACTAGACCAGCACACCTGGAGATATTACTCCACCCCAGCCAGCTGATGGCACCTGCATTCCATTGTAGTCCCTGATCCTTGGAGTAGGTAGGGTTGGTTTGGGTTTTACAAGAGAAGGCAGCGGGGAGGTTGCTGTAATTTCTTCAGGCAAGGAGGCATTCCATCACCAGTGCCTGGTGAGGTGCAAGAAGCTTGCTGGGCTCATGGATGTGTGTCTTGTGTGTCTCCTGAGCTGGGACAGGATGTGACCAGCAACAGCAAAAGTGTAGTGCACAGGCAACTTGGGTGCCTCATCAGTGCAGCGGGAGTTCTCACCTGGGTGCTAAACGGCAGCAAAGGGAACAGAGCAGGACTGAAAGTCTGTCCCTTGTTTTAAGGTTAACAAAGCCTAGGCAAGGAAAAAGCTGTGTTTCATACTGTGCTGGCTTATGTTGCAGCAGAGCATTCAAATCCATTGTGAATTTAAATGATAGGTATACCCTGTATCTCCAGGTATCTCCAGCAAATCTTAGAACGGGAGAGAATATCCAACTGTTTCTGCTCTGCCAAAGTTAACTATTATTACAGCATGGAGATATAATATTAATTTTGTTCCAGTGAAATTGGCTGGCATATGTGTTTCTGTGAGCCAGGCAACAGGTCATTACTGAAATAGCAAAACAAACCTGTTCACCATTCTTGGTCCAGCACATTGCATTTAGATTTTAAGATCATAACTGTTGGATACCTCTCCTGCAATGATGTACAAGATCCACTCTGCCAGAAGCTATATTCTCTCATAAAATGACTTAGCTGTATCTTCCTTTTCCAGACCCATCTCAATATAACAAAATTTAACAGTCCTGCAGACAATGCCAAATATCTTTCATTCATAATTAAGGTGAAGGCAAGTGGTACAAATCTCTAATTATCTTTTATGTCCTATTTATTCTCTAGTGAATTATTAAGTAATGATTTATAGCCCAAATTCCACATATGTACCTGCTAATTCAGGGGGAAAAATATCAGCCCTTCATGCTCATTCAGCTAATGGGCATCGCTAATTGAAAAAATGTTCTTTGCACATATCACTAACTTTCCAATCATTTACTTCTAGAGAAGTTTGAAAACTAAAAAATAAAAAAACAGAGACAGAGAGAGATTCAGTGTAACTTTGGAAGCTGGGTATGGTGCTATGCTAAATTCTCCCTCCCCTGTGCAGGCAGCAGGCAGAAATCAGTGACTGAAATATTCTGTCACCTCTTATTAGATTCCGCCAAAGTAGGAGCTGTCAGGAACAACAACTGAAATTCAAAAGCAGAGGTTTTATCCCATGTATTCCAGTTCCTTCCTTCCTTCCTTCCTTCCTTCCTTCCTTCCTTNCCCCCACCCCTTTCTTTCTCTCTTTCACAAAATTGAAGATTTTCCTGCAAATGAGGTTTCCTTCTCAGAACTAAGGCTGCCTCCTGTGCTAGATAAAAGTCCTTGCAAGAGTCCCTGCTCCATCCTGAGCCACTGCTTTTGTGTAAGGAATGGTCCTTTGATAGTAGCAAAGAAAATACCTGAGCACCACGAAGCCAGAAAAAGCAGAATCAGAGACAACCTGCTGCAAGAGCTGCAGTACCAAACCTTTTCTTTGCTGCTTTTATTTTTTAAATTTCTGTTGTTTTCTTCCTAGGCCATTGTGGTTTAAACCCAGCCAGCCCCCAGCCCCTCACAGCTGCTCACTCACTCCCCGCCAGTGGGATCAGGGAGGGAATGATGAGGAAAAAAAAAGCTGGAAAACCCCTGGGTTGCTATAACGAAAGTGTAATAGGGAAAGCAAAACCCATGCACACAAGCACAGCAAAACATGGAATGAATTCCTGCTTCCCTCGGGCAGGCAGGTGTTCAGTTATCTCCAGGAGAGCAGGGCCACACCCGTGAAGTGGTTACCTGGGATGACAAAAACCTTCTCGCCAAACATCTCCCCTTCCTCCTTCTTGCCCTCACTGCATATCCTGAACATGAAATCACATGATCTGGAACATCCCTTGGGCCAGCTGGGGTCACCTGTCCTGGCTGTGTCCCTTCCAAGATTCATAGGCAGCCCCAGCCCCTTCTCCAGCATGGCCCTACAAAAAGCAGGAAAGGCCTTGGCTCTGTGTGAGCCCTGCTCAGCACTGACAGAAACATCTCCATGTTATCAACCCTGTGTTCAGCACAGATCCAAAGCACAGCCCCACACCAGCCCCTGGAAAGAGAATCTCAGCCCAAATCAGCACACAGGTTGAAGTAACTTTTCTTCCCAGTGCAGGCTCTGCTCTGTGGACTGTGAAGTCAGAAAGCTTGGCTCTCTCTGAGATGCATTTTTGTATCCTCTTTTGTACACCCTAAAAGTCAATTGTTTGGGCTGAAACTACCACATATTTTTATGTGCTGACAAAGCAGAGAGGAGCCTCAAAATCTAAAACCATTCTGCCTTTCTTTCCTAAATCTCACAGTCTTTGGAGAACTGATTTATAATTTTTGACCTGTCTTAGATGGCAATGTTGAGAATCAGTCCTAAGAACCCTGCCCACCCTTTTCACCATTCCCTAGAGCATCTGTGCAGAATAGCTGGGGCAGAAATAGCATGGGGCAGAATAGCTGCTTTGCATACTTGCACTCCTCTGTACCTACCCTGAATATTAATTAGCTTCTCAGAACTGTTGTGTGAGCTGACACAGGCAGGTAACTGGAGCGACCACAAACTCATGGCTAGAAAGCAAAGAGTGAATTGATTTCTGTTACCTCATGAGCTGGGGGATCCCAGAGCAACCCCGGGCAGTGGAGACAGAGGCACCTCAAACTCAGGCTCACTGATCACATGGGCTGTCACCATTCCTCCACGTCTAACCCACTCCTCCACATCTAACCCACACCTCCACATCTAACCCACACCTCCACATCTAACCCACTCCTCCACATCTAACCCACTCCTCCATGTCTAACCCACTCCTCCCAACAACTGTGCTCTCCACAAAGCAGCTCTGAAGGCTCCTGCAAGGATTGCTGCTCTCTGGTTTCATTTGTGCTCAGGCAGCCCCTGCAGCTGATATAATGCCAATCCATCTACCTCTACAGCAGAGAAGCAAAGCAGAAGTTTGTCACATATACCTTTGTATTGCATGACTCCAAAGCTGTTAACCACATGTTGTCCTCAGTTAGAGTTTGTTTTTCCTGATGTATTTGGCTGCTGTATCCATGTGCCCAAGCGTGGCCCCAGAGCCACCATGGATTTTCTGCTCTGTGATGTGATTATGACCTAAATGAAGCCTGAAAAACTGCTCTAGACTGAGAAGAAAAAAATAGAGGAGCAAGTATTGCTTTGCCAACCCCTTCGTTAAGAGCAGAAAAACAGACTATTAAGTACATAATATTTTTCTGACCCTAAACTTTATAATAATTTAACTTCTCATTGCTGACACTTTGCAAGTGACGTGGTGTAATTTTCAGAGAGGAAAAGAATTAAAGTTTTTAATTTAGTTTAAGGAAGAGAATTACTCAGTTCATAAAGTCCCATACATTAACCTCATTGTCTGCTTCAGGAGTGTAACCTCTAAAGTTGATTCAAAGGTAACCCGAATCCCCCCTGTGAGGACTATTCATATCCATTAATTGTTGCAATACAAGATACTGTAGGTTCGAGCTGGTTGCCAGTTCTTCAGCGTCTGAAACGTACTCTCAGCAGACTGGAGGACAGCACTGGGACTCATTTAACTCTGACTTTCACATTAATTTTGCTGTGCTGTGAAGAGCAAAGACAAAATCAATGTCCATCAGTGATTATGCAAGGTAAAATATCTAGTGATATTGAATACCAATGGCAGTGGTGAGCATTAAACTTACTTAAGGATTGTGCAGTTGACAAAGCCATTTATTCCAGTTTCACTTAATTTTCAGTGACACGTGGAAGTTTAGAAAAATATAACAATTACAATGAAAATACTGGATTGCAGTTCCTGGCAAGCTAGACTTTAAATCAACAAAATGTATTGTATATATATATGTAATTTTGCAGTGCACAGGTCAGGGGAGGTTTGAATCATGCAAGGACTGAATCTCTGCAAAGAACATTTTGTGACCAAGAAACTGGCCTCTGTCACAGCTGCATTATTTCTGGCATTGGATCACTTCTTTGTGGCTTCAGTGCTCAGAGTATGGGCAAAAAAAATGCAACTAATGTGACAGCTCTCCCACACCAGCACCCTTCTCTCGTTTTCCCCAATTAACCATGTCTGAAATCCTTATTGAGGTGATGGGACTTTATCAGATTGCATCATATAACTTAAAACTTTGGAATTATAGCAACAGCAAACTGAATCAGCACAGGAGTTTCTACTGGGAGTTGTTATGAACATTGTGACGTTTTCCCCTGAGATTCTCATAAAATAATTTCTTTCTTCCCTGAAATTTCCCTGTTATTGTTCCAGTACTATTGCTTATGGCCCACATTCATCAGAGCTCTTAAATCACAATATTTACCCTGGTAAAAAGATAACTGATAGCCCAGTCCACCTCTCACGTAAACCACTGTCAGCTAATCAGATCTATTATGCTTAACAGTGTCATTATTATTGAATTTCAATGGAAATTATTTTCTTTTATCCCTCCCAATGAAATTTTAAGATAGTAAATACCAAATCAATGGAAACAATATTTTGAAAAGCAAATCTTGAGGACCATTTAGTCTTGTTTTACCCTTGGAAAAGGGTAGCTGGGAAGGTGGGCAGCTTTCAGACATGAATTGCTGTGAAAATCAAACATGTTGTTCTTAGGAAAATGCTTAACCAACCCTCCTTATTAAAGCACAGGTTTTGGAACAACCTCAAGACAGGAGAACCACAGCAGCCAGTTTTGGTTTGTCTCCAGGCAAACACCAGCAGAGATGCTGGGAACCATCTTGCCAAACTGCATTTTATTGGGTTCTTCCAGCAGCATCCAGGAGGTAACTGGTACACAACAAGCAGGGAAATGTTTATCAATCAGGCCAATTCAGGGCTGGAATAGCTGTGCAAAGATGGGATTTTGGGATGCTCTTGACTTACAGGCTGTAAAAGGTAAAGCAAACACACTCAGAACCTGGTCAAGTTGCAGTTTCTTTAAGAGACAGGGCACAGAGTGTGGCCATGAGGGTTTTTGTTTGTTTGTTTGTTTGTTTTGTTGTTGTTTGTTTTTTCTGTAAAGAAATCCAGTGCAATCAAACGGCACAAAGAAACCCTGAGGAAGCGAGTCTTTCCCAAAGCAAAGACTAAGCTCTCAATGGTGGTGAATGCATGAAGAACCAACAGCCAAATGAGAGATGCCACTAAAAGCCCCTAATAAATTATTATGTCTTTGATTTTCTTGTTTCTCAAGCTGTAAGCAATATTCACTGGCTTTAACCTATAATAGAATCTTGTTCATAAGACACAGAGGAAAATGAAATACTATTTACGCAAACAAAATCTTCTTAAAGACACAAGCCACAAGGGGGACAGAATTTCTCTCCTATCTTCAGTTTACACTTTGTCCTTTTATTCCGGCACCAAAATTTTTAACTAATTGCATTCTTTCTTCGATGAAAAATTCCCACTGAATATTTATTTCTATTCCAATGATGCTATTTTTTTTAAAATTTGCATCTAGCCATAAAAGACCAGCAGTATTTGAGCACATTAATCTCTGCAGTTAAGCAGACAATAAACACCCCAAAGCCTTTTTTGTCCCACAACTGTTTCATTGTTTGAGGGAGCATCGTTCTCCAATGCACTGTGTGTGCTGCACCAAGGATGCCCCTAATCCTGGACTGTGATCAGCCCTGGCAGAAAATGCATCTGGCCCAGCTGTGCAAGCCCAGAATGTCTTTAAAGTGTTACAAGGTTTACTGTACAGATCCACTTAAAATTTGAGTTTAACAGGAGCTGAGTCAGAACATCCAAGTACAGCTAGAAAATGACAAAGCCAATGAAATAAAGAGGGGAAGAGGCAAAGGCTGACACTGGGATAATAATTAGCTATATTCAGGGAATGATACATCTACATTGAAATTGCTGGCCACAGTTATTTGATGTTAATACTTTTTAATTGCTCATTTATTGGTAAAGCACACTGATATTACTGCCTCTAGTTCAGACACTCAGACACAAAGTGCCTTTCCTGAAGTGACAGTCAGTCCCAGAATCAGAACTAAGACCAGCTCTCCTGCCTCCAAATGCCATGCCCAATTAACTGCACCACAGCTCCCCACAGGAGCAGAATCTGTGCTCATACAGGATAATCTGTGTGCATGCTACTCAAGGAAATTAAAGTGCGGCCATAAATCTCAGCTAGTAGCTGCTGTCTGGCCAGCTGCCCAAATTAAGGCCAGAGGTCCTCACTATGAAAGAAAATATTTGCTCACTATGAAAGAAAATATTTGCTGCTTGTAAATTGATTTTTGTTTCTTCTTCCAAAGGAAAAAAAAAAAAGCAGCAACACATATCCAGCCTTCTCAATTTAAAATGTCACACAATACAGCCTCACAATCATTCAGGTGACACTCTGAGTTTATCTCATGTGATGCATTGTGAGTCCAAGGGACACACCAAGGACAGTTCAGTGACATGTTAATTATATCTCCAGCAAGAAAATCCAGTTTAAAAAAATGCTGTGTGGGGATGTGTATCCCTTTAGAAGGACAAGAGACCAAGGAGATTGTCCTTTTGTTCTTCTCTGAGAAGAACCATTACACACCTCTCAGTAGCCAAAGAGGTAACAACCTTGACAATACACACTTAGCTCAAATCCACTTGCTGAAAAAAGCCTGGAGAGTGTCAATAGAAATATATGTACAATAATTACACTGATGGGCCTGTGCTGCTCAGCTCGGGGCTTTTGAAATGGAGATTAGTGGCTGAAGATGATAATGTTCAGGTCCAGGATGTGGCTTTACAAAAAGTAGTTTTGAAAATGAATGCAATGTGAAGCAGGTTCATTGGTTCAGATAATTTTGAATTATATCTCTTCTGTGAAGGGAGCAATTGGACTCAACTTCTGTTATTATTAGTCAGAGCACTTATGCCCCTGCTGCTGAAGAAAAGTTCATAAACTCAGGTTTGCTCAAGATGGATGAGCCATAATATGCTTATCAGAGGTTACCTACTGTTTTATCTTTCATTACACATTTGCAGTGTTTCATTTTTCTGTTGCCATACTAGGCTGTTAATGAAGATGGCCAAATGGATCATGTCAAATTGTATCCTCATTCCTATAAAAAATGCAATATGTCAGCATATAAGAAAAACAAGTCTCGTGCCAGCTTATCATCACTGTTGCTATCATCTGCATGGGTTTCTGCAAGTGTCTTTATCAAAAAAGTTTAAAATGGTTCTTCTGGCATCATCTGGAGAACTATGTTCTCTCAGAAGCATATTTCTGTCCCTTCCAAAGTGATGACAGATTTTTAACTACTAGCAGCAATAAAACAAATTTATTTCCAGCACATGATTTCCACTGAGAAAACCTTCCAAGCATGTAGTTTCCCTAATGTTTGACAGTCATTCTGCATCATAATGCAGAGGGAAATGTACTGTATCACAATAGATACATACCTGAGAGGATGGCTTTAAGCTGCTGGGTCTGGGGGTCAATCACAGTTTAGCAGTGGCAGCAGCGAATTTGGTTTGCATTGGGAGGCCTGTGGGAGGATTTAGGTTCAGACTTGAGTGGTTTTCCTGTCCTGAGCTCTGAGCTGCTCCTTAGGTCAGCTACAGGGATCCCAGCTCTAAGTGAAACAAGCTCAATCCCTCCAGCAACATCTGCTGCACACACCAAATGAGAGATGAAGAGAGTGCTGCCCTGAGCCCCATTGCTAAATCTTGTATCACATTAGGAAGGTATTCAAGAGACAGAGGCTGATGCAATTATTGGTATTATTAATTTAATAACCTGTCCTCCGTTTCAGGCTTCCCCACCAATACTACTGTGTTCTTTGTAATGCACATCTTTAAAAATCCATTTGTTTCATTACGCTGTCCCCCCAGTGAGCAGAGCAATAATGCTAAAAGGGTTTGTGTATTGGTACTTACCTTAAACTACTGCAGGTTTTGCTGAATGAATGGGGAGAGATTTGGATGTGACTTTGGAAATTAGCTTTAATAAATTGTCAGTCCCTCATTTCAGTGAAATGTTTGCCAGAGATGAATATTTGCTATCATCAATACTTGCACCACATCTCAAGGGCAGAACTAACACACACTTCTAACTCAAACTGACATAAATTGCAGGAAGAATCCTTTCAAAAATAAAGGGATGAAGGCGATGCCATGAAATGACTCTCCTACTTCCTGCTCTCTGTTTTTCATCTTCCTGGCAAGGTGAGCTTTCTGACAAAAACTCCTGTGAGGGCAGCCAGGAATGCAAAAGAGAAAGGTGAAGTGGGAGTCACTGACATTGCTGTTCCCAGCTGGTGCAGTTTCCCTGGGTAGGTGCCCAGCCACCCACTGGGTTTGAAAATAACACAGAGCCCAGGCTTCTTGGACCTTTTCTTAGTAGAATGGAGTAGTCAGTGTTCTGAAACATAAGCTCAGAGCAAGGTACCAAGTGCTGCCATATGCCTGGCTTTTCTCTGGTGCTTGGCAGCTCAGGGCCAGCCAGGTGTCAGTGAATTACAGAGCTAGCCAGGAACCATACACACATCTCTGTCTTTGCAGGGAACAACTGGATGCCCATCACTTGTGAGGCTCCACAAAGTACAGGCAGCTAACATACGTTTTACTTTATCCACTGATTACTTGCACATGGATGTTACAGCCCAGAATGTTCACTTTGATAAGAGTTGGCTCCTGGAGGGTATTGGTTTTGGAGACCCCCAAATATCCCCAGTATCCATTATCTGATGTAATATTCCCCTCTCACTTCCTGCTTATTATCCCAGTAATTTAACCCTGCCAGACAGTGTTCCAGCACAGCTGAATCCATTTTAACACTTCACACTGACAGTTTTCTTGACACAACTGGACCTGGCCAAAAAAATATATGGATTTATTTTCCATATGCTGCAATGCCTAGAACACTTTTGTTCAATGAAGGTCTTGGATATACCCTTGCAGCCCAATCGTGGAAGCTTTCTCTCCCCTATTGTCAGGTGAAGTCTCCCCAGGACAGGGCTCCCAGCATGGGTACAGCCCCTCAAGGAATTTTTCACCTCATGTATAACATATGCTTAGGCATAAATAAAAATCAAGTTCGTTCCTCTCAGAAGATATACTTAATTTTTAACTTTGCAACTTAATGGTGACCGTATCAATATGCATTATCAAGGATGTGAGCAGTTATTCACAGAAAGGAGTGTTATTTTCATAGAATATCCAGTGTTCGAAGGGACCCACAAGGATCATCCAGTCCAACTCCTGGCCGTGCACAGAAACCCCAACAATCCCACCCTGTGCCTCAGAGCAATGTCCAAATGCTTCTGGAGCTCTGGCAAGCTCTTAAAAATTGGAGCAAAGTCTAAAATTATTAAAATTCAAATTAAATAAATGTGGAAGTCTTTTTCTGCTCATCTGGTGTGCTGTGACCTTAGCACCAGAGAGCAGCTGTGGAAAGGAAGAAGTGGAAGTAGGCCTTCAAAGCAGGACAGAACGATGCCTCCTCTTCACAGGAATATCAAACAATGCATTCAAATACTCAAGTATTTGTGCATTATTTGGCCAATACTTCCAGTTCTTTACACCAGGAGCGAGATCCTGTGCTGGAGGAAGGCCCCAGCAGGTCTGGCTGTAGCAGCATGGGGCAGGGATGTCACCGCCGGCCTGGTCAGGCAGCGTCACTGCTGAGGGCCGCGGGCCGCCCTCCCTCACGCGGCCATGGGCTCTGCTCGGGGCACGGGCAGGCCCCGGGCAGCTCTGGGGTTCTCAGGTTTGCTTTTGGCCCTCTGTGATCTCAGCTCACGCTCTTCTCAAACTTCACATTCCCACCACGACGTGCTATGTTTGTGAGCTTTTCTTTAAGGCAGGCATCAGAGATTGGGTTTATTGCTATAACTGCCACAAGTTCCAGGTTGCATACATGTCTGCAGGGGCATTTTCTCTCAGGGGACTCTCCTCTTTCCATTTTGGAGAGGATCTCTGTCTATCACCCTTTGTGGAGAGGCAGCACAAACTCTGGATCATTTGTAAGCACACTTAATATCTCACAAGGTGTACTGACCTTGAACTAGGCTTTTATACAAATACAAACCCAACAAAGGTGCCATTCAGGCAGTTACAGTGGGCCAGAAGTGATAGAAGAAGCAACTTCTTGTCTTATTTTACATAAAAATAAGATACACACAAATATTTATTTCTTGAATCAGCTGTAAAATGTACAGTTCTTGTTTGTGCTTTGCATTATGCACCACCAATTTATTTTCATTACTGAGAGAGTACTTACTTTTGCAGAAAAAGTACTTGGTACAAAAAGAAATAGGCAAATGGCTTCTGATGCTGTATTATTGTTTGTGAAGCTCCAAAACACAAAGCAACAAGAAGGAACTGTTTTAATTTGCAAAGAATTCCTTGAGTGATTACTTTGTTTTCCTGCAATTTAGATCTGCCAGCTTGGAAATGGCTATTTAAAGGTTTGTGAGGGTTGTCAGCATCATTTAAGAACTGCATAGCTTTACATTAGTGGTAGGTGCTTTCACAGTCAGCTTGTATCTCCACTGTTTAAATCTCCTACTTTTACTAGGCAACACAGATACCTTGGGATAGATTTTCCACTTGGCTGAGGCTTGAAATCCTTTTCTGGTGGTGTAAGTTGCCTGGTAAAATGTGTGCCTATTAAATAAATTGCACCCACAGTTCAATGAATGGTGCAAAAATGTATATCCCTCAAGGTTTTAATAATTAAAAACTCCTTTAAACACCAAGCCAGCTTATTGCTTTTGAAATTTGTTCACTTTCCCTCATGGATCACATTTTGACAAAATGGACTTTTTTCATGTGTAATTTTAATTTTATTTTGTTGAAGTCACATTTTCAACTGGAAAGGTTTAAAGGGAAAAGGTTCAAACCAGGTGCAGCCAGAACTTTGCAATCTCAGTGATAAGGCCATCAGTCTGTTAGCATCACCTGCAAGGACTGAATTTTTTTGTGCTGCTAAGGAGGGCTGAATTCAACACTCAAAACAACATAAGTCAGCGTGGTTAGTATCTGTGGAGAAAGGACATTTCTCCTAAAGCAGGAGGCCACACCTTTTTTGGGTGGGTCCCAATGAGTTCTAGAGAGCTGGAGATGTTTTTAAAATGGTCCTTCTGAATATTCATGCTTCATCTGATTTCAATGTATGATGAGACACCTCAGAAATATTTCCATGCAATTTCACCTTATGAAGGGAATGGCACCTTTTGTCTACTTACAGAGCATCGGAGGGTATCTGAAGATTCCCAAAATGCAGATTTCTCTGCATTTATAGATCCACCTGCAGGGTTCTTTAAAACTATAAATTCTTGGACAAGGTCACCACAGGCTTTGATACTGCTTGTCATTAATGCTTCTCCTGCCTTCTTCAAACACTTAAACCATCACTTTTTTTTTGTTTTGCATAATACTTTTCAAACAGGATGTAGCTCACATGAACTTACCATCTACATTAAAAAAAAAAAAAAAAGAAATTTTTCCATATTACCTGATCATTTTTTCACAGACTTCAGCAGAAGGAACAGAACCCAAAACACACATGGAAGCTGGTAGCAGCTCAGCTTCCTGGGGCATGCTGAGATACCAGCTATTCCCCAAATGGACATCATAAAATCCTTTTTGATCCTCAGGGTTTTCTGATTTAATTATCGTGCCAGCCATCCCCCAATGCATGAATAAGGGCATCTTGTTATCTGTTTGTTTTCTTATGAAGTCACAGCTCCTCTTTTTTCATAAATAATGATATGGAGACTTTAAATGGGGAGCGAGAATGCGTACATAATACCGTACATATCTAGAATACAATAAATTGAATATCTTTGCACAGAAAACCACTGACTTTCCCTTCAGGTCTAAGCTTCAGCCAAGAGGATTTGTCAGACCAGGTCTCATTTTGGCCAAACTGAGTTACAGGGGGCAGTACTTTGTGACGTGGCTGCACGTTCTGTGTGCGTGAGGCTGAGCTTTGACAGTGCTGGTGGCACAGGAACACACATGATGTGTTTGAGAAGCCTTCAGAGATGATCTCCTGCCTCAGGATGCAGTTGAGAAGAGATTTTTAGACACCTTGTGTTAGCTGTAAGCAGCAGGAAAGTTATCAAAATCGGATGGAGCTTGTTCTAAGAGGTTGCACAAAATTTATGAGAGCCCATCATGAGAAAAGATGGAATGGACAGGGATGTTCTTTCCAAGAGTCCCATGTAGCAAGAGGAGGCTGGAGAAGAGGCTGCACCAGCTCAGTACGAGGCAGAGCAGGCACCTGCTTAGGTTCAGCTTGTTTGATGGAGAGCACATTTTGGCCAGCACTGTTTCCCTACACTTCACTCTTTGACCTTTTCCTTGGCATTTTTATGTGCTCCCGAATGCTCTACAACACACAAGAACAGGGATCTCATTCCCTGCTTGTGCTATAACAACAAGTTTGTTGTTCCTATTAGATCAATTCATAATGTAAAATGTAACTTATCTGTAAAAGGTTGGCTTGCACTGTTTTTGGGAACCAGGCTTAGCTGGACTGAATTTGGGTGCAGATACAAGCTCAACACACAGTACAAAGGTTTCTGTGCCTGGAAGATCTGTACCATCTTTTACTGTAGCTTCTGTACACATCTTGTCTAAAGTGAAAATCAAAATGTTTTACTCCGCTGGTTCGTAAAAGCGGAGTATTCTAAACAAAATAGACAGAGGAATAAAATAATAATAATAGCTGATCAATGGACAGCAATAGTCTAAAAGGCTTGACACTGGTCACTATTGATGTGTGGGATACAGAGAGTTAGGAGTATTGAATGTCATCTTGCCCAGCACTGGTCTGGTCATAATAACAAAATACCAGAAATGCCAAAATAAATCCAGGCAGGCTTGGCTTTGAGACAAAAGATACCAGGCATTTTTCTCTGCTTCTTGGCAGCAGGTTGTTGTGATGCCTTCCATGTCCCTGTTGGACCCAGGACTTGCTTCTGCAGTGGACACAGCAGCAGAGCAAGGGAAACAGGGCAGGGCAGGGCCTCCCATGTCCCTGCAAAGGGATCAGTTTTGGGCCTGCTACACCACCAGCCTCAAAGAAAAGGTGAACACCTACAGTTCCTGGGGGCACACCTGTGGAATAAAAAGGAAATGGACCGACCATGTCCATTAACTCCAATTAATGCAATAAACCTCCCCTGGATCTTTTCCATTTTCAAGTCCAGGTGTGTAGCACTTTCCCTTATCAGTCTTTCCTTCAAACCATTAGAAGGAGTCTATATCTTTCTTTCCCCACAAATGGAGATTCTACACAAATGTGGCCCCACAGCAGGAAACTATACAGTATGGTATAAAGGAACCTTTTATCAAACTTAAAAGGATTAATGCATTTCTTTCAGCAAAAGCTCTGCATGTCTCCCAACTCAAGCAGTTTATAAAAGGAGAAGGATTTTTGTTTAAAATACGGGTAAAGCCCAATTATCCAACGTGAAATCTCAAGCTGTTTGTTTGGGATCAAAATTGAATAAAGCAGCTCCCTCAGTACCATGTCCTAGAATGTCAGTGCATGGATTTTGTGGACAAGGAAGCCACTGGAAAAAGAGAAAGATTTTGGTGTTTAACATCTCAAGCCAGCACTGTTGGCAACTTGTTGGGCCAGGGTAGCTGAAGTGCAACAAAAGACCATGCCCAGCAGAGCCTGCCATGATTTCAATTTTCTTAACGAAGGTTGTGAACAGCCCTTTTCAGAAAATCTTTTACCAGCAGTTCATCGCTGGGCTTTTTAGAGCAGTGAAATAAAAATTAGAATGGATTTCTTGTCCTTGCTACAGGACCACAGCCCACGGAAGCGCTGGGTGTGACCCTGGTGACCCTGCAGAGCCGATGGGGACAGGCAGCTCTGTCACACCCTGCTGTGACAGCTTCAGGAGTTACTGCCCCAGCTGCCCTCTCTGCCCCATCTGCAGTTCCCCACTCCCACAGTAGAAGGAAAAGCTCAGCCTTCAGCCACTGCAGTGCAGAGCTTGATGCTTTAACATAAACCTCCATTTTGGCTGTGCAGATCAGCAGCTGTGACTCAGGAGCCTTGGTGGTGGTTTAACACCTTTCCATCCTGAAGGTGCTCCCAACAGCAGAGGCAGATATCCTTTCTCCTCAGAAAAGCAGCTCCCAGGCCATGATACTTGCTCAAATTGCCAGTGAAGGTAATATTCTGAATAACACATTGCTACCTTTTAACTTGACTCCTAATAAAGTTGAGGATTATATCATAATTACTTTAGAGAATTATATGCATAAGGAGCCGCAACCAGAGAGTTAAAAATCTTGCATTGACATTGAGTCTAAAATTACAAACAAATAAGCCAAATGGTAGCCTGAACGGACTCCCACCTAATTTGGAAATTCAATGTGTTACTTTGCTGTTAATCAAAGTCCCCTTGCCTTTAACCTCAAGTGCTTGCATGTCTCTCCTGTCTGAATGTCACCACGAGGCAGCACTGAAGGTCGTGCTGCACCCAGCCCTGCATGGCGTGTCCTTTATCAACCTGTGCCACTTGTTCTTTCCAGGCAAAGGCAGCACTCAGCACAGCTCACCTCCTTGAGACCACAAGATTTGCTTTTAATACATTCCAATTAAATCTGGAGGGGGCTGACAGGCTCTGTGAACTGACCTTGGGGAGTGCAGTGGGGACATGGGAGCTGTGAAATGCCACTGTGTGTGACTGGGCTGGGTAACTGTGACACGTGTAAAGCAGGACCCCACTTTGGGGTTGGAATAAAGGATATTCGCCCTCAAGAGGCATTTTGTTGATAAGCAGATATACAATAACGTCAATATTTTAAATTAAATGTCAAATTGGCCCAGAAGATAATGTTTCCAGCATTACCAGGGCTGAGTACTGCATTTCCCCTGGTGTCTCTTAGACTGATGGTGCTCAGCAGGAGTGAATATCAGCTTCCCCTCTGAATCCCAGCCACAGTGCTGGTCACAAGGAAGGGAGCAAGAGATGGCTCAGCTACCCTGCCCTGGCCTTGCCATGGTGTGTGAGAGCAACAGAGGTGCTTCCAGAAGCAGGTGTTAAACTGCTGGAGTTATTTCAAGTACTCCACCAGGAGCTTTGTCTGGTTTTCAGACAAGGAAAGCATCCCTCATGCCAGGAAATTGGAAAGGATACAGGAAAAAATGCATGACAGAGTGGGCTACACCATCATAGGATGAAAGCCAGGAGTAATATATAAGGATGAAAAATGTAAATAGTTTGTGCATATCGTGATCCAAACATATTTCAAACTGCTCTCTTCTGTCCCCAGGTAGCTTGTTAATCAATCAGTGACCCTCTTGTTCTGTTCTTACCTCTGCAGACATTATTTGAGGGTCATCTCAGCTATTGTGATTATTCACTAACCCCAAATCTTCTACAACCTTGTGTGTCTCATCATGTGCTGTTCCTCTCAGTGTTCCGTCAGGCAATCTCATCAGTCACCATTGAAATGTTTGATGCCCTGGCAGATTCCTGATTCCAGAGATGAGGGCTGGGGAGGGCAAGAAGGAAAGAATCTCACTCAGATCTCATGTTACCTTGCTTTGCCTTGGCCTCCTGGGGCAGGAAATGCACAAGCAACTTTTTTTTTCCTTTTAGTCATTATTTATTTATTTAATTAAATTAATTTAATTACTGTTTAACATTTACAGTACTGTACAATGCAAAATGTATATGTAAAAAGTGACTGTCCCTACTGTAAAGTACCTTTTGAGCTTTTAATGGTGTCCCTTAGACATCCCTGTTTAAAATGTGCTCATAACTGCATTAAACATGGCAGGGAAATATGGGAAGCTCAGGTGTTAGGGGTTCCCACTGAGGGGTGACTATGGCCCATCAAAGCAAGCTGAAGACATTGGGTATTTTTCTGAGAGGTATTCAGAGCCTCACTGTGAATTACTGTGCCCAAAACCAATTCTGGATGTTCTCCTAGGAATTTAGAAGTGGTTAAAGAGAGTGAGTCACTCCCCACCTCCCTGTACCTTTAAAAATCCTGGATTTCATAAGTAACAGAACCATAAAACCATTTTAAAAACTCCTGCCAGACAGTCCTGCAGAACGAGGCATAATTGGGAAGTATTTGTTTGTTAGTGTTTTATACATTTATTTTAAAAATCTTTCTAGATCTATAGTGAAAATGTTGGCTGATCTTTCAGTTTCCTTGTCATTTTGCCATCTGTCATGACCATAAAAGGGAAAAGTAGATACTAAAAACTGTGAAAAGTATTAATTATGGTACCTAGATTTCCTCTATGTGTAAACCACACAAACAGAACAAGCTCACTCAGGTCTGAAACCCTTGTCTGCAGCAAAGGCTTTTATGCAGTGAGATGCCATTATAATTAAAGCAACCTCCTTTGGTTCTGCACAGTCTGCATTCAGGGCCTCCTGGAAGGAGCATTTAGTCAATTAACTATTTTATTAACCAATTGATTTTTCCTGTTAGTCCTTAACCTCTTTGTACCTGTTAGGAATAGTTATGAAAGCCGAATAAATTGGCTTCTTTCACCTCTAAAAGGCAACAATAAATAATAAAACAGGTTGAACAAGGTTTCAGTGGGGAACCCAAATACGAATAAAAACACCTGCCGTGTATCATATAATATAAAATGCTAACTGCTAGGAGCAGCACAGTATTTCAATAAATCACATTGTCACACTGACCTTTATTGATATACTGTTTCTCAACTTAAAGGATTGGTCCTGGCGCTTTAGGAGATCTTTTGTTGTGAAGGACCTGCAGATTCATCACATAACAAAAAGATTATTTGCCCACCATGGGGCTGACTAAGTCTATATTCTAAGCAGAAGCAATCCCCCAAATATTTTAGGGACAGTTAATGTTTGGAGATTTTTTTAGCATCCAGGAGAACAAACATGCATTCCTGAAATAAGTACAAAATGTGATTTATATTATCCCTTAGTGCAAAGTGGAGGGAAAAAAAGGGCACAATAAAGAAAAGCAAAGCTCCTTCATTTCTGCTAGATAATAAACAGCTTGATTTTATGGAATGTTACCCTACCTTGAAACTCTGCAATGACAGTCCAGAGTTGGAAAATTAAATTCACCACACTGGCTGAAACCCAGCAGAGTTATTGGCTCCTCTGTACCAATGGCTGGAATGAAAGACTAAGAGAGTGTGCAAAGAACACATTTTTGAAGCAACAGAAGAAACCTCACAGTAAAAAAACATATGTGCTCCTCTAAAGAACATTCCCTGCTCCAACAAACCCAGCAGAAACAACCTGATTCACGTCCAGAGCATAACAACTGAACTTGCACTGCCTATCTAAGGAAAAGTCCAAGTTATAGTCTAGAGATTCTCCAACACAGAGCCAGGAGTTGTAGAATATTCTGTCATATATACAAGATTTTGTACAAATTATGAAACCTAGTGTTCCTCTTGAGATTCCTTCCTCCTTAAAATATATGGATATCTTGGGAACATTTGTTCCTGCTACTTTTAATGTTGACTCGTGCTAGTTTGAATAAAATTCAGACTTCAGGTGCAGTTGTCCAATGGGGTGAGAAGTTGTACTGTTTTATAAAACATGAACATCAACAACAGAATGATTTTCATGTGTCTTACTGAAGAAGCAGCTTTTAATTTCTCTGTTTTGATGTGGCTTTGTAATGAAAAAGAGGTTGGAAGCTAAAAACATACATTTAAAGAACAGCCCACTAGTGTAATTTAGTCACTGAGCAGAGATCTGTGAAGAGAGGTGAGGAAACTTCCCCCTGAATGAGCCTCTGTGCTCTGACCCCTTTTCTTCCCTGGTTCCTGGTGCTCTTGCACAGAACAGTTCCAGGCTGGGCACTGATTGCTGCTGCTGTATCAGGTGCCAGCAGAACATCCTCCCTCCTTGCTATAACAATCTCTCTTGACAAAAAAATCCATGGCTGGCTCTTCAATTAGTTACCCAACTCTGAGGAGCCCCTTTAATGATGCTTTTTGCCCCCTCTTCCTTTAGAGGGAAGTTTTGTTAAATTCCACAGAGCGGTGTCCAAGGCTGAGCTGACCTTCAGGCCTGGCTGCATTTCTCTCCTGTTTTTCCCCCTGACTGCCCTCACAGCCTCTGCACTGCAGGCTCTTGGCACAAAGGAGTCCTCCCACTGCCCCTTCTTCAGTCACTTTGGATGTTCCATGGACCCAGCCTTCCACCTTTCCCCCCTCTGCTTATCTCCACCTGTTTTTCTAGGAAAAATTCCACCTCTTGCTGCTTTGTTTGCATCTCTCCACCCGAGCCTTCCTGTTGCTGTTCCTCATCCCATCAAACTGCCAAGGCGCCTCATCCACTGCTAATCACCCCCACTTCTGTCCTAAGCCCAACCTCCTCCTCACCAACCATAAATTTCACAAGGGGGTCTGCATGACGGGGGCAGAGACAGCAAATGCTGCTTTTAAATACAGAATTAAAACGCCACCACCATATGGCACAATCAGATGAAAATGAAGCGAGCTGTGCCAGGGCAGTGCCTTTGCTTTCCCAGAATATGCCACCAGTGAAGCAGACAGGCTTTTCCTGTGCTGGCAGTGCTTGTGTTGGGTGGGAGCACACAGAGGAGCTGAAGGCAGTAGATTTGTTGACACTTTTGGATATACCTGTCATGCACCCTGCCTTCCTGGCCCCAGGATTCCACAGGAGAAACAGGCCATAATAAACCTGATTGATTCGTGTTTGTCACTCATCCAAGTGGCTTTCACTTTGGTGTCCCTCAATCTTGCTTTTTCATTTTTGTTTGGAGCCACTGAAATCTCACCTTCCAGAGAATCCAAGCTGTTGGACTTGTCATCTGGTTCAAAATGTCTGCACAGCAGGAACAAAATTTACTGTCCTCTGTGCAACCTGCTTTGGTGGCTCTAATAGAAAACACAGCAATCCCTCTTTTATGCTCTGCTAGGAAACAATCTGCCTTTTTTTTTTTTTTTTCCAGGAAGGGAAAAGTTTTTGATAGAATTTTTGCTAGCTTTATATAAACCAGAAAATCCTCAAAATCCAGCATGCAGCCAACAGTACTCACAGTGAATTTAAATCTTTGAATGTCTTTTCTGTAGTTTCTCCTTAGATTCAAAATCTTGGTTAAAGCAAAACTTTAGTCTTTTAAATTGCCAGGGCTAAAATGTGGCAGAGCAATTACATGACTCGTGGAGCCCTGTGTTCAGTTGAAGTGTTAATGTCATCAGCACCAATTTGTTTTTGTCTTTTCTCACCCTAAAATTCATTGCTGTTGAAATGTATCACTAGTTTATCATCTTGTGTCCCTTAATCTGCAAAACAATCTAATTCCTTAATAAAATTTTTCAAATGTGACATGTTTTAGAGAAATTTTAAGGTCCCTGAGTTTTAAAGGAAGAAATAGATTTCTTCTTACCCTCTTTGTTTTTTATTGTTTGGGTTTTTGGGGTTTTGTTTTGGTTGGTTTTTCTTTTTTGTTACATTTTTTTTCTATAAACTCTGTCTCCTGCTGCTGCCAGCCAGAAAGGCCCCACTGAGAGACCCAAGGTCACTGGTAGCTGAAGACAGGCACTGCACAAGTAGTTAGGATGAAAGAATATCCCACTGGGCTTTGGACTTACAGTTTCTTGGCTCTTGTGACTTGAAATAAATGTCTCCTTGCTGTCTGGAGCCACCAGCCACATTCCCTCCCTCGTGAAGCACGGTGCAGCCAGACTCACTCAGGTGAAGAGGATGAAAACCTTCCTCATTTGCTTTATCTATAATGATACAGTGATTTCCCTCTGTTAGGGACAGGGTTTTTACTGGCTCCTGCAGAGCCTGGAATTTCATACAAGCATTTTAGGAAATTTCACCTCAATGATTTGTTGTAGAGATTTAGGGAAATGCAAAGTGTTATTCAGAATATGCTTTACTTTTTAAAATACTTCAGGTAGGATTTGTCATCGTTCTGGGATTTCCCACCTCATAATTACAGAGGAGAGGGACTGAAGTGAAGAGATCTTGTGCTTGGAGTCTTTAGACTGAAGTCTAGGTTACCATTCAGGTTTTAATTCTGATTTCCCTTGTGATCTTCTGCATGTTGATTAAACCTTTCAGTCCCTATCCTTAGAAATGGGATTAAAACACATCAGTGCTTTATTTGGATGTTACAAAAACCTCACTGATGAGTGGCTACTGTGCTAGCTTATAAAAATCAGAACAAAACCACAAACTTATCAGCAAAAGAAACATCCTGAATGTTTGCCACATGGGATGCTTGCAACCATCTGGGAACAGACCACAAAACTTTATTCTTTCAGAATAATTTTCTGAACTGCCTAGTCAGCTCAGTCTCCTATGGTTGGAAAGAAATAAGCAAAAACTCTTCATAAAAGTCTTCACAAAAATACATCATGCTTTTAGCTAAAAGCTCTGACCTCCTACACTGCCCATCTGTGAAACAAGCTTGGCTTATGCACTTTAAATTCTAAAGATATAGAAAAAGAAAGGAAGAGGGACTGCAGATAACCTGCTTAATTCTCTCACTTACAAAATGAAAATGTCCTCTGCACCTTGCTTTAACCCCGTCTTTAGCAGATGTTCAACAGGGAATTCACTCAATTCAGTTTGACTTTAGCTATTTTTAATGGTACCTTGGATAAAATCATTCACCAAGCAACCAAAGAGTAACTGGATTTTGGCTCTCCAAAGTAATGAAGTAGAAAGCCATTGTGGAGATCTGCTGCTGAAACAGGAATGGACAGCATGTCTGATGTTCCTCTGAGCTGACAGGGCTTGAGCAGGGATGCAATCCTGTGTGATGGATCCAGCTGGATGGGAGATATCACAAGCCACAGCCATTGAGTGCAATATCAATATGAAGTTTTTTCCATGGCATGAGCGAGGGTGCTCAGAAGCCAGCTGTCAAAGCAGAAAACTGCAAAAGGTTTCTCAACACGAATACTTAATATTTAGGAATCAACAGTCACACAAGAAATTCATTTCTGCTCACTCACTGGATCTGAAAGAAGGAATAAGTTAAAAAACCACAACTCTCTCTGTCCTTTGGGTCCTGATGAAAAGTGTGCTTTCTTAACAAAAACCTCAAAACTCTATCTGCTTCAAACAGAAATCTCAGGTTGTCTGAAACATCAAGGCAGCAGTCAAAATGAGATCCCTGGGAGAGACAATGCACGAGGTCAGAATGCTGCAGCCTCACAATTTCAGCAGTGGAAATAAACAGAGCATCAGGCTGTGCACCACACCGAGAAGGGCAGAATTAAGGGCTGTATTAGTCCCTGGCCTGCAGAATCCTTCACAATTCACCTGAAGTTAAATTGCTTGCATATAAACAGGGAGAGGATAGAGACACATGCCTTGAGGGTCTGAATGAAGTGACACAAAGCAGGCATTAGAGTCTTACTAGATCACCAAGTGAATCTGCTTTGAAAATGTGCAGGGACACCTCTGGCCCCTAAAATCACGCTGCAATTTTTCCCCACTGGTTTCCTAAAGATCTCATAGGGGTCCTGACTTCTGTAATTTTTGTTTTTCCTTTAAACAACAAAGGACTGAAACAGTAAATTCAGACTTTGTGAATTTGTTACTGATTTTGTTTTAGTTACAAGGCTTCTCTCTCTTCTTGGCAGTTGCTGCCCTTGCCTTGCTACCCATCCACCTCACTAACTAGACAAAACCTGCAGATACACAGACCTTTGATCTTCCCTCTGTTCCAAGCAGCAGCAACACTCTTCACTATTGAGATCCTTGTAGGAAGATCACTGGGAAGACCAGGAGATTAAAATGAACTAAAAGCAAGCATTTTCCTTACTGTTATAAACCCCACTCTGCCTGTAAGCTGGGAATGCCCAGGAGGGATGCAGCCCCAGGAGAGCAGCAGCAAGGAGTAAACTGTCCCCTCTTTGGAGAAAAACTCCTTCTGGCAAGTGTTCTCTCGTGGAGATAAATCACCTCACTGAGACAGACAGCTGACAGTCTGAGGAGATGCTGCGACCTCAGGGCACACCTGGGAGGTCAGACTGGGCTGCAGGTGCTGCCCTGCTCCTGCCTCCTGGAGAGGGCTGTGAGCATCCCTTTGAGAGGGACACAGCTGCTGCGTGCTGCACCTGGGCTCGTGCCATTTCCACGCTGGGAAACGTTCCTCAGAGGGGATGTAGGGCAGGAGGGCAGACTGCACACACCTTTGAGCATGTGTTATCTAAATAAACCCACACATATGTACAGCCAAGTGAGATTCGTCTGCTGCTGCAAGAGTTCCTGCTTGTCCAGCCGCCAGTCCCAATGTTTTAGCTCTAGGATACAACGCTGAGAGGGGCTGGCCTGTGCCTCTGAGCACATCACTCGTTAAAATTGATCCTCACAGGGTAAATCCTGAGCTCTAGGAAAGATTTTTGTATAAATTACGGATACACGCTGAGCAGAGTTAAGTGGAACATGGGACCTTCTAAAGCTGGGTCACAGAAATGGCAACTGATGGCTCGTCTGCAGTGCCAACAGCGCTAACGTTGGATCCCTGGAAATCTTAGTTCAGCCCCAGATACTGCACTCCATAAAATCATAAAGGAGTAGAGCCTGGCAGGGACTTCCAGCGACTTCACAGTGCAGCCCTCCTTGCTGAGAGCAGCACCATCTAAGCCCATAGCTGAGGGCTGTGTCCAGCCACAGCCTGAGCACCTGGAGGATGGAGATCCCACAGCCTGAGCACCTGGAGGATGGAGATCCCACAGCCTCTCTGGGCAGCCTGCTCCAGAGCTCAATAACAATTTAATCACAGCCTACAAAGTTCAGAACAACTACCCTCCTCACTTCATTTTCTGTCCTTACCTTTGATTTCATGTTCTACCAGATCAATATAAACCTCATTTGGGTCCTCTGCATGCATCTGCTGTTCCTGGAAGTCAAGGAACTGTTTTCCTGAGGTTTCCCTTTGTTTATAAGAGAACATCCTTTGGCAAATACTGGTTGGGCCAGTACATAGAGGCAATATAGTGTAACCTTCACCTTAAAACACAAATGTCTGAGGAACATGCTCTGAAATAAAATACTGAGAGTCTGTGGTGAATTAATTCCAGTTAAAAATACACAAATACACATACATGCAGGTAAACTATATGGGGAATAGAAAGAATTAGAATAACATAAGAAAAATGCTTAATACACACATTAATCTTACATGTATTAAACCTCACTTCCAAAAGTGGGTCCCTAGAAGCCCAGTGGATGATTTTGATTTGTAAAGTTACACATCAAACAAAGTATTTCCAAGACTGAATTCATAACTTTTCCATTATAAAATCAGACCATCACTCCAAGTTATTTTATGCTTTGTTGTGGGGAAAGTTTTTCTTTCTTTCTTGCCACAATAGCCAAAAGTGTAGAGAATTGTTCTGTCCCTCTAAGCCAGCTTTTATCCACATCTGGCTTTTATTGTTCTTTTCCAAGTTTGCTAAACTGTTGCAAATCTTTTGAAAAATGCATACAAATTCACTGCAGACAATTACATCTGAAAAATCAAAAAAACATCTTTGTCATCTCTGGACTCCGCTGTATCTCTCTGTGTGTGTCTGTCCAAATTCTTCTAATGAGATTTTGGGGCTGTGGGTATTCTATGACCAGTGATTCAGTTCACTTCAATAGCCATCAGATGGCTGTGAGTATCCTCTGTTCTGTGCTGAACCTGGCTAAAATTCGAGATGATGAATAAGGGCTATAAATCCCTGCACTTTCCTTGAACATAATATTCATTAAAAGACAAAAAATCAGTTGAGCAATGATGTATGTTGCCAATGTACCCAATCTATCAGGCATTTGACTCTGCTCTCGACTGTAAAGATAGACTGAGATCAATTTTCTTCCTGTCAGCAGCTCGAGAAGATGATTCTCATGCCTTCAGTTCCATTCAGAGAACTCTGCACTGGGTTTGTTAATTCTGATAAAATCTGCTCTAATTTTATGAATTATTCTGATATGCTTAATCTTTGTGAAATATCCCTGAAGGATTGCAGAGAACCACAGTTTGACTGAGATCAAAGCTCCGGCAGACATCCAAGTTCAGTTTGATTTGAAGTGACAAACTGTAGACCCTAAGACTTGATTGTGGCTACAGCCCTTTGGGATGCTGCACGGGCTTCAGATAAAAATCCTCCTCATGCTTTGATCACACTGTTGCATGCAAATAAATAAACTGCTTCTGAAAAAAAGTCATATGGAACTCACATTTTGTAAAATTATGAACAATAGTACTTTTCTGCCAGAGGCCATCACAGGAAGCTGCTTTCTAGTACCAGCTCTATGAGCACTCACCATGGGCACAAATATTACTTGTGAGTTGTACTGTAGCCCTTTGGCAAACTCCTGGACACTCCAAAATATGGCAGCAAGGAAAACCATGTGCAATTAATCTGTTTGCCTTCTCTGGAGGATTAACAGATCCCGAGCTGCTGGAACTCTGACCGCTGTCTCTAATTCAACTGAGCAATACTAGTTTACTCCTGTGACCTTGTGTAAACTGTTACAGGGCACAAATCAAACCCCTAAGAGCGTGGATATGTTCTTCCAGGCAATCTGGATCATCTTAGGCTGCACAATTAAGTAGGTCAACCTCAGCAGCTTGATAAAAGACTTCAAAAAGATTGTGTCATTATGGCTTTGATGTTTTGCAGACCTGAACTGCATTTGTAAGTGAATGCACTGGAAGCATTAGCTGAAGAGTGCCTATAATGGCAAGTAGGAAAAACAGCAAGAGAGTCCATAATAATACCCCCTTGCCTTCAAATGGAAATGCTTTCTCATTTAGATAGGAAATTGCACTCATAAACCTTAGCTAAGTATGACCTTATTCTTCTTAGTGTCTACCACTGTGGATAAGTATTATATAGCAAAGAATTTTAGATCTGCAGGTCTTTAGAGTCACAAGTGAAGCTTATTATTGTATCCACTGCTCATAAACTAGCATATAGATTTTGTGCTGTAAAAAAAGCTAAGTCAGTGCTCTTTGGGTGGCAAAAATATATGTTAAAAGAAAAATAATCTTTTATATGCTGACATATAATGTAATAATTCTATCATAATCAGAGAAAACACACAGATGCCTCATGGAACTAGCTTAAGTTAGGGTTAGGTTAGGAATCTTAGTGAAGATTTAAATACGAAAGCTGGAGAGGACTTTTTACAAGGGGATGTAGTGCCAGGACCCAGGGAATTGCTCCCACTGCCAGAGGGCAGGGCTGGATGGGATCTTGGGAATTGGGAATTGTTCCCTGGCAGGGTGGGCAGGCCCTGGCACAGGGTGCCCAGAGCAGCTGGGGCTGCCCCTGGATCCCTGGCAGTGCCCAAGGCCAGGCTGGACAATGGGGCTTGGAGCAGCCTGGGACAGTGGGAGGTGTCCCTGCCATGGCAGGGGTGGAAATGTGATCTTTAGGGTCCCATCCAAGTGAAACCACTCTGTGAATGTATGATTCTGTGAATTAAGCATTTCTGTAAGGGGCCCTTGGTTCCTGCAATTTACCATTTCAGCAGACTATGCAAATAATTTACTGTCTCTCATTTCACTGTGATTGGCAATTAAAGTGATATAGGACATCTTCATCGTGAAAATTATGTTACAGAAGGATGTATCACTCCTACAGTCATGAGCAGTCACAAATCAGTCTTTGGTATTCCCTTTGTAAGTTAAAAAGATAATTGTCCACCAACTTCCTCGAAATACATTTGAGACTTTATTTCTGGTTCCAAAATGAGACTGAAGTAGGAAACACAAATTCCTTTAGCCAATACTCACAGAATCTCTGCAGCTCAGCACCATCCCCCCATTTCTAGGACAAGGGGACACTTTGACACCCTGGGACATTTGGAGTGGGTCGAGTCCTCTCCCTCACTTCGCATTGTCCCACCTTTTTTTATCTGTATGGAAGAGCAAGGAGTTGGCCTCAATTGAGTGAGTTTAACAAAAGCATACAGGAAAGCTTGGGAAATGTGAAGACTCACTCTTCATTTTGTCTATCTGTCCTGTTTCTGTGGCTTGCCACAGTAAAATTGTTGCTTGAGATTGCCTTGAAATCCTTTTGCCCTTTTGTACTTACACACAGCTGGGCAAAGGCAGGTTGAGTTCAATGACTCCTAGATTCACCCTGGTAATTCATCCTGAATCCTTCCTTTTGGGAGCATTCCTTTCCTGGAGTCCAGCTCATCACACAGTAAAAACCAAACTTTTTTTTTGCTTAGCCATAAACCAGATCCAAGTCCTTCAGTGCAATGGGCCCTGCAGGGATATTTGCACCCTAAAAGCAACACGAGCAACTGCAGAATTCTAAATTAGAAATTATTAGCCACTAGGGGAGGTTTAGAATGCTACCTCAGTGACACAAGCTTGCTTTGTAAGATTCACATGCTTATTTATATAATTATAGATAACACCTTCCACTAGGACGTGGCATTCTACAATGAAAGTATGATATTTCTTTCCCAATTTTACTGTATATATACATATACACACATCTCCTAAGCAGCTGTCCCCTTATTGTCAGTAATTTATAAATGTATAAAGCAAAATAGCTGAGTTTTTAGCCTGTACATAACTTACAAAGAAATTTGGATCAATACGGAAATCTAGAAGGCACTTGAATATTCCGATTATGAATTGCATGTATTGGAAATGTGGTTAGCCAGCTGCAAGGCTCCAGTTATCAATTTCAATATGAAACAGTTTATGCCCTTTTCCAAGCAATTTTAGACAAATAACAAAACTGGCAGTAACTGGTCTTAAGTAGCATAAAACTTATTTTAAAGGCAATTACACCCGTCAGCGTGGTGTCTCCAAAAATCATCTGTGACCTCCCTGAAACTTGGTTGTTGTTAAAATGATTCCTCCCAATGCAAACAGATACACTGATTTCTCCCTGTCCTTTGTGGCCTTGTTTACTTCAGGAATGTTTGCTGAATTTATAATGGTGCTGACTTACTCCCACCATATTGATGGCATCAATTCTTGCAAAATCAATAACAAGTTACTAAAAATGTGTACCTCTCATCCACTACTACCTAGTTCTTTATATTATTTTAATGACGACTTAGAGCTTCCTTAATTTGGCCTCATCTTCCAGCCCAACAGACAGGGATAGATCACGGGAATCACTGCGCCAGACTTGTTCAACACCACTTAGAAATGTCTGTGGTAGCTGCCACATGTTCCATCACTGACAAACTCCCAGGGGCTGACCCTTCACAGAACCCATTGTTCTGCCCACTGGCCATGTTTTACTGAGCAGTTTTGACATGTCTGTGCTTCAGCTCTCCCTGGAGAGATTGCACCTCCCCAGGTTCCAGCGTGGTGGGAGATAGGGACAGAAAAGGGAGCAGATTTGCACTGTGAAAGAGCATACCCAGTACAAGCATGTCTGTGAGACAAAATCATCACAGTTTCAACTCCACTCTTTTTTATAAAACAAATAAACATTCTGGAGTTCTTTATTCATTCAAAGTGCTTCATTAAGTACACAGAAGCAAAAAGCTTCTGTCTTGAGACTCCAAATGGCTCACCTGGAGAAAGACCTGTGTAGGATCCCCTGTATGATCCTGCCAGAGAACATAGAGAAGTTTTACAGTCAAAGAAAAGGTCAGAATTTATTAAGATACAGGTGTTAAGAAGAAAGACCAGAAATTAATGTTTCTAAGTAACTCTTCCTTAGTTAATTCTGTCTCTACAGGTGCATCCTTGCCTCCCGATTTTCAGATTAACCAATAGCTTACAAATTGTGGGAACTCAAACCCATCCCCTTTAAGCCTCTGTAAGTTTTTCTCTGTCCTTTCTGTGACCTGGTACCTACTGCCTGCTCTTTTCCGTCTCTGATTGATCTAGAAGCTCACAAGTCCTTGTTGTGACCCTCCCCATATCTCCTCCTGCCTTCCTCCCACTGGAGTCTCTGGAATTCTCTCTGCTTTGGATATTCAGTTGCCAACAGCAAACAAAACATCTTCTTCTTCCAGAGGGCCCACTTGACCCATCCCAGTCACTGAGGAGCAGAACACAAAGAAAGAACAAATGAATATAACATGTTCTATCCAGCACATCTCTAAATACACAACCAGTTCAAATATGAACCCTTGCTCAGAGCACCACCATCAAAATCCCCCTTGATTTAGAAGGGAAGGTGAAACAGCAGCAATAACACCTCTGTGCATCTCAGAGCACTTCACAGCAGCAGATAGATGATATCTCCATTTCATTCAGACACGGACTAACAAAGTTTACTGAGATGCTGCTGAAATAAATCCCTTGTGTTATAGGTATACACAGGCTGAGAGTTCCAAAGGGAAAGCAGAAGGGATCTCCACAGAAAAGTCTCAAAAGGATGGTTCAAGAGCAAATTCTTAACATGATGTGGTGCAGACACCAAGATGTGACAAATGATTTCAATTCACATGGCCAAGGAACATAAAATTTTGGTGCTAGTTATAATATATTAAATTCTTACTACTACATCACACTGCTTCTGGTTTTCCATGCTCATGATGAATGTAGTTGGTTATGTTGCAAATAGCATTGAGAAATATTCAGAGTAGCATGTAAAAAATGCAGTAATTTGGGATTCTAGTCATTAAGGAATCTCTACCCTTAGTGATTGCTGTCATCATGAATGATCTAACAGCCATTTGAGCTCTGTATTTGCTGAGAATAATCATAACTCTTCAGGGAGAATTTATACACTGTCTAGCAACTCTGGACCTTTTGACTCTGCCCAGAGGCAATTAGGCTCTTTATAATGGCATCAGGAGAATCCCAGGAAGATTTTTTTTTCCCTGTGTTTCTCTATGCCATCTCTCCCTGTGTCTTCTTTTTCATTTAAGTATAAGCTAAGAGAGAAGATATAATCACGTTAGGACTGTGAAAATAGAAATATTTCTCCTAAATGTTAGACCACCCATCTCTTCCAATAATGTGACAGGAGCAGAGGGGCATGGATAGTCTGTGGCTATCCTGGAAGCCAGGATTAAGCTACTTTTGCTCATCAGACATCTCCTGCATAAACTACCAATGTTCTCCAGGACTTCTGAATTCACACACACACACACACACACACACACACACACACACACACACACACACACAATAAGCAGAGTACAAATGCATTTGCTTCTCTTCCCTAATGTTACATCATTATCATAAATAATCCAACATGTTATTTTATATAAAGCCATAAACATGATTAGCTGGAGCAAAAATTCTCCTGCAGACAGTGAGCAAGCTTCCAGCTTCCCAATCAGTCCCACTGACACAGGGATCATGGGAGGGAGTGAGATTTCCATAGACAGACTGAGAGTTTTATTCCTCTGTTGCTTTGTGGTTATACCTGCCCCCAAATCAAGCCCTGGTTCATGCAGTACTAACCCAGGATGAAATCCTGCTGGGTTTCAAAGCCATTTTACTGGTGCTCAGACTGCAGGAGTGTGGGTCAGGGTAACTAACTGTACACTGGCATGTTAAATGAAAGACTTCTGAGTCTGCTACAAACGCATTTTCCCATCAGAGTAAGAAGGAAATGTCAGGAGCACTTTATTAGATGCCACACACTCAAGCAATTTGGGGTTGGTTTCCAGAATCTCTACATTTGCTGTGTTCAGGTGGGCAAGGAGCTTCCCTGGGACTCTGCACTGCCACTGCTTCCCTCCCACTGCTGCTGCAATTTCTCTTTTCTGAGACAAAACTTTCTGTCAAGACACAGATGTTTTAGAACACCTCCTGTTTCTTATTACAGAACAAGAGCTGAAGTTCTGGAGACATTCTAAGAACACAGTAATGCTCACTTTATTCACTGGGACATTGTGCTTTATATATACTTTAAAGGAAGTTCATTTTTAATACTAACACTAATTTATCTTGTTTGGTCATCTTTCAATTTGCACTTTTTTTCATGATGTCTTCTATATATAAATGATCTGTAGAGTACAAATGAACATTAACATCATGAGCTAGCATTATTTTAAAATCAATATTGGAAAATATAGCATCAAGCAGACACTTTTAAAGACTGAATCCTCTGGTATAATTAGCACAGCCCTGCATTAGCCCTGGGCAAGTAAAACGAGATAGGTGACCTAGACAGAGGGGGATTTTTTTTTAAGTGTGCACTGGAATATATTAATGCCAGATTAGTCTTGCCTAACACCTCTCCTGCATCTTTGAGGAAAAGATACAACAGAGAGAAAAACTCTTTGGAAATAATTACAATACCATATAGAACAGGTATTAAAGAAAAAAAACCCATAGATTTGTATTAAAGCCCTGCAGGATTATTGTGATGTTTTGGACACCTGAATAGCAATTACTTCAGTCACTGCATCATTGTCATGGCTCACTTATCCCTGGATTCACAGACCACAGGGGACAAAAGCAGGAGCTGCAAATCTCTCCAGCCTTGCATGTTTCTAGAAGTAAGCAGTCTGGGAACAAGTGGAAAGATTGGGATAGACATAGATATAGATATATTCTGTCCTTATGTTCTGCCAGCTATATTCTTATTTAGTGGAAGGTTTCAAAACTATTTTGCCTCATTGAAATTGTCATTAAAACTTACAAGAACAGAGCTCACCTGAGACACTTCGTAGTTTAACTGAGCAATATTTACTGTTACAGGATAAAGCAGTTGCATAGCTGGTACAAGAATTAAAAGATGAAAATCTGCTCTATCCAGTTTAAATGTCTGCTCTGTCGTGATGTAAAATACATTTATTTAATTTTTTTACGCCTGGTTTGACCTACAGACTCACAGATTATTTTGTTTCGAGACGTGTGTAGAGAGGTGCCTTTTTAAGGTGAGCCGAGTTTAACGTGAGGAAATGACAAAGATATCTAAATACAAAGTCCTTCTGGTAGCTTGGCACTGACCCCAGTGAAACTTTTTGGATAAAGCATGCTGGAAGTGACAAGTACATGAGCAGGACTTTTTGTTTACCTCCAGGGCAGCACAGTCATTCACAGCCTCAGGAAGTTCCTCTGATGATAATGTTACAACTCTGTGTTGTATTTAATCCCCACATTAATGAGGCCCTGAAAAAAATCCCGAATAAAGACCTTGCTGGGAAAGACAGCCAATAACACATCATTCAGAGGGTAGCCAAGAAGGAAAGTGGGCAGTGATGGTGAAGAGACAGTAATTGGATTCCCCTGTACCTGTCAGAAAGCTGCTCAGTTGCTATATATTTAAAACTCTCTTCAGGTATAAACCAGATCACAGGGGACATCCACACCTGAATGTTATCCACAACTTTGTACAGAACAGAGAACACAAGTATTAATTTCACAAAGCTGGCAGGGAAGGGAATTACCAAGGAAGTCCTGTCCAATCTAGGTTATTAAATTAGCATATCCAGAACCTTCAGGAAGGAAAATGTATTTTACAAAGTGAAACAGAGGCTGGGGAGGTCACTCCCTCTCTCCTTCCCTGTCTCTCTTATCTCCATTTGCAGTACCATTAACAGAGAGGTTTTACCCTGCTTTCAGTGTTCATATTTAGGGCCAGGACTGCAATATTGCTGCAATATGGCAGCACCAGTGCAGCCCTGCAAAGCTGCCTTGCCAAGGGATGAGCTTTCACAGTCACTGGCAATCTCACCCACACATGTGAATTCATCTCCCTTTGAACTAAGGGAAGCTGGACCAAATATTTTAATTTGGTTTTGATTTCTCTCTCAACAACAAACTGATAAAACCCACAAGGACTCACCAAGCCCAAGGAGTTACATTCCCTCTACTGTTTATTTTTTAGCATAATAATTTTACATTTATCTTTTCCTCTGGATCCCTGCAGAAACGAAATTAACATTTTTAACTGCATGTTTTACCTTTGCCATAATAAAAGGGAAGAGTTATTGCTAAGCTTTTGAGCATCAAAATCAAATGCAGTATTGGTAAAGCAATTTCTGGGAAATCTGTAAATAATATATTGCCTGGAAGAGTCTGCTGTTGATAGTCATTTTGGACCAAGTCCTTTATAGCTGCTTATTCTAACATGGCGTTTCCAGCCTGTTAAAATGTCATATGGATAAAGAAGTAAATTTTGACAGCTGTGACAGGATTATCATTGCCAAGGAAATCCTGGTACTCATATGTTTCAGTACATCTATTTTGCTTTGTCTCTGGCCTTGCCTGAACTAAAAATTACCTTCTGAGACAAGAAGAGAAACATAACAAAAGAAAGAACGGAAATATTGTTATTCTTTTGATGCTTGAAATTATAGGAATAAGAAGAAATCTTTTAAGGCCATTATTTAATGCACTGTTCAGATTTTGAGGGAACGCTGGCTCCTCTCTTCAAGGACGTGGCCCATATGGATTTTATGTGGGCATACTGAGTTACAGGGGGGGTTTGCTCATACGTATGTTAGAGGAGAAACCCTGGAAAGTTCTGTGGCATCAGCCACTCCATCTGCTCAGCCATGTGCAAAAGGGACATGGAAAACCCCAAATGGTACTTGCAGCATCCTGAACTTTTGGGCCAGAGGAATTGCCATGATGCATCCATCCAATTTCAGTATCCTATCTCTGATGAACACCAGTATCCAAACCCACAGAAACTGCAAGGAGACAGTGCACAAATGGAACTCAATGCACTGATTCTCCTCCTCTTCCCACAATACAAAACTGAAATAGCAGGAAAGACAAAGAGGGGCAATAACTGTTATTTGTGCTGCCATTCAATTCTGCCTCCCAGGGTTCACTCCTGAAGATTTCCTGATATAAAGAGCACATAAGTTACAGCAATTGAAATGCTGATTTATGGGGCTGAAATACCATTCCCAGAAACACAATCTCCCAATAAGTATTGGTTCTAGTAGCTGTGGTAGTAGTGATGTAATTCCTCTGAGCAACTGGGAAAGGGGATATAGAAGCAGTAAAATGGTAATAAATATTTGATTCAAGGTTACCAAAGCTTAGCTTTAGTCTTAATTCATGACAAAGCTGTGTTTAGAAATATGCAACATCTTAGGAATGTTCTTTCCTACCCAGCTATTTCATTGCATGCAGCCATATATTTTTGGAACTAGTAAGATGACTGTGGATTTGCCATGACAACTTTCTGTGCTGTGTTTATACTGACACAACTAAATGGACTCTTCTTTTGACTCTCTGACTTCCAAAACTACCACATACAGGTATCTGCAAGGTCCCCGAATCTTGATTCATGTCTCAGATTTTGTCTTCAGAATTTTACTAATTCACCTGTTCTTAAGCTGCTATAATTTATGCAGTAACAGTGTGGGGTGCAGCTCAGTACCCACCATCAGGTCTTATCTTTATACAGAATTGTAAAAAGGCATTCCTTTCCAAAACCAGTCACTGTGTGCTTATCCACTGGTGGTATCTGTTTATTCTGACCAAAAGACACACATAGCAGCAACAATATTGTGAGATATGCTCATCTCTAACGGTGTTATGGTGGTACAAAACCAGTCATTGACCACTGAGTTCTCTTTGGCCAATCACATAAAACACCACAGGGGATATTCTGCTGCCTTATGGAAATCTCCTGTAGGTGAGCCTTGTGTTTCCCTGTATAATTTACAAGCACTGAAATGCTGATGTTAACACCACTTTGCAGCACACTCCCTTGAGCCATGTGCTGTTTCATCAGAGGTGCCTCTCCTGGTGTTTCACTGAGCCACTTCACAGCCTGTTCTTGCCTTCACCATTCCCCTCTTCCCCCTCTTCCCTACAGAAGACCAGAACAAACAGGATGCTCACACCCTGCCATTTCACAAGCATGGACTGAAGAGCAGCCAGCAGCTACAAAAAGGCCACCAGCACTTGGCCACTTGTGAAATACATGCCCTTCTCAAGCAGAAGCAGAATTTGCCCATTCTTTTGTTAGAATAGGCTCTTTGGTGCCTAGCTAGTGAAAATGTTACAGCTGACAGTCAGAATTAAACAAACAAACAAACAAACAAACAAACAAAGGCTTTAAGGTAAGGGTAGCCACAGAAGTTCCTTTATACAAGCGGACCAAGGGTGAAAGCTGCCAAGGTATTTAGGTACCCAAAGCTGGATGGTGTTAAACTTAAAAACTACTTGAGTGCTTCTCTAAAACTCACCAACAATCCTAGTGTGCCAAATTCCTAAATGCATGAAAAATCTGGTCCCCAACAGGCAAACAGCCTCATGTGAGCCTGATTGTACATATAATGTAACAAAAGTTGCTGTATTGTGACATACATTATGTGTCTCCCTTTAATTGCACACACGAAGCCTTGCAACTGCTTTCAGCATCCATTTCACACTTGCAGGCTTTCCTTCACACTTGTGCTGCTGGGGGGGACGTCAGGCTCAGTCAATTTGCATTTGTGAATGCACAGGCAAACAGGTGCACTCAACACCAATTATGTTTTGCAAGGGTGATGCCAAATGCTAATGGCTTTAGCTTTGACAAAAACTCAACCAACCTCCTACACTTTCCCTTTTCACCCGTCCTGTGTAGAAATGCAGAGTAACAACACTTCAGAGTGAGCCAAACCCCACAAGTACCAGTGGGCTTGTACCACCTCCATAGGATGGCAGCTCTGTTCAAGACTCTTTTCCCTCTCTCTTCAATATTTGTTCCCTTTGATTTTTGACATTGTTTGCATCGTGTAAAAAATATATTCAGTGAATAGTCAAACTAGTATGTGCTACACAAAAAGCCTCAGGCTGTTTGAAAGATTTTGTAGCTGAAACATTGACAATATTCTGCCAATGGTCCTTTAAATACTTGAGTAAAACACAAACACAGATTAAAATCCTTGGGAAAGCCATAATTATACATTTATAGACAATTTGCCTCTTTGAAGGTTTTATTACCCACACACCTCCACTTAATCCCAGTGTTTTTACAACAGCCGAGTTCATGATACTGCAGCTAAGTTGTCAGCACTTTAATTATTAACTTGTTTGTACCATGACTACAAAGCGTCTTACTTGTCTGAACTTGCTGCTGAGGCTTCAGCTCTTTTAGTGGTTCCTCAGATAAACCCAGTCTGTACCTTGTGAGCTCCCAGCTCTGCCAGGAATAAGCTTAACACCTAAAGCCCACTTTGAAACCCTTCTAAACCTGGTGGTGGAGACTCTTCAAGAATCAACAGTAAAATCTTTTAGAATGCTCATTACAGCCAAAAATAACCAGCCACTGACTTCATTTCCATAGACAGAAGAAAAGCTTTTGCTTTGATACCGGACACAATATTTTCAATAGTAACATCTAAATGAGTTTTGCCCCTAATTTTTGTTTATTTTGTACTCTTTTAGCCATACTTTTCTGCTGTGTGCTTATAAAACATTATTTTAAGAATATATAGTTACTATAAAGACTGGAGGGATTCAGAAGTTCTCCTAGTTGATCAGATAAATTACTGTAAAGTTTTAAGTCAAGTGTAATTAATAAGTAGCTGTTCTGATGAAATTTTAAGAGTTTTAATGGTCAAGCTATTTCTACCATTAGTCAAAATGCTCCCTGCACTGCAGCTGGAAGAGGTTTCTAAATGTCAGAAAGGATCTTTGACATCTTACATGAGCAGCACCACAGCACCAGGGACTCTGAAGAGTGAGAGGAAAGGTGGGAGAAGCAGGAACTCCTCAGGAACCCTCTGTGAGTGATGCTGCAGTGGCCCACTAGAGCCATGCTGAGACAGCTTCCAGATAAACAAGTTATTTCCTATTTGCATCAAAGTGCCTGAGCTAGTGGGAACCAATTCCAGTTTAAGTGTTTTTCATTGTTTCTGCTAGAATTATCAGTCATATGTAGGTCAGACAATGGATTTTACATCTTTTGAATTTTTGTTCTGTTCTGTGGTTGTCTCTTGCAGTGTGATGCAGTTTTTGGGCAGTTAATGGGGGGTCAGATTTACAAATGTGAGTCAGCCCCAAAACACAGGGAAAGGTCTCTCAGAACCAAAAAATGTCTGAATGAATGTGTTGCCCTTCAGATGGAACTGAGCAGCTTTTCTACTTTTGTTTGTACCATAATACCTTATTTTGCAAAAAACCTCAGCAAGTCAGTATCACCCAGCCCTCCTTTCCACATGATAACAGTTTTGTTAGAAAACAGGGAAAATATACTGCTGTGGCATTTTAACTTCTTTTTCTTGTCCTCTCTTGTTGGCTAATTATTTCTTTGAGGTTAAATGAGCTAATTATGCCTATATCAGAGCTCTTTGAGAAGCAAGAATCACTTTCTGTTGTTGATAATTAAATGAATTGAGCTTGATTCTTGGTTTGGGATACAGTTCTAGGCATTTTTCTTCCTGTACACAGTATAAAGTAGTAAAAATAATTGCAAGTTATGTTTCATTGATGACAGAATGGAGGCAGCTTTTCAACTGTGGTGTAAAAGGTTCTGTAAATTGATTTAAATTAATAAGGGTGAGAGGAAGGAGAAAAGAAGGGGAATTGTACCCCTTCTCATTCTTGAGCAGCTTTAACAATCTTACAAGAGTTAGAGAATCCATCAAAATTTTACATTATATTTAGGAGGAGGATATTATGTGAATTCCTTTCACAATGGTCATGTGACTATGCTGTAGATTTTTTTTTTAATTTCACTCATCAAGTCCCGGGCATGTTTTTCCCTGTGATACTTGACAGTGGAACTCCAAAGAGCTGCAAGCTCACGCAGAGGTCAGGCATGCTGCAGGCAGCACCTATTCTTCTTCCCACTCTGGAAATGGTGCCCTCTTTGATCTGAGAGATATTGTCTGCCAGCATGAAAAAGTGTTTCAGTCTTCGTGCTGGTTGCACAAATTCTATATAGCACAGAAAAGGACAGGGGTCTACAGCAGGGCTGAAGATCTAACCTCTAAATTCAGAAAGAGCTGAGAGCTGCAACAAAACATGCAGCTTTCATTCCGAGTGCTTCTCTGAGCTGGGATCCAGCAGCCAAATGCTGAAAGCTTAATTAAACGTGTGTGTTTAATTAATCTCTCCTAGGCCACTTTAGAGCACATCTTTATTTCAGCCATCCTTGTTGGCAGTGCCAGTGCTGCGGGCAGAGGAGGGTGAATGTCAGTGTGGACATGATCTCACTGTGCACTGGTCCCATCTGGAGAAGTCCCTGTCTGTGAGTGAGGATGGGACCAAAGTCTGCAGGCACTGGTGGGGGTGGGGAGACTGATGGGCTGTGGAGCACCCAGGTGTAATTCAGCCTTCTCTACAAAGGGAACCAAACCTGCAGCACAGCAGGGATAGGTCTTCACTGGATGAAGGTGTGTGGGGGAATCAGAGCTCTGGAGGAGAAGCAGAGTCTTGGGATAACTTTTTGGCTGGTGGCAGTGAGAAATGAATACTGGCTGGGATGGAAGGCTCTGGCCTGGCTCTGTGGGTAACCCAGGCACAGCTTTGCTCGCTCTGGTTTGCCACACCTCAACACTCCCAACATCTGCAGCAACCCACTGCAGAGACCTGGTTCATTGGCTTTGTCTTTTTAATATTTATGTCCTCCTGCAAGAGTTATGCAACTATTTCCAAGCCTAGCTCAAACTATTAAATCTCTCCTCTCCTAATTTCAACCCCAAATCTGAATACACAGAGCCACACACCTGACATATATGATTGATAATACCCGACTGGGAGAGCTGATGCTGCGGGGATCACGAGTGGAAGTCTCCAGAAATAAACCTCTGGCACTTTGGGAACCCAACTTTTGTACAAATCTACTTTCTTTCTTTCCTCCAAGTGTCAAAAAAACCCTGAGAACAAAGAAGTGTTGCATTCTTATGCTGCCAAGGAATTATTTAATATCCAGCTTGAGTCTTCCAGGTGCCACAACAATGCAGTATGTCTGTGAATTGGCAATGATCAATCCAGGCTGGGTTTTGGTATCAGTATTGGACTATCTCGAGCTGTTGTACAATTAGATCCATACTGTGTATTTTTAGTCTGGGTGGGAATATGTTCCTTTTTGACTTCTAAAATCCCTAAGATTCTCTTTAACGTCTGACACCAACTTTAAGGCAATTCATGCTTCATTTGCAGTTTCTTCTCCTGCATTTACATTTATCAGCTGTAGAACTACAGAGAAATGTGCTTCTCTAGATTATAGCTCTGTCAGCCAGGACAGTTTCAAAAACAAAAAAAGCCTGTGACCCTTTCACTGGAGTGTGCTGTCATGTTGGTGTTTGCTACTCTTCAGGAAACGACACATGTGGAATATAGAAATGTTTATACTGGCAAAGGGTATTGGGAAAATAATGACTTTAAAAATACGACCTGCAAAAGGGTAGTTTGTATGGAAGGGTTCTGCAAAATCCTAATAGCAAAAGCTTGTGGAATATAATAGAAAATAAATATTTCTTTTGTATGCTCAAATCTAGGGTTGCAGATAGACCCTTTATATAGTTACATTCCCACCTTTATTAAAAAAATCAAACTTATTTGCATGACAAAGATATTTTCCTTCTGCTAAATTATTCTAATGGGACTTGGTAGAGATAAAAGTAAACTGTTAAAATATTCTGCATGGCTAAGTCTGCTATCTGCAGGTAATATTCATTCACTAAGATAACATTTTTAGGGTTTGGAACCTAGCTTCTTGAGGGTAAAAATAAGCCTTTATCTGTCCTTCAGGATTATTAACAGTAAGTGATTTCCACATTAACATCAATAGCAATAATGAAGATGTCCTTTTCAATTCATCCCGGGAAACTTTGAGTGAGAACTGTTATTTGGCTAGGCTTCACTCTTTAATAGAGTCCAAAGATAATTGGGTATTGAAAATTCCATCTAAATCAACCAAATAAATCTTTCGGTTACCAAATTAATAATTTCATTGATGCCATCAGCCTTCAATTTTCACTCCATTAAATTCCTAAATTCATCTGAGAATGGCACAGCAAACAAATTAAAATGAGTTTCTTATAAAAATGAGAATGATAAGATTATGCCTTCTAAAAAAGCAATTTAACTCCAATAAATTATTTTTAAATTATTAAATGAGGCATTGCATTAACTATAAAAGAGGAGCATAAAAGGGCACCAGCCTACGGAAAATAAGACATCTATGGACCTCTATAACCTTGGACAATTATATCTGTAATAATTGCCTCATAAAACTTTATGGCAACTTGTACAATATTCCTTTTTCCTTAAGATAGCATTGTGATCAGCAGGGTGATTAGACAGAGAGGAACAGAGCTTTTTTTTTCCTCAGGAGCACATGGCTAAATGTTTCCAAATAGCCTCTTGTTGCTTTGCTCAACACAGAGCATTAGAGCAGAGTGTTACCTGCTCTGGGTGCAATATTAAATCACATTTAAACTGCATCATGCTGCAGTAAAGCAGCTTAGTGTCAAGGAGGAATTCAGGATACAAGACAAGCAAATTCCATGACTGTTTTCTTCAGAGTATGTGCTCAGTGCATTGAAGGTTTGAACCTTTAAATGTCAGGTTCAATATGTTGTCTCCCTTTCCAGTTCTTCTTCCATCAACTTCATAGAAGGCCGAAATTCTGAGGAATGAGCAAAAACAAAACAGCAAGAGACTGCAGTAACATCTTGATAGCAAAGCAGTGTGAGCAACAGATATATTTCATCTTTATTCCAAAAAAAGGGATAAACCCTGCCTCCTGCTCGTGGGGAATACCATCAGTAGTGCACAAAGACTAAAGCACGGAGCTGGAGAAGTGCTCACCCTGTCCTGGGCCCGGAGGTGTGTGCAGGGGGAGCCGGGGCTGTGCAGTGAGCAGCTCACCCTGGCACAGGGCACGGCTGCTGGAGCCGGGGCAGCGCATCCCGCCGGAACGCGCGCTGAGGACCGCGGCCGGGGAAGCGCCGCACGCTCCCCTTCAAAACCCGATGCCGGCAAAGGCAGGCAAGCTTTCCTCTGATTGCAGCGAGGCACCGGGGCTTAGGGAAGGGAACTGTGATGAAGCCGGATCGACTCCTTGTTTTCGGGAGATAACAGGCACAGAGAGCCACTCGAAACCACAACTCCTAATGAAAGCCTTGTGGGCACACATTAAACCCTTCCCAAAGATCCTCTGCTTGCTTCCTCTCACTACAATGAACCAGCCTTCCCTCAATCCAGAGATGAACCCCTGCTGATTCCAGTAATTCTTGCTTCTATAAGCTAAATCCTTTTGTGGTTTTCCTTCATTCTCCATTCTGCACATTCCAGCTAAATTTAAAATGAAACAGGTACCAAACCAGGCAACATTAAAGAACCAGAGGCATGAACTCTATCCAACAATGTGAGTTCTGTTTGAATTAATGCACTACAGGGTTTAGATATCCCCGATTTCTTCACCTTTGATTTCCCAGTGATGTCCAGAATAAATAATTGCCTTATTAAAGGACTTCTGAAGCCAATAGAGCAAGGTAAAAAACACTGAAGTCACCAATTCAGCCTTTGATTCTGTCTGACAGAAAATTAAAAATGAATGAGAAAAAAATTAATAATAAATGTATTCATGGCCTTATTGGGATTCATGACTCTCTTGCCAACATTAAATAAGTTCCACCAATTGTTCTCCTTAAAGTGAAATAGCATCAGAATACCAACTGTTCAAGCAGGATCAGTATTTTCCTTTGGCATAGTAAATTTGTAAAAAAAACCAAATAACATAACACTGCCTCAATTATAAAATTCTTAACCCCCACCCCATATGCCAAAGGACAGGGGACATTTTATGTCCAAAGCTGTACAACTAATACAATAATAAACCCCTCTCAAGTATCAGCTCAAACACATGGGGTTTGACAAAGTTATAAAAGTGTGGCAGAACAAAACAAAGTCTGGTCATGGAAGATGGCAGGAAATAACTAAAGGAAACTCGTACTGGGATGCTGCATTCATAAGTAGTTACAAAAATGCAGATTTATAGTGCAATGTGGGGATCCTTAGGAGCCACAGGAACGCTTGGGATGGAAGGGCTCTTCTCCTCCTTAGGTTTGCAGTCCAGCTTCAGGAGGGCCAGCTGAGATCTCAGCAGTTTGCTCTGGCTTTTATCCACTCAGGTCCTGGAAACTCCCAAGGGCCAAGACAAGGCCTTGTGTCGTGGCCTTCAGTTGTCAGTCAGGCGGAGCGACACCTCTGCGCGCCAGCTCTGAGTCCTTGGTTCCACTTCTGTGCACTGTCCGTGCCACCACGAGCCACGGTGAACAGCCTGGTCTCATCACAGATAAGCATCAGAAGGATCTGAAATCCCTCTGAGCCCAGCACCCTCCTAGTGACTGTGACCAGCACCAGCTCCTCAAACAAGAGTCAGTACTCTGTGGCAGGTACCCTTGTCCCATCCTGCAGGCACCTGAGGCTGCTCAGTTCTACTGGCAGTGGTTTTTTTCACCCCTTCTCTGAAAAGTCTCACCACAGCTGCATACAATGATCCCCAAATAGTGAAAGTCTGACAATGAAAAAAATATCCCTTAAATTACCAAAATCTGAGAGGAGAAAGCTTTACCATTTTCCATGCATATCTGGGGAAATGAAGCAAAATGAGACTGAGGAACTTGTAAAGGATAGCAGACAATGGAAGGTCAGTGGCACTGGGGACAATCATGAATGATGTCAGTGTGACATTCAACAGGAAAGCACAAACTCCATTTAGCCCAGGGACTGAAGTAAGAGCTTGCTCACTAAAAGCCATCCTGCAGTGGGTCAGTGCAGTGTGAGGGACAGCACTAGAGCAGTCCTTGCCCTGCATGGATGCACAAAATGTGCTCCGCAGAGTGGTGTGGGATGTGTGTGCCCTGCTTTGTGTTGCACTGCTCTGCAGAGACGCAGCAGGACCCCATGCACCAAGCAGCTCTCCTGCAGCTGAGCTTTCCAGAGCCACCAGTCCTGAGTTCAGCTGGAACAGAGCTCGTTTTCTTCCTTCTGCTGTGGTTTGGATTCAGCACGAGGATACTGTGGATGCCACGAGAAGGTTTCAGTTGTTGCTCCCCCTAAGTCAGGGTGCCTCAGTTTCCCACTGTCTGTCAGTAAGGAGGGGCACAGGAGGCAGGAGGGAGCTCAGCCAGGACAGCTGACCCCAGCTGGCCACAGGGACACTGCAGACCACAGCACATCCTGCCCAGTACACAAACTGGAGATGGGGGGGGCTGGGCACTGCTGGGGCACTGCTGGGCATCTGTCAGTGGGTGTGAGCAACTCCATCGTGCATCACTGCCTTTTGATTGGGTTGCACTTGTCTCCCTCTCTTGCCTTTTAGCACTGTTATCATCAAGTTTCACTTTCTGTCATTTATTAAGTTGTCATCTCAGCCCGTGGGTTTCCCCCCCCGAATGTCCCCATGCCACCAGGACTGTGTGTGAGTGGGGGTGGCTGTGTGGTGCTGGGTCGTGGGCTGGGGTTGGACCATGACAGAACTCCCAGCTTCAGCCCATCTCTGCACGGGGCCCAGGAGAGATTATCCAGCAGTTCTTCCCACAGTACTCAAGAGCAAAGCAATTTTGCTGCTTTAAGGACAAGCTACATACCAGAAAACTACTGATTTATGGGGCTGAAATGAGTAAATTTAAATTAAGATCTGTAAATGATGGGCAGGAATGTCTAATATAACAAGCCTTTTAATGTCATGCATGTTCCAATGTTTTAATTAATAAATAACATTATCTACTATTATGGTTTCAATGCATTTGTTTGGTTAGGGTTGACATTTTATATCACTATATTTACTGATTAGATCCAGAGTCAAAGGAAAAGGAATATAAATTAGTTTTTCTAATTACTGCAAGGCTATATCCACTGCCAGTCTATTTCCAAAGTAATTTCTGTGGCTGATTCCCTGGAAACCGACTTGCAAAAGACAAGACTAAAACAACTCTAAATCTTTGATTGGGAAAAAAAAATAAAAAAGGCAAAAAATCCTGGCAAAGTCTGCAGCTGCACAGCTGGTGAGAAAACTGATTGTCCAGACTCCAGCACCAAAGCCTCAACTCCACATCACAGGGTACCTAGATCAAGTATTCTATTAATTCACAAGAGCCTGTTATGGCCCTGCTCATTCAGGAAAATCAAGGAATATCTGCCCTGGTGTCAAAGTAAATTATAGTGCCAGAAATAAATGCAATGCTAAATTAGAAGCAAAGAAATAAGGTAAAAACGTACCTCTTTAAAAAAACAAAAAAAAGCTTTCTGCAGCTCAGAGTAACAATAAAGAAATATTTGTATACAAAAAATAAAGGAAATAATCTTTGCTTAGAGAAGTAGATTCCTTATCTTTATATAAGTGGGGTTTTGTCTTTTTATTTTGAAAATTGATTTAGTATTTGGCTGTTGGATCAAACTGATTAACAAGATAATTCCAATAACTTCAGTGGCTTATTCACAGGGATAAATTTAAAGCTCATGTAAATATATCTGTAGATTTCAATCAGGTTTGGATCAGACCTTGTATGTAAATTTGCAAAGTGATACCGAATGTGTCTCATTGGGGCACGTTAGCTTAAATGTTCTTGTCAAAAACCTACCCCATCTCCAATCCATAAAATTAAATAAGAGCTCATAAACTTATAAATATGTTTATTAGTCTTTCAGAGACAGGCACAGACTAGTAAACATTTCAAAGTCTGCATCCCTGTAGCCCCAAGGGTGCCTTCTTTAAAGAAGTCATTGATTTTTGTCATCAAAAAACAAGTATTCAAGTAACAGTCTCAAACACAAGCTGATGGTAAAGTACCCAGGATTCCCAAAGGTGCCATCTGTAAAAGGATCATTGATTTTGACCTTTTGGGTGGATTTGTCTTTTTTCCAAGTGTTTTATTATGTGCATCAATAACAGGGAAGGCAAAGACAAAATGAGAGAGAGAAAATATAACTTTTTAAAGATGTGTGCTTGGACTTCTGCCAAGAAAACATTTTTGTATTCAAGCATTCCTCTGTTACCAGCTCCTAATCAAGAACAAAAACAAAACAAAACCTAAACCCAAAATACTCCTGAAAAATGTGATTGTTCAGACCAATAGCTGGCTAAAAAAATATTATAATTATTTGTTTTTGTCAAATTCCTTAGGACTTAGCATCGCTCATGTGTGGCTTTAGTAAACATATCCATATCCATTACCCTTTCCCCATATGAAAGTACAGATCTTGATTTAGGAGGGGAAGCTGGGATCAGATCCAATTGTCAGCTATTATTAAAAGGAATCTCTAGCAGCAGCAGTAAAATCAGCCCACAACCCCACAGTAAGGGGACACTCAATTTTCCCTATGCATATTGTGTAAATATTTATTTTTCTGTTAATCCCAATTAGTGTGAATTTAAAATGTGGATTTGCCTGGATCCCCTACATCTCAAACAGGGTTAGGAAAAGCTGATATTCTGTCTGTGCACCAATGGAAATACTGTGTGATGTCTAGGCTGCAGGAAGAAGGGCAGCAATGTTAAAAAAATAAATCTGCTTAATCTCCAGCACTCCAGATGAACAAAGCAAAGGAGGCACATCAATTCAGTGAAAGTGGGCACAGGCCAGAATATTTGGAGAGCATTTCATATGTAAAATGTTGAAAATAGCAGGTCACATCCAGCAGAGCTGCTTATTTCAGCTCCAGACTGGTAAAATTCTGCACAGGGTGTGACAGGACTGCCTTTATCTTCCCCCAGCAAGGCAGCCAGAGAGACAGTGGAGGAAGAAGCAGAGCAAAGTCCTTCTGCTGGTGCCAGGGAGGGTTTGGCAGGGGCCCAGACCAGCAGGTAAAGCCATGGCCTCCAGCCCTGGTCGATAATGACAGGGAGCACCTTCAGATGCCAAACCCCTCCCTGTGCATCAGCAGCCTGAGCCCAGTCAAAGCACTTCAGGCTGCGTTTCTGCTGCCACCTGTACCCCACATATTGCCTGTTTTAATGAGCTGCTCACAGACAGGCCGAGTAACCTCCATTTCCAAGCTTAATCTCAGCCACGTCAATATTCTGGCACAGCTATTCACGTGAATCCAGACATGTTGAGCAAAGGTAAAGAGGGAGTGCACCCTCCAAACGTGGAGTCGTGAAAATAAAACGCGTGTGATTTGTCCCATTACGGGAGTTGCATCTGTTCCTCGCTCTCCCAGCATATGCTGCATGTGAAAAATGAGGAGTGTGAGCTGCAGCCACATAGCTCTGTGCTCCAGCTGTGAAGGTTTATACTTGTATCCCTTTTCAGCTCCTACAATGCATTTAACTAAGGGCAATTTTGCACATTAGCAGGAATTCTTCGAAACAAAACAATCCTTTCAGCGAAAATGAAGAGGCTTTGAAAATGATTGCAAAGTGGATTAGGATCACTTATGGTGGATGGCTGTTGACAAGATATTGCTTGTGATTACCATGAGCATACATTAAAAGGTGCCAGAAAGGAAGCTCATCACCGAGATGGTAGAGACGTTTCAACATATGTTCTAAGAAAACATTTAATGTCAAAGAATTTCTGTCATTTCAACAAGAAATTTCTCCTTGGCTACCTCCCAGAGGATGTTCAAAAAAACACCAGTGCTGAGCTGAAAGTCAGCCACCCACAGGATTCTAATCCACCTTGGGAAGAAGCAATTTTTCCCTCATGCTCAGTATTTGCACACAGTCCTTTCCCCGTGCAACAGATATTCCGTGATAAAGCAGTTGTGGAGAATATGCTGAATATTAAACATCTATTGCTTTTACTGTTTCATTCTTTGTAAATGGGTTTTTTATTACGAGGTTCTCACCCTCCCCTGTGAATATTTAGCTAATGCTCATGGGATCTGCAACAAAGGCTGAAGAAAGTTCAATGCAACATTTGTTCCCACATCATTTACAAATTTTGAAAATTGTTCCTCTAGGAAGACAATTGCTCCACTGTCCTTTCTCACTGCTGTCTGCCCTCCAGTTTAAATGAACATAAAAAAATCAACTGTTTCACAAGTCTCTTAGTCCCTCTATATATTCAATTGAATATGTATTCTATATAATCAGGTGAGCAGGAAAAAGAACCTGCTTGGGTTTACCTGTTTCTACCTCTGCAGGAAAGTGTCCCTGCCACCACTGCACAGATAAAGGGATATAATAAAGCATCTTATTTGGGGATGGGCTTGGTTTGATATTGGCATTTTCAGTTCCTTTATCTCATTTATTTTTAGCACTAGATGATCTGTCTTTGATAATTCCCACAGCTGCCTTCCAGTGAAGAAGCCACCAGCAGGAAGTCAGAAAAGGATGAAAACTGTCTCAGAGGAAAAGTCTTTATGCCATCCACTGCCCCTCAACACCCTTCTGCAGTCCCACTCAACTCCAGTGCTCGGCTTTGGCTCTCTCCAAACCATAGGAATGGGCTAAGCCCAGGAGTCTCAGAAATCACCCAGATGCAAAAGTTCACAGGGGGAGAATTATTCCTGCAGCTTAACCCATCCTTTGTGCTAGCTTAGGCTCTGGGGCTAAGTTATCCAGTTGCACTTTGCTGTCTTTGATTTGGGTCTCTATTTCTCTTCCTGCCCTCCTCCAGGTTCCTTCCCATTGAGGTTCCATCAGGCTGGCAGCTGTGTGTGCCGGGCACTGCCACTCCCTGTGCTCACTCTGTCACATAAGCACTCTTTTCTTATTTCTGTCTCTATCTACTTGACCCTCACTCTTTTTCTTCTTGTTTATTTGTTTGTTTTTTTCCCTTTGTTCCCTAGAGAGCCCCAGCTGTTTGAGGGGATGATGAGGGCAGGTCAGCAGGTTCTGCTGTCACTCAGCTGTGGAGCACTCACTGATCTTCAATCTGCTGCTGAAGGGGCTGAAGGACACAAAGCGATGAACCACGCCTGGACAATGAAAGGATTCTGAGGCTTTGTAGAGAGAAACATCCTATACATTGTCCTTACACTCTTCTGTCGTACACTAGCACAGCCTGCCAGGCTCTGATAACAACACAACTGCTCCCAGATTGTGCCAGATCCCAAAGCACAGCGGTGCTTTCCGGAAGGAGCAACACAGAAACGCGGCTCAGCGGCAGAGCCGGGCCCAAGGCACAATGAGCAGAGCGCTCCGACAGCTCTGCACGGCCTCAGGCGCACAGCCCATCGTCATTTTGGGCAGACCTGAGTCCCAGAGCCAGCAAGGGTAAGCCAGGGGAGCCTATTTCATCCCGGCACGGCCCCTCCTCCGCTGGGGATGTGCCGATGTGCGGTCAGGGCGAGGGCGCGCTGCCCCGTTAGTGCCGTGCGGCCGCGCCCGCCGCTCGCCCCGGCCCCGCTGCGCCCGGGGAGCTCCGCCGGGCGCTGAGCGCGGCTAAACGGGGCTCAGCTGGAAGCTCACCACTCCTGCCACGTCACAGGATTGTCTCGCATATCCCGCGCAGTTTGCAGAGCGTTTAACTAGAAAGGCAGAAGGAATGATGCTTCTTTTATCTATTTCAGCAGATCATCAATAATAAAATTTGTTTGTCTCCCTTTTAGGGCACGCTCAATAATATTGCAGATTTAGAGTAAGCTATAACTGGAGCAATTAACTAAATTCAACTTCCTGATGATGATAATAGTATAGAACTGATATGCAGAAAGTGACTTCAACACACAATTTGGTCTGATGAAAGACTCTGATAACATAGTGGTGGTGTTAATAACAAGCTTATTTGTGAAAGGTGTGTGCTTTGGGATCTCAGGGGACACCCTGTTATCTTCCTCATTGGTACCCCAGAGATTCAATAATACACTTGCTACCAATACACAATGGCCTACATTTCAGAGTTACAGATGAAGGTATTCCACAGCGGACAAAAATACCACACTAGACTCCACACTTTGGTTTTGACTTATCATTAGTTAGCAAAGAAGTTAGAAAGCAATGTGCCTGTTAAATGCCCATCAATGTATATCTCCATGTATATATATATGTGTGTGTGTGTGTATATATATGTATGTGGTGTTAAATCTCATTGACTCTCATGGACAGGCAATTTAACGTTGCTTTTTTTCCATCCTAAGGAAAACAAGACAGAGATGGAAATACTCTCTAAAGAAGCTTTTGGACAACTGATAGGTTGCTTAATAATAGGGAACAGTGATTGCACTAATGCTTGAAAATATCCTCTTATGCATTTTTTTCTCTTTCAGTAGTGACCAGGGATGTACTGTGTGGGTAGACCCTGCCCTTTCCAGACTACTCAGAGTATGAGGGAGGTAACTGAGAGTGCAGTCAGCTCCAGCAGCAGCACTCCTGTTGGCACGGTCCTGGAAAAATCAATAGGATGCACAAAGCCTGTGTCTCTTTAGGAAGTCAAGGGCTACCATCACCACCCATCCATGTAGTGTTCAGCTTGCTGCACTTGGAACACAAAAACCCCACTTTAATCTTCTTTCCCTGAAGTTTAAACTAATAATGTGTTTTGACTCTTGGCTGGGAGAGGATAGAAACAAGCATGTACACACTCTGTGGATAATGAAATACTCTGACACTCTGGGGGGTCACGTTATTGATGTCATAGATTAAGAATTCATTCTCTCAAAATATTTCCAGTTGGTACACTTTTAATGGCCGTAAGACAATAATATCTTGTTGAATATGCACCTGTAGTGAGTTTAAAATTAAAGAGTCAAGCCTTTGTTCTTTCTTCCAGGCACAGCCTGAACTGTACTGCCTAGTCTTAGCTCTTTCCTAATGAAAAAGCTCCGTCTCCTGTCATTTTAAAAGACCACAATAGAAATGGGAGGCTGGAAAACAAAGGCGGACAAAATGCATTAGCAAGAATGCCTGCAAAACAGTTGTTAAAATGAAAAGCTTTTTCCATAATTGAAGAGTCCTGGCTGGTATTTCCATTCGAGGAAATAAAAGAGAGGGCAAGTGCAGAGACAAAGGAAGAAGATCTTCATTAGGAGTATTGTCTAGCACATGGTTCCTCTAAACAAGAACTTTCTAAAGGATTGACATTTCCATTAAAAGGGCAGGCAGTTTGCTATGCAATGACATTCAGTTTTAAAGGCTCAGCTTAGAAGCAATTTAGAGCATGAACAACAGTTTCCAACGCCACCTTCTCAGTGCTTGGTTGACTCTTTATGTGATGCCACCATGCCCACATGAACAATAAGGAAATGCCAGTAACACCAATAAAACCCCTGGGGAAAAACTGGGTTTGCCATTAATCCCCCATCCCCTTCTGCTGCTTAGCAAGTCGGGATGGGTGTGGGTGGCATTTAGGCCTCCACACACTGACAAAGAGGCTTCTGATGGCAGGACTCTGGCCCACTGTGAGTGAAAAATAGTACTGCAAGCAGCAGACAGTAAAATATCCTTCATCTCCCCCTTGCCCTCTAGGAAAAGTGCACAGGCATGGACCCTAAAGGTACCCAGTCCTCCTAACTTTGTGTTTCCCTGCTCCCACTCCACGTCTACACTCAATGCCACTCTGAATCTGTTAGCACCACTGAGAGTCTTTTAAGGGTTTTCATCATACTTAAGAGGCAGGACAGGGGAGCTCTAAATTAGCTCCCCAATCAACTTTTTAAGTAAGACTTAATAAGCCTACTGACTTTTCAGGAGTCATTTAGTGCCACTTCCCTTCCCTGTCTTGCTGTGACACTCAGCAGCACTTGAGAAGTGACTGTGCTTGCTTAAATGCTGAACTGGAAGCTGATTTAAGTCTCTTCTCCTTCCCACTCTAGCAATTCACACTCACAAGGCTAAAGACAGTGGGAAAAAAAAAACAACCCAAAAATAAATAAAATGAAGAATTACCTGAAGAGGGGAAAAAAAACCCCATTTTGTTAAATTTAGGAAAAACCCCAGGTTTTTACCAACTGCACGTAAGTCCTCTTTGTCTCACCTAACCTTTGAAACAACGTAATTTCTCAATATTGTTAAGGAAATAGTAATATGGAACTATCATCTTCCTTTTATATTTACTTTTATCTTAAGCCTAATGGGAAAATGGCTGGAGTTCTACAATCCTTTATAAGTTTCTTGAATTATCTCATGAGCAGCTTGCTGCAGTTCTTTTTATTAACCTCCAGACCTTACTATTTAACCACAAATAGATTTAGGTCATGCATATTGAATTGTTTTGATAACAGTCTAGTGTTTAATAATAAACGCTTCTCCAGAAAATTAAACAGTTCCAAGGCTGTGCTCTACAAATGTGGTTTTGGAAAGAGCACCATATGACAACTCAGATGGGCAAAGAAACCACAGGACATTAGCAATGCTCTGTGCAGGCTCTTTCTGAGCTGAATAATTACTTAGGGTGGATTATGACAGAGATAACAGAAAATAAAGAAATAATAAAGTATCAAACAGCCAATGCCAAGCAGCTGGCTATTAAAATGCCACCACCAAGTAGAATCAATACTTGACTTACAAGTAGTTTAGGACCCTGAGAGCCATCCTTTTCTATCTCTAGTAAGGTTTTCTCACAACTTTGATCATCAGATGTCCTTTATGGAACTTTATTGTGTAAAGATGATGTAATATTTATTGTTTACAAATCAGCCCATCTCAGATTTGGTTTTCTTCTTCCTTTCTATTTACCACAACATCTTTTTTTTTTTTTTTTTTTAATTTATGTATCTATCCACTGAAATATTTATGCGAGTTGAGTCCAGAGGGAAGCAATCTTGTTTTTGCAGATTGTAGTTGGTGCTTTGAGACAACTCCGCAGAGTAAGTAAACACAGAATAAGAGAATTGGTTTTGTGCGTGCTTTCCTTGGGCTCCCTGGAATATTTGGAATTTGGTATTACAGAAAGGCTCTGAAGCAGCGCTGCTGAAATCAACAGGAATGAAACATTTGAAACGTGCTGGAGATTTTTCCAGATATTTCTGGTTTTGTTCTTTATCAAAGTTGATAGAAACACGATTTTTCTCAAATGTAATAAATGGGTGAGGTTATCTGCTGCACTGATCTGAAGGTCAACCACTTCCTTTGATATGCAGTTCACAGTACTTGATTAAAAATGTGCCGTGTTTGAAGGTAAGAAAGGAGAAGGACTTGCAAAGATTAAAGCCTAAAGATGGGTTCCTGCACAGTAAACACAGGCAGAAAGCCAAGTATGTCCACGAGGAGTGAATCATATGGAGCTGCAACGCTCAGCTGGCCTTTTTGCCACAGCTTTGTCAGCGGGATCCTCTCTTGTTCATGCAGCATCTCACCTGAAAAGAATCGACGGGGCTTTCTGCAGTTCTGGGTCATCAGCAGCCCACTTCTCACCCTCCAGATTCCTCTCTGTCCTTCCTTAGGACAGCAGTGGAGTCACCAAGTCCAGAGCTGGACGCTGGTGGAGGGTTCCCAGTGTGGTCTGCAGCTCCCCAGGGCAGGCAGAGGGACACACCCTGTTCTGTCACCACGGAGCTGCCTGGCAGCTCCCGTGGCTTCAACAGCAAACCTCGGAGCACCACTGTCAGCCTGGGCATTCCTTGGAATGGGGAGATGGAGGAAATAAGTGCATTACAGAGGAAGGCATTGAGAAAAACAATGAGGTTGTTTTCCTCTTGCACAGGCTTTCAATAACTACAATTTGGGCTCTAAATTTGTGAGTATCAATTACAGTTTATGTGCTAACATAAATATCCTTGCTAATATGGACTGTCTTGATTGAAACCCTCACTAAACTGCATCTGTGGATTTTTCTTGACCTTGCAGAAACTGTAAGCTGTAAATAATAACATCCTCTCTAACTATTTTAAGCAGCAGTATTAGTGCTTTTCTTGTTTTGTTTTGTTTTTCAACCTCTTCCTCATCCCTTGTCAAGTATTTTCCTCTTGTTTCTTTCTCAAAACTGGCTTCACCCATCAACCATCTCTGTTGCTGGTTGACTGTTTCTGGTTAATCCTCCCACATCTGATTTCACTCCTCTGCTTATGATCCACCAACAGCCCCTTTACCTTCCCATCTTTAGTCAAATGTCAGATTACTTCCTTTCCAACAAAACAAAAACCATTCCTTTGCTTTCTTTCTCCACTGCCCTGGGGATTTTTCACTCTCCTTCCCATCAATCAGATCACTGTCGACTCACCTTTCTTCTAACATGTAAAGTGTTACGAAGTTTTGTCATTTCTTCACCCACAGATTTATAAATTATCCAGTACTTCTTTTTCATTCTGACAGCAAAACTACCGGAAAATGCTTCACTTGTTTTCCATCTTAATTCAGTAGCCTCCATCTCCTCTCTCATTTTTATGATGGCCACACAATACCCTTTTAATTCACACAAATGGATGGATATGGCAGGCATTCAAGCAGCCTCCCTGTGAGAATTCTAACTCTCTCCTATGGCCAGAAGAACAAAAGCAGGCAGCTGTTGAAAAGGTCATCAGGAAATAGAAGCTGCAAAAATAGCCCCATCATTTAACCCATGCCAGGCCTACCTTCCAGCCCCCTCTCTACACCTGTGGCACACCTCATCCAGCCACAAGTTTTATTACCTTCCTGATATGGACAAGTATTCCCTGACTGTAACACTCCTGTCTTGTGAGAAGTTGCCTGACATTTACACCCTTACTCTCTAATTATTGGAAGAATTCCACTGTGTGACTTTTTCCATTCACTTTTAGCCATGATTGCCCCAGTACTCAGACATGTTCCTTATAGCCATGCTTGGCAGAATTTGGTAGGAAAAAACCCAACAGGTTAAGGTCTTTTGAGCACAATCATCTTTTTTCACATCTGAAGATTTCATCTACAGCTTGGCCCAGCTCCTCAGCTGGTATGAACTTGCTTCACACTTCAATCCAGATACTGGGGCTTTTCCCCCAGTTTAGAACTATCATTGATAATAAAACCTTCCTCCAAACAAAAAAAAAAACTAGAGAAAAAAATAAAGTCAACAGCACAGAGAAGCAGTAATGAATGTCAGTTTACATGCTACAATATTGTACCTTGCCATATGTTCAAGTAACTTTCCTTGGAGAATTCCATCTCTCTCACACGGCCAGAAGAATGAGAACAACAAACTGTTGAAAAGGTCATCAAGCAATACAAACATCACAGATGGCATAGGTGAAAGCACTGCAAAAAAGCAGAGTACAGAAAGAATGTGTAGGAGGATCTTTCTCTAATTGGCAGGACTGAGCTAGAAAGTGCACTTGTACACTGCCTTTATTAATATTAAAATGGCTATTGCAGGGGTACCTTACAATGTACATGCCAACTGGTCCTTTTCCTAACAGAGAGATGGAACAGCTCCTGTCACTGACATTCCATGCTGAATGCTCCTCCTTTTCAGCAGGCTTTATGGAAAACTGAGTGATTGCAGAGGGGCACCCTGCTGTCCTGCAGAGTTCTCTCTTCACAGACATTTCCCTTGGAATTCCAGGTTTTACAGTACCCATCCTGTCCCAAGCAGGAATAAACACATTTCTTGTCTCTCTGTGTCCAGAGACCCTCCACTGCCTGCTGTCTTAAAGAAACCCATGAACAGTACCAAGAGCTTCCCCACTTTCCTCAGAGACTCTCTGGGATCAGGCGACTTTTCTTACATATTGCAAGGTGGTGGAATCACATTTCATCACAGTCAAAAAGGTGTGTGGAGAAGAATATTCATGTGCCATGACTAAAGCAGAAGGTGAGTACAGACAAAGAGTAGCTGGCTGAATTTCCAGCTTGCTAAAACCGACCCACAGAATGTTTCATGTAAATCTCTCTCAGCTATGTAAAGTGGTTTTTGTTGTTTTTTGGGTTTTTTTTCAGAGAGTATTTAGCCTCAGAAAAATAAAAAATAAAACCAAAAAACCAAACCCAAACTCCCCCAAACCCCCCAAAAGAACTCCAAACAAAACCCCTCTAAGAACATATTGGTATAACAGAGCAGGTACAGGGTATTATCAAAAATTCAGCAGTTCTCTGTGTTCTGATTGTACTGTTTTCTTGTACATAGAAAGGGTTGTGATAGCTAAGACAGACTCATAAAAAAACAGATGTAGAGACTCAGCACTAAGCAATTAAAGAGCAACTTTCCCATTTACCACCACAGTTAAATGGTAGAGCAAGAGCATATAATAGCATGGACAGAGCAGCTACACAAGAGCAATTCTCCACAGTTTTTTTTCCACAAGTCAGACTTGACACAACCGTTCCTTTTAGGTGGTACCAGCATTAATATTGTAACCCCAGAACTGGAGGGATACCAGCACAGGTCTGGCATGCCATATCTTCAACTCCACAGAAGTTTTTCCAGGAAAATAGCTGAACCATGAAAACTGGGAAGTACTGCTCCTAGCAAAGAGCTTGGAACACAGAGGGATGGGTTATTGCCCTGCACACAACTCTCCTCCATTGGAAGCTCATCATGGAGGTTTCAGCACCTCACTGTGCAGGCCACTACTGTGCAAAGAGAAGAAAAAACTGTCCTTGGAAGAAAGAAAAGAATCATAGCATCACCTCAGGACAGACCAAGATCATTCAGGCTGCATAACCCAGAAGTGGATGGCAATGACTCCTCATACTGGGAGAGAGAATTGCTTAGCCCAGAGATATTCACTATTTGCAGGAACTAATCACAACAAAATTGTGATAATTTAACAACCATTCTTTTAGGAAAGCTGTTTAATGCTAACAGGCTGCTCATCAGGATTGTTTTCTTTAAACTGAAAGCCCAGGAAAACATAGGCCAAAAGGAAAGCCATAAATAAGCTTACAAATCAGCCTGATTATGCAGCAAACCAGGAACCTTAAGATAAACCTTTCAAGAAACCATATGCAGTCTAACCTTAAGATCTTGACTGCACAAGGGAATTACTGAGCATAACTTATGACATGACTGTGACACACACTGGCATTCCCTCCCTAAATTTCTAGGTGGGAATACAAAGGGCTTTGCCTTACCACAGCCTGTGCAGTATGTCAGGACTGCTGGCAAAGTCATCCTGTCCTGCTCTGTGCTCAGCCCCCTCTGAAGGACTGGCCAGGGGCAGTGAGGTCTAACAGCCCACACAGCAGCTCCTGCCTGGCTGCAGGGTGGAAGCCACCAGCACCCGTGGCAGCCAGGACAGCTCTGGACAGCTCTACAAAGCCACCACTGAGGGGCTCTGCTGTGGATTGGGAACAGCTGGCCCAGGACTCTGGCAGCCCCTGCATTTTTGGCTGTGCTTACCAACCAGTTGCTAAGTGGATTAAGTAAAAGCTGTTCTCACTGTGAAATCAGAACACCTCTTTGAGAGTTAAATAAGAGCATTCAGAAGCAAAGGTATTGCAGAAGAGTATTATAGGATATAAATTATTTTCAGCTTAAAATACGCAGAATACCAGAGAGAAAAAGAGACCTTAAAATGCCCATATCAAAAGAGAAAGAGAAAGCAACTGGAAATAACTTTTCCTAATGACTAAATCAAGTTTGCCATAACATTCATGTGACCTTCCTGGGCAGTTACTGTAGGTGAGGTTTGGGTCATTGCTTTAGAAGGCCAGAGCTTGCAGAAATAAAAAAAAAATATATGTTTTTAATCTAAAAAAGTGGGGTCTCTCTAACTTCAGGCTCCCCGCCTGAACTTCTGGAACTTGAAAGAGAAAGAACATTTTCTCACATTCCCTTTCATTTCTTTCTCCCCTTTTATTATTAATGAGTGGTTTCAGAAATGTGATCACACTTCATGTACTCTCTCCGTCTTCACCTTTACACACTTTCACAGAAGCCTTCTATCAGAGTGTGGCAATTCATTTAGCACCATCGTTAATTGTTTACTGCATCCCCTGCTTCTGACAGAGTTTTTCAAGGGACCACTGCAGTTCCTCAACTGCACCAGAACTGGAGAGCAAATCTAGGTCATAAGGAGGACTGACCATCCTGGGGACCACAGGTCAGGTGGCATCTCACAGAACCAGAACCGTGGGTTGGGCTGGATTTGGAGCTGTAATGGTCCAAGGGCTGGAGCTTCTCCTGTGAGGAAAAGCTGAGAGAGCTGGGGTTGTTCAGCCTGAAGAAGACTCCAGGGAGACTCAACTGTGGCCTTTCAGTGCCTGAAGGGAGCCTGCAAGGGACCTGGAGAGGGACTGGGGACAAGGGATGGAGGGACAGGACCCAGGGAATGGCTGCCACTGCCAGAGGGCAGGGCTGGATGGGATCTTGGGAATTGGGAATTGTTCCCTGGCAGGGTGGGCAGGCCCTGGCACAGGGTGCCCAGAGCAGCTGGGGCTGCCCCTGGATCCCTGGCAGTGCCCAAGGCCAGGCTGGACACTGGGGCTGGAGCAGCCTGGGACAGTGGGAGGTGTCCCTGCCATGGCAGGGGTGGCACTGGATGGGCTTTAAGGTCCCTTCCAACCCAAACCACTCTGGGATTGTGTGAGTCTTTGAATGAGTGAAAACATAAAGTGTTCTCTTCCTTGAAGGTTCAGGGGGAGTTAGGAGGGGAAGACAGGCAAAAAAGCCACAGAACTGACCTTGGCCAGAGACATCCTCCCAGCACAGACAGACCTGGCATCTGGGCAGGGTAAAGAGTTGCACTTTGTGTCCCAGCTGCAGGGTGCCAAGGAGGGTTCTGAGGTGCTCACTAACAGAGAGGGTGTGAGACACAGATATTATTGCATTTAACTGCTACAAACTCCTGTGTCTCCTGTGGAGGATGGCCCTGGTCATATCCAGAGACCTGGCCTTCCTCTCAGTGAGCTGGAATTGCACCTAGAATCTAGGCTTCAAGTGGATGTTAATTTTATTTTTAGGATCAACACAGTCCATCTAGAAAGGGTGGATAGACCCCAGTTCAATTGGCAGGGAAAAAACAGAGGAAGGGAAAGGACCAATGTGAATATTAATTTTTGCTGGGAAGAAGGTGGCAGGAATGACCAAATTTACATGGAAAGTGAAGGACAAAGTTTGAAAAATTATATGCTAATTTAAGACCTTTTGGCCCACCTACAAACCTCCACATTTCCCATTTGTTTGTACTACCATGTTACTCTGATAATTTTTCTGGAAAAAAGCTTATTTTCCTGGTTTATTTAGTCATTAGTCAGACTGAGCTTTTTCCCTCTGGCTGATGCAAGAGGATGCCAGCCTTGGCTGTGCTGGTGGCAATACTCAGTGTGCTCTCCTTCCTGAGAGAAAAGCTCCTTCCACCCATTGCTTCCAAAGAGCTTTTGACCTTTCACTGGAGCACTGCCTACATGGTCCAGCACTAATTTATACAATACAGTTGCAATTACAGAAACCACAATTGGGCTAAGGCTGAAAATTCTCATTATAAATCTGATTTCCAGCATTTCTAAACACAGAGAGGAGATTTAATGAAAGCTTCCAGGCTCTGACTCAAGTGGTTTTTTTCTTGTTGGTTCCTGAAATGCTGAGAGCTTAATAAAACAATCTGAGAGACAGTCAGGAAACTGCAGTGAAATGCTGACATGGGTGGGTGACTGCACAATAGAACCAGGGCGATAGAAGGTTTTAGACATGCACCTCAAATTCCCTGAGAATTTTGAGATGTATTAAACAAAACCACAAAACTCCACATAAACAATTCAGAAGTGAATAAAGAGCTGACAACTAGTTTTGTTCCTTTGATCTGCACAAAGACTATTATTTTGATATTGGTGTCTAGATAGAAAATCAAGGCAAATTTCTGGAAAATATGAAGTCAAGATGCATTGAACTGGGGAAGGGAAGTCACAGAGGATTGCCTCACAAGCCTCAAATCTGGTACAGACCATTGCAGATTTTTAACAATTTCTAGATCTCCAACCCAAGCTCACAAACTCCCTGCCATAACTGAAGATATCAAAACCAAGTTTTTAAAATGACCTTTGATTAACATGCACTTGCACTTTTAGTTAATTAATTAATAGTGTGAGCAAGCTTATAGCCCAGACACTGCAAGGCCCCCTTCCAAATGGGAGCAGAAAAGGGTCCCCAGAGAGGTTAAAAAGCCTAAGAGTGATAAAGTGCTCACAAGATACAAGCATGTACGTGCTTGTGGTGAATTTGTGTCCTTTGCTCTTTCTTAAAGTATTGAAAATGTCATGTACCTTCTATGGCTTCTTTAACATCACTCCAGTGACCTTGAAAAGTTTTTAAGCAAAACAGGGACCTCCAACCAAACTGCTGGCTGGCTTGTGGTGCAGAAAACGTCTCCACTCTTTATCAGGAAGCAAAAGAAAACTAATAAAGATAGTGGAATGGACAGTCCCCTGGTCTAAAAATGAGCGAAAAGGATGGTTGAGAACATTAGGAATAACAAAGAGTGAGACAGAGTGGGAAATCTACAGAGAACCTCAAATCAAATACAAAATAAATCAGAAGGATATCAAGAAATGAAATATTAGCGCAGGAAAACCGAATTACATGGCACTGTAAAATACACCAAAAAGAATTTCCCAAGCTAGGGAGACAGCTGGGTTCATCCTGCTGCTCAGTGTACACCTGTGGAAAGCAGAGGTACAGCAGCAGAGCAGGGAACACTGCAGGCTCCTGGGCACTGTGTGAGCCTGGCTTCTGCCCAGCCACTCAAGGTGCCAGCAGGTGGCAAAGCAGGAGCAGGGGGCTCTTCTTGGTCTGCTCCCTCTGGGTGTTTGGTGGGGTAACACGGAGTACTGAGCCAGTGCTGTTGCTTTGGGCAAGGACAGAGCCTGACTCGGGTGATCAGTGTCCCACACACCTGCATTTTCCACTGTAAACCAGCACGAGGACAAGTGCCAGGCTGGGTTTGGCCACCAGATCCCAACACCCCCCAGCCAGGGTGCTGCTCCATCCTCATTTCAACAAAGCTTTTAAACAGATTCCTTTTTTTAGGAATACTTACAAATATTCTTCAGTTTAGGCATCAGACAACAATGGGACTTAATCAGAGTCCCAAAAATAAGTGTGCTTGTTTCAGTTTCAGCTGGTTAGAAGCAAGAGGCTGAAATGGGGACTCGTGTGCACAAAAAGTCTTGCACAGACATGGCAGGAAGGGTTTAACCAGCTGTGCTGCACAGAATGGTCAAAAACCCCCAAAACATGACAGGGGAAAGGCTTGGAATGGACAGATTATTGTAATAAAATGCACCTTTTTTCAGTCAAAAGAGAGCCACGGGGGAAGGTTTAGAGCAGGATGGCAGGATGAGGGCGGAGGAGGGGAAATTCTCTTTGACATAGAAAAATGTTGTTGCATTCCTCCAATGAAAAAAATATTAATACTTCATTTCTAGCCATCTGAAAAACAGACACAGCAAATGTATCCCCAGCAGTGAAAGGCACTGCCCTATTACCCTCCCACTGTACACATTTAAACCAAAGGGCAAATAAATGTTGGCAAACAGAAATGTGATGACTTACAGTACTTTCTTTGCTACAGTCGCTGGGAGGAGAAAAAAAATCCCCCAGAAAGATTAAGAAGCAAACATAAAACTGATCTTGAAATTCCTCTTTGTTGATGCCCCAGGGCAGGTACTTTTTCAACATTATACCAATTTTTGAAAAGTACCTGCCTGTTGGGGCACCTGTGCTCCTGAAAGCTCGTCTGTTTACAGACACAGAAACACTGATTCACTGGGCAAAAAAGTATAAATTAACCAACACTCCCCCGATTAAAACAAATATTAGACATACAGAAAGTCTTCAGGAAATCAGCTGCTCAAAAATACACTTTAATTTGCAGGCACCTGAATTTTAACCCCAGGAATCATTCCTCATTTTGTGAGCTGACTAAACCTCAGACAGGAAAACAGGAGGAGAAGGATTAAACTCTATCCATCTGCAAACTAGATTACTGCTTTGCCTTACAGGTTTCTTTTTTCTTTCCCCTCAATAATTTTGGCATTCACCTGCTAAATATTTTTTTTGTGCCAAATATGCATGCTTGAATAATATTATTTTTAATGGAGATAAGATGTTCTCACTGGCATAATTGTTAATTCTTAGGGAAACTTTCCTAAGATTACCTTACCTCCTACCTATTACTATTCTAGCCCCTAGCAGGAGGGTATATTTTATTTGAAGTTTACTAATTGTGTTTATTTCAAACACATTTGGTTCTTAGCAAAGCCGCTGAGGTCCTGCTTGCACTTTAAATTTCCAGGTTTACTGTAAAATGCCAGGCACATTGAGATGAATCAAACTCATCTAAGCATGAATGAAATGTACTGAGAAAGTCCCTTCTGGCATCATTTCTGGGATTAGTAATTTGTGAAATTGTGGTGATGCAAGGGAACAGCATGAGAAAGCCATTTCCTTCCCTTTTGTCCAGTCTAAATGCAAATCTGAACTTTCTTGGCAGTTCATTTGCATATTAATGCATATAGTATTCCACTCCAGAGATCACTTCAGATTTTCTAAATTAAGTTGGGTGGGTGGGCTGAAGGAAAGAGGTCATTTTTGTCACACTAGCACAAATATTCTTAGATACTTTACCAAAAAGGCAGAAAGCAGGCAATTATTTCACTTGCCTTATCTCTGTTTCAATTTTCCAACTGGACCACTGAGGAGATGCAGAGGATAAAAGGCAATGGTTGACCAGAAGGAAGGAAATGCTTCATGTCACTGAAGAACAAACATGATGAAATTAAGAAAGGGTAAGAGTGCACACCAGTCTAATTAGCATTTCTTCCTAGTAGCTTGGGAAATGTCAGCCACCAGTTGGTGGCAAAATAAAGATGTAATGTGAGTAATAATGAATTAAATTGTGGCTATTTGCATTGAAATGTTAAGATAATGATCTGAAATTACTATTGTAAATATTCCCCTTGACAGTTGAAAATTGGACTTAAAGCTAATAGTACTTTGGATGAACTTTAAGCCATGAAATCACTTTTAATGCTTTACACTCCTTTTGGCTATGACAGCGAGCTTCAGAAAGTTAATTTACCTCTGTTTTGTTCAAGCTGTTTGGTAATTGATGCATACATCATGGAGGTTTTAATGAACAACTACAGGGACTATTTACCCCTCTCACTAAGTATAACTGAAACACTTGATTACAACTCCTGAACCGAATAAACCAACAGACCCAAGCACAGCAAACACTTTTGGCTGGGGCACTGGAGGAGCAGAGACAAGTAAGGATCTGTTTAAATGCAAAGGGAAAGGCAACATTTTCAGAAACTGCTGGAACATTTCAGACTCATCCTGCATTAGCTGCAATTTATGGTTTTGCTGGTAGCATTAGGAGTCGCTTAGGGAGGATTTATGTCTGGATGTCTACAACCAGTACTGTCAGGGTAAGGTTAGCTGGCAAAGTGGAAACGCAGCAGATATCTTCAAACATCTGCTGTGCAAATAGCTTTCCAGTAATAGTGCCTTTAAAATGAGGGCTTATTTCCAGACTATAGAGTCTAATTACATTGTAACATTATTTTTTTTTGCCATAAGGCGTGTTTTTATTTAAAGACAGATGATGTAAAAGCTTTAAGTTCACACAGAATTACGTCACGCCCTGTAAAAGTGTTTTTTCATGATCAAAAGGGTGTCTTTAGCATGACTTTTAAACAGCAATGAGGCCTCTGTGCATCTGGGCTGAGATCTGCCTGGATCTCTTGGTTGGCTCTTGTTTCCTGCTGGTACTCACTGCAGGGATCCAACACTTCAATCCTGTGTTTTCAGACATAGCTTATGGGGCTGATGAGATTCAGAGTACTGTTTTCAGTTTATCAACCCCCCAAATCTTGAATGAACAGTCCAAACTACCTTTTTGACTTCCCTCAGAAGTCTCCTCCAGCCCAAGCCCTTGCCCCTTCCCAGCTGCCACTATCACAGCTCGTCATGAACCTTCAGGGAATGGGGTCTGCGGGTCCCTGTCTCCCACCCTCCCAAAATCAACCAGCTGAAGGTTTTCCTGCACTGACTTTGGAGCTAAATTTCCTCCCTTTCTTTACATGCAGCAGCCACTTGGTTGATCATCCTCCCTTAAGATATAAGAAATACATGTTTTATAAATATATGAAAAAAAAAGAAGAAAAAAAGAAAAATAGGGAGCTGGACAGTGTTAGTACTTTAAATGCATTTGTGGGGAAGGCCCTGCAGTCTGGCCATATGCAGCTCCAGGTGCTAAGCTCTTTTTCTGGACCTGTGCAGCTTCTGCACAGTGTTCTTAACTAGGGTACCAGAGACCAGATGAAAAATAAACTCTGTTGGATCCTCTAGCATTTCATATATGCTCTGTTATATTTAGGGATGGAAGTAAGCAGAAATACTGTCACTGTATTTGTTATGAATTATCCTACTGCAGGAACAGTTAAGAAACATTTTCTTTTCCAGGTCACATTCAGAGCCAAGTGAGTCACTACATTTCTAGTCTTTCTAATATTTCATGTTCTACTTTCATATTTTAGTCCTTCTGTATTATTTTTTTCTGGATAGATAAAACATATTCTCAGCCTCTAACAAAAAGTCATAATTTAGGCAGCACAAAGGCCTTATCAATGGACAAATATCCCTTCTTTGCTGTCCAATACTGTGCATCCAGTACTGGATAAATCTGCACAGGCTCCCACAGCTTGAGGGAGTTAAGAAGAAATTCAAGGTATGCTGGAAAAGAAGAATACAATGATGTTCTCACTGGTGGGAAACCAGTAACCATCCCTGGGCACCTCTCTCAAAATTTTAAAGCCTAAAAATGATGTTCAACATACAGACCAGCATCAGGAAAATATGGCATTGACAGTGTAAGAGCTTGGAGTCCACTGAAACACCTTGGGGTCTTGGTTTCTCCCCAGTCTCAAGGTCCTGCATGGTGGGTACATTTTCTGTAACGCAAATCTGTGTAAAGAGTGGATGAATTTGAGACTTCTGTAAGGGATCTGTGTTGGAGTTACTCAGTGATGGAGCCCAAAGCAGGCCTGTCTGGGGATTTGGAGACATGAAATGCAGGCAGCTGAGTGAGGAACTGGGATGAGGAAGATTCTGCCTGGGAGACATCTGCCTGCTGGTCTCCTTTACTTCTTCTAGATCTTTCCATCACCACTTGCTGCCTCTGGACTCATCTCCATCGTGCAGAGGCATGGAAAAGACAAGCCAAGAGGCTGAATATCTGCTTACAGCCCTGGTGTGGGGATGAAATGCTTCTGTGACAGCCTTGCTGAAGATCTGACTTCTGTCAGCTCTGTGCTTATAGTTACACGTGTGATCAGAAAAGCAGAGATGGGAAACGCTGTAAATGTGAACAGGAGTTTGACCACAGCCTCCCTAAAGCTCCTGACTTTCCTATTTTAACATTAACAGCTTTGGGCACTGGATTGCCTTGATTTTGAAGGGAGGGATGGGGGGAAAGAAGGTTTCTTCTTGTTTACAGTGTTGCTATTTAAACAGTTCCAGTTAAGCTTTGAAAAGCACCTTCCTTTCAGGTCAATAAAGTGGCTGCAGGCCAAGTTCCCATCTGTGCTTGACTTGTGTTTGCTGGCTGGAGACAATTTTCTACCAGGCCTGTTTAAAAAGAAAGCAGTGTAGTGTGATATCTCTCTGCTGACGTGGGCCTGCACGGAGGCTTGGAAACTCTGATAGCCCAAAAGTTTCAGTCACAGTAATGTATTATATCCTGTATTCTAATTGTGCCCACAGACACGAGGTGAGGACATAAAAATTGGGATACTCGAGTTGCATTGTATTTACTAAATAAATCCCAAAGCATTCCAGATAATGGTGTTCTGAGGTGCCCTAGATGAGACAAAGAACAACATTTTTCATAAAACTGAACATTCTTTCTTCCCTCTTTGCTGCTTCACTCACACTTACACGCTCCAGATAAATGAATTGATGACTTCCACTCTCTGTCTGTCTTCTCTTTGGGAAGGAATGCCAGATATTGCACCAAAATGTTCTGAATATTCTGACTAGAGTGGGGCAAGCTCTTGCTGTACAGACACTATTCCAGCAGAGAGACCCCCCCCACTGGGGGTCCTGAGACAGCAGGTATTTTATTTTACAGACAAAGCCTCAGCTCTCTTGGCCCCAAGGCATAAAGTCCAGAGGCTTGAGCAGTGTAGCTGAGGAAACCTGGAAGCTCCCTTGCTCTGTCCATAAGCAGAGAGGTTAGAGGTGCCAGGGTGAATTTCCAGCTCCACCTTCATTCTAGCAGACATCATACTCCAGTCAAAAATGAGCACAAGGATTTCACCAAATCTCTGCTTGGTAAAGTAAGAGTATCACCAAGGCAGATTAAAAGTTTGAAGAAAATCCCAAAGGTTTCAGTCTGACACTGAAAAATGCCTGCTCTCTCCTCATCCCCCCATACTGCCCCAAACAAAGCAGCCAAGTGAATGTTTGATCTCTGCCTGATCCAGAGCTCCTGTCCTTCCCCCAGAATGGACCTGCAGCATCACTGCTCCCACAGAGTGGCCCAGCATCTCTGAGAACAGGGAAGAACATCTTCCCTAACTGGTGAAACCAGCAAAGGGAGAGAATATGGGGGGACCACATGCACAGGAGACCTAAAAGCCAGAGAAAGGAGTCACAAGAGAACACCTCAGCGTGTCTGCAGCAAAACACAGAGCTACAGCAGCAGAAACAAAGCAGGGCAAGAGATGACATGGAGAGCTGATGGGACATTTTGGAAGGCTGAAGACAGGCTGCCTGAAACACTGACCTATTGGATCTATAGGTCAGCCTGCCATGTGGAATGAGCTGCTGCAGCGTGTTGTAAAACTGCTGCAAGAAACCACTGCTGCAGCTCCATCTCTTTGCTATTAGGAGAAAAGGTCAGGCACAAGCTCCTTCTGCTGCTCTTGGCTGTTCTGAGAGAAGGCCATGGAAGGAACCCATCACAGACTGAAAGGGAATTGCTCCAGGCTCGTGAGCTGTACAGCCAGTGGGGAGGCACACTGCTAATAAAAATGGTCTGGTAGGAAATCATTTAATTTCTTGGCTGCTCCAACCCACATTTTCAGATGGAAGTTGATGCTTTAAGAGCTTTAGAATTCAGCTCTGATCAGGAAATGAATTTAGTTGTTTGAAAAGCAGCTGTTTGAAATAGCTTTGTTCCTTCTTTAGTCTCAGTGGAGCTTGAAATCAGCTGCTGATAGAGAGATACAAGTGTACAATCCTCTGATTTTTGGCTGGGTTTTTTTTTTCTCTTTTATATAAATTCTAATCAAATGTCCTGTCTCGTTAGGAAGCCATTTCATCAGCCTTGCTTGGGCTTGCTGTAGCAGCACTGCCCCTGACTCTGTCAGCCCAGGTGAGTGCCAGGGAGGCTGGGCTCCACCTGCACTGCTCTGCTGGGTGGTCAGGAAACCATTCCATCCCTTCTCCTGTGCTCTTGGGCCCAGCTCCCTTTTAGGCCATCAGCTCTTTAGGGAAGAGACTGAGTTTATCTGCAACTTTACCTTTTAAATTTAAAATTATGTAAAAAAAACCACATCTAACATCAGTACTGTTACACCAGGCTATTAATATAATGAAATAAAAAAGAATTGTTACATTTTGGTTCCCAAATATTATCTCAGTTGAGGAGGAGGGCAGGGCTTGGATGCTAATGATTCATTAGGATCACTATAACTCCTGGGGATATTCAATCTTCAGCTTTTCTTTCACCTTCCCGTAGAAACTTCCCGGCTTCCTTTTACCACATCCTGCCCCTCCCTGCTCACACCAGCACCTCTGTCATCTCCCTGCCACTGCCCCACTGCTCCTTCAAGCTGGTCACTCATTTCCTGGATCAGGGATCTGAAGTGAGATATCCTCGTTGGCTGCACTTGCTGTGTGTCTGTGAGGGCTGGGAGCCACGGACTGCCAGTGCAAGGAATGCCACTGCAGTCACAGTGTTGCTTTCAAACCCTGATGGAACTGCATTATTTTTTTGTCTCATCCCATAGCTGAGATTGATAGATTTTCATGGGCCCCTTTATTGATCTTGTACTTTCCACCAGCCTATTTTACTGACCAATTTAATTTTAAAGGGCTTATGTACTCCATGAGATTAAGGTAAATTAGTACATTCCTTGCACTTCATAAAACCTTCAGAGGCCAAACATTGCCAAGAAAAGTGCTTACATTCTTCTGAGATTATTACTTTGGATATGAGAGGGTTTAGGGGATGTGTAAAAGCTTTAATGAGCTGCACATAGTAGGACCCTCTGCATCATAAAATAAGATTTTGAAAATCAGACTATATTAAGAAAAAGAAAGCTTAAGTGAACATATAAAAATAGTTTATTATATTTTCTTCATGGCACGGTTTAAGTTATTTGCTCCCAATTTTAGTACAAATAGATTTGTGGGACTAAAGCAGATCACTTATGCACTTCAGCATAGGCATCCCACAGCTAACCTATTTTCCCAAAGTGACATAAAAAATCAGTGAAAGGAAATCAAGCGGTTTTGTGGTATCATGCAGAGGAAGAAGTATTTCTGATATGTTTAGCAAAATTAATTACAACGGGACTGGAAAAAATCTGCTGCTTAAGAAGGGATTCTTAGGTGTTCCAAGTAAATTGCGTTTTTCTTACTTTTCATGCTTAGCACAAGTATTTCCTGTCTTCTTGCTTCCAAAAACATTAATGTCTGCATCAACAGTGGGTGGCAGGAAGAGGAAGAATTTCATCGAAGTCATTTCAGACACATATTTTACTTCATGTCTAACACTCCATTAAGTGTCAGAGATAATACTTTAAATATAGTAGCAAGAAGGTAGTTATTAATCCTGAAAAGTGGAGAATTGGGTCATTCTTTACTTTTGTTAAAAACAGAATGTGATTAAAAAAGCTTCTAGGCTTCTCTTAAAAATTGTTATATTTTTCAGAAAGGTCTAAGTAGATAAAGTAAAAAGGAACAAAAGATTAAGAAAAAAAAATTAAAGATATTTCAACTGCAAGTTATGAGACCAGTGGAAAGCCATTTAATTTCCAACTTTGTCTTAGGCTTTTTTTTTTTTTTATGAAAGGGTGTTTAAGTCCTTTCAGCACCTGACTTTGGCTCAGAATTCTGAGATGCCGTTTCCAGCCCTGCAATCCCTTTGCTCTGCATTCTCAAACACAGGTTCCATTTCTGGGCTGAACCTTCCTTCCTGCTTTGCCAACAATGCAAACTCTGCCAAAGCAAAGCGTCCTGGAGCAGGCTAGGAGGAGCCCTGGGCTACTGGTGGCGTTGGCAGGGCTGACCTGGAGACACCCAGCTGCTGCAGAAACAGAGGGGCTCAGGGTTTTAACCAAGCAGTGCACAAGTCGCCTCTTTTGTGTGATAAATGATGGCTGATAAAGAGTGACAGATCCAGGAATTCAGCCTCAGATAATGACAGACTCTGCACTCAGACTCTAGCAAGCTGTTGATGGGTCTGTACAACCTCCCAATTCAGAACTGTGCCTGTAGGCTCTGTAATAACTGTTTTGGCTGATGTCATTCACATTTTACTTTAGAACACATTATTACACCAGAACAAATAAAACACTAAATATTTTAGCAGCTCCATCCTGGCACGTTAAACAATAAACATTTTTTTTCCCATTTTGCAGGTGTACGTTGGCTTTTTGGGATATACAATGTAAGTACACATGAACTTTGCTATTTACCACATCCTCATGATTACAGCTTCCAAGCCAATGGTGAAGTACAAATAGTGCTACAAATAATACTAAGCATCTTTTGATTTCAAACAGCTGCTCAACAATACAACTCAGGTGCTTACTAAGTTGCAGAATCTTATTTTCTTTTCAGGTGATAGGCTCTCAGCAGAGGAATTTTTGAGACCTCTGGAAAAAAAAAAAGAAGTTGTAATTTTGAAAATTAAACGTAGACTACCATTTATAAAGCAAACCTTTCCCACACTTCTTTTCTAGTACTCTTTCAATAAAAAGTCATAAAGACAAGACAACCTCCACCAAGTCTAATACTGTATTTCTACTGTGCTCTTTCATTTACAATTTCAGATCCTTTGAATTTCCCCCATCTCCATTATTTTCATGTCTTGCTACCGTTCCCTACACAAGCTGCTTTCAGTTTCTGTATCCCAGTTTTCTTCCTAAAGGCTGATAATTTTCCTTTCACTGCAGCTGAAACTTGAAAGTATTCACTGAGGACTGGAGATTTCCAAAAGAGGACCAACACAAAGTAACTCTTTTAATATCCTTCTAAAGCCTGACTCCGAGGCTTTACAGCCCTGATGGACTGTCCCTCTGTGAAATTCAACCCTAATTTATCCTCCCTGCCTCCACAACAACCTGTGGCAATGAGCTCCACAATTTCAGTACTGCTGAGCAAATGTGCAGCTGATAAACAGACTTATTACTCATGTTAGTGCCATTTCTGTACTTGTCAGTTTAGGAATGTGTCCTTAAATGCTCATGGGATATGCACATTAGCCTGACCTTATAATCTAAGACATGCAAATTGGTCTTTATAACAGTGTAAAACCCATTAAGCCAATGGAGTTTCACATGGACGTATGGTCTGCCCACACAGATTGAATTACAGGTTGAGGGCTATAATTGCAGCAAACAGCACATAATTACTGGAATGACACTCTCTTTGTTACCTCTGAGCACTGAGAATATTTCCTATACTAAAATGGTTATTCATAAAGATGGTACAGTTCCCTTACAAAAAAAAAAAAAAAATAAAGCGAAGAGCTACACGCAAGACATAGCCTATTTTTAATGCTTCCATTTGTCAGGAAGTGACAGAGGAGTCAAAACTTTGAATTAGTAAAATAAGGTAAAAATGTATATGAAACTTCAGTAGTGTCTGGTAGTTGCATTGTGCGATTGTACTCATCAAAAGCTACCCTGACAGCTTTTTCATTCTAAGTTAAAGGAAAGTATAATGATTTGTTTATATTTGGAAGTTCTAAGAATTCTGTGTACATATTTCATTTGACTGTATCACAAAAGAATAATTTATTGCAACTACCTAACAAAAAGCTCCCAAACCTGGCTGTTTTAGTACCTCACTCATTCCCTTCAGAATGTCTTTTTTATATTGTCATAGGATTTCCCCTCGGCAGCCCTGCTGCTGTGCAGCTCTGGGCTGTAACACACCTCAGCCTCAAAAATGTCAAACACGGGGCAAAGGGAGAAGGGCAGAGTGAGCTGGTCCTGGGGCTCCTCTGCACCTCCTCTCTGGGTCACTGCCCCAGCTGAACACCCACACTGCTGGGGATCCTCCGTGCTGTGACACTGAAGTTCTCAGGGAACAAACAGCGTCCATCCAGCTCTCCCCTTGGGCTCCTCCTCTTCTCCTCTCCCTCAACAAGAACAGAGCTTGGGAGCTGTAAGTGCATAGAAAGAGTTGCCTTTTGAAAGCTCGTTTTTCTTGAACTCCACCATAAGACGCACTGGCTAAGGACTTCTGGGAAAAGCAAGAGTTTTAAAGAATGTATCTGTATGTCAGAAAAAGTCTACAGGGCTCATCTAGGAATACATTATTTTATTTCTTTTTTTAATCTAAGGATTACACTGACTGTAAGCCAGGGAAGGATAGGTTCAGTGTCTTTACACTTGCCATGTTATGACATAAATACAGAATATGATGCATGCCTAATATTAGCTTTGATGGTAAAGGAAAATTCTGACACCTCTAAAGAGGAAGATTTGGTTTGTGGTGCTGCTTTTAGCAGGCAGGTGAGCAGAGCTGTCCCTGCAGCCTCCTCGTAGCCTGGCTGGGCTGGACAGCTCACAAGGGCAGGAAAATATTTCCCTTTCTGACTAAGCTTCTTCCAGAAGAGGGAAGACAAGATTGTAAAACGAGTTCAAAGGCAGCTTTCCAAAAGAGCCTCCCTGCTCTTCCCAGATCTGTGTGGCCTCAGTGGCTGTCCCAGCCCTGACAGGGACATCGCAGGGCAGATGGAGACACGGAGGGAGCTGATGTGCTGCAGAAACCAAACTCAGATACACAAGATGAGTGTGTCAAGCACTGTTACATCGAGCTATTGTCTAGCAGACATACCAGGAGTTTGATTTTAATTCCCACACTCGATTGTCTGATATTTTTGTTTGCTTGCTCTGGCAGCCTTAAGGCAAGGTCAAGTGCTAGTTAGAGAAACGTCCCTTTAGGAAGCACGGCTCAGTCGGCTGCTCTCAGGCAGGTTTTTCCCAAGGAGCAGCTCCGGTGTGACAGGGCTCCGGTGAAGTGAGGAGAGCTGGGCTGAGCTCCAGCCCCCAGCCGGGGCTCTGGCTGCCCGCAGGGAGCTGTCCCTGGGTCCAGGGACACAAGCAGGGACTGCCTGAGTGAAGAGGGTGGCTCCTGGTGCCTGCCCGCCTGCATTTGCACCCTCTGGCACGGGTTTAGCTGGGGCAGAGCAAGGCTTACCACGAGCTCAGTGTGCACAGCCCTGTGTTTCTGGTAGGAGAGTCCTGCTGTACAACAAGAAGCTCTGTAACTCACGGTGACTGGCACAGCAACAATTAATTCTGACATGCAAGGTTTTCTCACAGTGTGCGGGCTCTTTTAAAGCATTGGTAGTGATTTGGAGAATACAGAGCCATGAAAAAGAGTGCAGCTGTTTCAGTTGCCTTTTAATGGTTAAAAAAGACAAACAAATTGTAAGTCTTAAGTGACAGTCTATGGAGATTAAAGGTAATTTACCTTCCTCAAACCTTAGGTTTTAAAAAATATTAAACAGCAGCGTTGATACCATTCTCTGAAATCAAAGAACAACGGAAGCACCTGGAGCCCTGCTGATTAAGAATGGTGATTTCCCAGAACAGAAATTCGAGTGTGTGATTCGAATCAGGCCGTGTGTTTAACAGGGCTCGCCGGCCAGGCTGAGCAGCTGAGCAGCTCTCCCGGCGGCAGGCGGGAGAGCGCCGCGCAGAGCCGAGTCCGGCTGACAGCTCCCCTCTGATGAGAAACCTTACAGGGTGAAACAATCATCGGGAGTTTGCTTTTCATGTGCTTTTTAATCAGCTTTATTTTAACCAGGCAGTTCTGTCTAGCAAAACTCACTAAGTGACATCTATAAGGAAAAGGAAGAAAAAACCCCCAAACCTTACCACTGTGTGGGTAGTTTTCTTTGTAAAGTTTAGAGTTAGTTTATAGCCAAGGAGAAAGTTATCAGCAGAGAAGCCTCATGAAAAATGCCAGCTGTGGCACAGAGCTGGAGGCAGCTCTGCTGTTGGATCAAGGCTGTGCACAGGATCAGCTGTGGCTGAGCTATCAGCAATACCTCGCCCAACTACGCAACTGATCACTTCCAGTCCTGTGACAATTCCCTAAGGAGTCAAGGGAAGGACACTGCCATGCAAATTGGTTTTCACCATCTTTTTGCTGAGTAAATATTCTTACTCCCTCCATTAGTTACCATCTGCAGGATGAGACCAGTCAGATTCTAAAACTTTGTGTCAAAAAGCAAAGAGTGCAGAAGAGCCAGTTCATCATCACTGACTTTGCAATGTTCACAATAAAAGTCGTGATAATCCTCCTGTTATAAAGATACAGATCTCCCAGATCCCACATCAAATCAATTAATTGTAAATAGAATTAGAATTCCTCATTTAGTAATCTAGATGCCCAAATTATAAAAATCAGATATACCTTTAAGCACAGTTTAGTTTCACAGTGGATTTCTATTACATGTTATTGTAAGAAATTAACAATGTTATTTACATAAGTAAATAATAACTTTGACAATCCAAAAGAAAAAAACAATGTGTTACACCGCAGAACTGCCAAAAATATTTGCTTTCCATTAACATGGCTAAAAAAATCAATCAGTCAATCAATCACTGAGCTACATGTAACCATATGTATTTTAGCAGGTTGATTCAGAAACTGCCCTTGAGAAGGCTAATTAGCTGGATTATTGCTTATACTTTCAGTGTGGGGTTTTTTCAGGATTTCTAAGCTAATCAGGTTTGTTTTTTTTTCACTGATATTAGTTAAAGGCATGCTTACTTATGCCTGAAATATTTTTACAATTAAAACATTCAAATGGTAATATTTTGGACATAAGAAAATTTCCCATTTTATTCAATATGCAAACATGTTCTGTTTGGTAGGAAATACTGAGCCAGGAGCACAAATTTAGCAATAATACAGCGGTACCAAAAGGAATATTAGAGGACATGGCATATGGTGTCACACCAACACGTTCTGTGAGTGCTAGAGGAGCACACACCAGCTCGTGCTGCCCACTCTGGAAAGCAGCACTTGAGGGCTGCTTACCACTGGCAGCAATAAAAGATGTTTAACTGAGACACAGAACGTGGTTTTTTTGCAGCATTCAGGTGAAGAGTCTCAATGATCAGCACTCGTGATGCTTCAGACAAAGACCTATAACCCCTCCGTGCATTTCATGCCCACAAATCAGATTACTGATCCTGGTTCATAAATATTTAGGGAATCTTGTCCTTCTTGGGGCTTCACATCTATTTATCTGGTGATGTTTCTGAGGCACACAGGCAGCAGCAAGGCTGTAATCTCATAAAAATACCACCTACCTTTCTGTTTGCCCATGTCATTTCCCAGGAACCTTTTCCCTTCTTTGCTCCCTCCTGCTTCTCTGGCAGAGCAGAAAATGGGACAATACTGAGTGAACATTCAATCCTTCTACAAAGTGCACATACAAATTGGACAAGTGCAGCTGACACAGAGTTGTGACCCCCAGGCAGAAATTCACTACTCCAACACTTGGCTCTGGATATTTAACCTCCTCTGTATGTGTGTATGTATATTTATCTCTATATCTCCATATCTCCATATCTCTATATCTCTATATCTCTATATCTCTATATCTCTATATCTCTATATCTCTATATCTACCTATATATCTCTGTATCTATATATTATCTATATAGATATATACCTATAAAATAAAATATAGGCATATATCTATATAGGTATATAGATATATAGGTATGTATATTTGTATTTTTAAAAATTTGTATGTATGCACAGTTTTAAATGAATCACTAACAGATCCAAATAGACAACAGATCAATATTGATAGATAATGCAAATATAGAAATTTTATTTACATTTTGGCCAAAGAATGAATTGTATAAGACATATATCAAATGACTCCAAAGATCTTCATAACCAGCTATTCACAAAAAACTAAAATTAAATAAAACTCCATGGTTAAATCCTTCAAAAGACTGTAACAATGGCATATTTACCAGAATCCTCTCTGGAACAGTTGCACCCATTTTAAAAGCCAAGAGCAAGCAGATTTACATTTTCTAAAGGTCTAAAGGGGTCAGAGTACTTCAGTGCTTCTTGGAATCCACAGTCTGCTGTTTGCCACTGCTGGACCCAACTCTTACAAAACTGCATGAGAAAGGTGACTGGTTTATGCTCTTGACATCTGGATTTACTCCTCTTCGAGTGCATTTTAAATGGGAAAGATTAAGCTTTGCAAGAGGTGTCAATGTACAGCAAATATATATTGAAGAACAAAATATTCAAATTCAGCTGACCAAAGGGAACAAGCAGTGAAGTGATAAAGGAATCCCCACATCTCATGGAGCTTCATTAATCAGACACTGGAGTGCTGGAAAGTTCTCACATTCTCTGTTGGTCATGGATTGAAAGCTGATTGAATAATGAGGGAAGATGCAAAACAGAGTTAAAAGAAATAAGGAAAATTAGACTTCAGAGGGACTGAGAAATAAATGCTCTGCAGTGGAAGGGAAAAAAGTGGCAGTTTAATCTACAGCAGCAATTAGTTTTGTTCATAATGAAGAAATACATCATATCTGAAATCTGGATCAAAGGATCACTTAACCACCTCTGTAAGTTCAAGTCTAAGCAAGGGTCACAATTTCATGGGGACTTTTTAACAAAAAATAAAACCATCATAAAACCCCAACCCAAAAGAGCCTGAGGAAGCATATGAGCAGATTTTTTGGGGTTTTTGCTCCTTTTTAACCTAGCCTTCTTTTTCTTTCATATATTGCTGGAATACATGGCTCTAACTTATTGCACTGAATTCACCAATACTCAAGATCTCTTGGAGCAGTATCATACATCTTGAATATCACGTTTTTAAAGATGCCAAAACATATTTTCTTATGAACAATTTCAGAGACAAAAATTAATCATAAACTGCTGTGTAAAAAAGGGAAAAGAAAGGTCTTCTATACATGGCCACAGATGCACAGGATGTTTCTTCAGGTAAATTAATTCTGATTACTAAATGGTTACTAAATGGCCAAACCCACTCTTGCTGTTTCCTTCCAAATGCATGCACAAGGCTTTGGCCACTGCAGGCACTCTAATTAACATGGTCCATGAACAGAACAAGGCCAGAAGGAAAACAGACTGTGGTTTAAAAAAAGTATCTAAATAGATACTTCCCCACCACCCCAGTTAGATGTGTTAACTAGTTTCTCTTTAAGCTCTTCAATTACTCTTTTTATGACCAACTTTTTTTTCTAAAAAGCACTCATTAGTTGAGGTTTTTGACAGTATCGTACATATAGAGTTCCCCTCTTTGCAGTTTCCTCTACAAGTTCTTCATTTGGTAGAGAAACTAATTTTTAACAGCTTGTATTTTGCCATTACAGAATTCCTAAATTTCAACTTGCCTCATTGGAACACCCTGTCTGAAAATAATAGTTTAACTCAGAAATAAACATCTCTTCAAATGAGTTTGCATCGGGGTGGAGGAGTGTTTTATTTTAACTGATTCCTACTTGTAATTGAAACCCTTTCTCCGTAGTAAATCTACTTTTGAGATAATCGTATTGAGGAGGAATAGAAGGCTGCAATAATGTTATTCTTGTGGCCTTGAAAGACTATTTAAATCTTTTCTACAACATGATGTAGGCCAAATTGGATTGGCTGGTGTGTGGGGGGATTACCACGTGGCACCCACACATCATGCCATTAATCACACTCTGACCTTTCAAGCTGCTCAGCACCCTCTCCTCACACTTACTGCCAGATTTTTCAGCGAAGCGGAGCGTGAGGAACCAGATGGAACCTGGTGGTTTCTGCTTTTTCCCCTACCCAGTGATTTCATCTCCTCAACTGTTCTTTAAGGTTTCAAAGATGGCAATTGAAGCTCTTCAAAACTGTACACAGGAAGCTTTTGGAAGGTTCAGTTTCTCAGGCTTAGAGCCGTGCAGCTCTTTGCCCTGGGAACTGAATTGAGAACCTGATATTGGGTAGCCTCCAGACTTGTTTCTGTTTGGCATAGAGAGAATTGGACAATTTTGTTGTTTTATTAAAAATGGCTCTGATGATGAGGAGAGGAGGGTGAGTGAATAGCATCAAAAAGTGGAAATGCAGCCGGGAGGGTGAGCAGAGGGGTTATGGGCTCATACCTGTGCAGCTTTGGCAGTTCCTCAGCAGCTGTTTTGTGTAAATGAGCAGCCAGGCTCCTGTCTCAAGTGTCCAGCCCAGTCTGTGTGGGCTGGGCTCTCCCTCTGCCTCCCCTCACTGCTGAGGAACTCACCTGGGGCAGGTGGTCAGGGGCAGCTGCAGGCTGAGCTCTGGGCTCAGGCCAGGTCAAGCTGTACCTTCAAGTTTAAAACAGAGAGGAATTTTGGAGTTTATTCTTCTCTAGCACCAGCTGAGCAAGCTTCCAAGATCATGATTTTGGACTCATGGGGAATTTGGGTATTTGAGTCCCATTTACAAGGGTACATCTTTCTTTGGATCTGCCCCCAAAGCCATTTAGTACAAGAGAAGATTTGCAATTCCTTGTGTGTGTTGTTATTTTTGATCATAACCTCTGCTTGGAGAGACCAGAGAGTTAACTGAGAAAAATTTTCCTGGTGGAAGAGAAATGGGAATGGTGAAAAAAAATGGGCAGCCAGCTCTTTTTAATTTACACATAACTAATACTAAAATGCTACGTAGCGTCTGATTAGTAAGAAACAAATTCAACCAATTATAAGACATGGTGTAAGTGTTCTTTCCCTGATTCCCTTGAGCAACTTGCTCCTGGTGATTAATTGCAATAGCATTCCACATTTAGACAGACTTAAACCCGTGCATAATCTTATGAAAAATTGGGTTCTGAATTGTGCAGAGGTCAAATTACTGTTCAGACTAATGATTCGTTACATATTTGCTCAACTCCAGTTTATTGTGCCATGGCACCTAATGGCAAGGACCTAAATTTATATGTTAACAGCAAAAGCAAAGATTTTGAACAGAAACCTGTAGGAAGTAGCATTTCTAGAGCTGCTGTGCACAGTCCTTTTTTTATTTAAATAGATGGGTCAGTGACCTCCATCATCATCGTGCCTGGGCTCAGTGTTCCACTGTGCAGCACAATCCCTTGATTGAGAAGAGCTATTAGAAAATTCAGCTGGCTGAGAAATCTGACCTGCTGAACACTCTTAGGTACTTTATAATCAAATAAATGATCACATATATTCTCTGCTGACAGCTTATGGCTGTGATTGCAGAACTGCTGGATTTTGTTAATGTGCCTACAGCTCTTTAATGAATTGTTTCTTCACTTTCTGATTTGACTTTTTTTAAGAAATTTATCTTACTTTAAAATTTTTCAGGACTGTAATCAAAGTCAGTACTCCAAATTTCAGTACTGCAAATTTCTCCCACAATGTATTCCCAGAATTCCCTTCATAAGAATTTTTTTTTTAGCACTTATAACTCATATATTGTAGTTGGAACTTTTCTGGTTTGATTTTGGTTTTGCTTGTTTGGGATTTGTTTCTCTTTTTAAAAAATTCTGAATTGTCACAGATGAGTTCAGACTTCACCTTTTAATTCACACAGGGTTTCTCAAATATGTATGAATGCAAATGAGGCAATATTAAAGTATCTTCTTCTGATCCTTACATATTGATTGCTTTTCTATCCCAATATTTGCAACAACATTTCAAAAAGCATATAATTATCAGAACTATGAACCATGAATGTATTTCAAGTTGCTGCTCCCTGTTTTGAATTAGGCAAACTCTATTTAGCCTGCACATAGATTTGCTGTTACCCTGTTTGTGCTCTTACCCTCACAGCCTCAGAGCACACAAAAAAAAAAGTCAAAAGCTTTGAGATTAAATGGCAGCATTACCTTCTTCCCCAAAAAGGGCTGGAATTGTGAATGAAGCTGAGCTGTGCCTTTGAGCTTCATTTACCCTTTATCTTTAATGCAAGCAGGACAAGCAGAAAGTCTTGCTTTAAAAGAAACACATTTGGCTGCTATAGAGCAAACTGATCAAAGATATATTAAAAGCTCTATTCTATTCCTGTTAAACATTATGATTTACCACTGGAAGGAGCTAGAGTAATGATGTTGAATCACTGAAGAAACAAGCACAGGGCCAGCAAAATGGTTAAATAATCTGTGAGAAAAGGAAAAAGAGAATCAGTATCCTACCTGAGAGAAAGAGGGAGTCAGTTATTTTCTGAGATGCAGAGCTGTGGTTCTGATTTAGAAACTCTTATGTATGAAAAATGGGTCGTGTGAAAAGCAAGTCTGATAACTTTAAAATGGAAATTATTTTCTTCTGTTAAAAAATAAATTATGTGGGTGGGAACAGAGGGAAGTTAGCAGAAAGAAAGAGACACAGATAAAACAGATTGTCTGTCTTTCTCAGTGAGGCTACAAGGTCACACAGAGGGACTGTTACATTGGTGAGAAAGTGATTCACTTTATTAAGCACATTTTTAGGTTGTTTGTTTAAAACTCATAATTTTCATTGGTATGATGGAAATTTGTCAATAACTTAGGAATAGAAAGTTCTTCCCTGCCCTGCCCTGCCCTGCCCTGCCCTGCCCTGCCCCACAAGATAAAGCAGTGGTTTACACTTCTAATCCAGGGCAGGGTCAAACGAGGGCATGCAAGCAGCAGGGGAAGCTGAATGCCCAGCAGGGTGTTTAATCTCTCTGTTTTATTGCAAAGTGCAGGAGATAACAGTTTGGTTTAGGCAGACTAGTTTTGACATATAAAATTTTAGGTAGAGGATAGTCTTACTAATGGTTTCAGCACAGAGCATGGATTTATTCTTACAAAACCTTCTCAAGTTCAGGCATTTTCCAAAAAGCAAGTCCTGAACAAGTGACAGCAGAAGGCAGAGCTGCCCTGGTCAAACGTGGGCTTTAGAGGGAGCCAAGAGTGGAACAGGTGATATTCCTGTGCTTGTTCCAACAACTTCTAAAATTGCTGCCAGAACTCACATTAGCTATGCAATTAATCATTTGATATATGTTTAAGATTGTGTGTTTTGTGTTGATTGTTTTGGTTTTTGTTTTGTTTTCCCCAAAGAATTGGTGCTGCTATCACCTGATTTGCAGCTATGGTTACAAGCACTGTGTAATGTCAAGAGCCAAGAAGAGCCCAGACCTGCACAGGCTTAACGAGCTCTTTCATATTTGCTTGTGTCTGGTGTTAGGATAGCACAGCTCCTGTCCTTGTTGTCTTACAGCATCCTTAGGCAAAAGGCTCTGACAAAGCATCAATCACCCAGACTGCCTAAAATCCTGCTGGTCTCATTCAAGAACCAGTGATGAGCTACATACCTTTATCCCATCTTAATGCTCATTATTGATGTTGCTGTAAAAGCTGCTTCACACTGAATGATATGTAGGTGGTGAAAAGAGTTTTATGCTTTGGTGAGGCAAACAGTTATTAAAAGAAGAGAAAAGCCGAGGTGATGCCTTATGATTTAATGAAAACATCTTTCTTTTCTGAGGAATGGTGCAAGGGGTCTAACCCACACACGGCAGCAACAAATCATCTTGGGCTTGACAGGTCTGAAGCAAATTCTCTGCACAGAACCTGCAAGTCATTCCCTGTTTCCTGTGCCTGGTGTTCTGCACAGCTCTTTGTGTCCTGCAGGGCAATCACTATTTTGCAGCTCTGGCCCCATCTGCTCACACACAGCACAGAGAGATCCCCCAAGGACAGAGGGAAGGCAGCCCTGGTGCTCTTCAAGGCTCTGTCCCCACACCAGCCTGGTGCATCTGGCACCAGCATCCTCTGATCCACTCCCAGTCCCTCTCTCTTGACAGTTGCTCGAGCACAACATTTTGTTGAAGCTGCTCTTTTAAATCAAAGTGTTTGGGAGCTGTGACTGCCACCCTGCCTTTTAAGAACACGTTCTTGCGATGGCTGGGATTGCAGTGCTACGGCCCAGGAAAGAAAACTCACGTGTTCTTTGGTGTTTCCTTTATTTATTTATTTTGTGTTGATCCCTTTCCAGTCTCTGTAATTTTACTGGGGTAGCTCAAAGCCTTCCCCTGGAAAGCTGCTCCCAGCTTATTTCTGACTGGCCTGGGCATGGGGGGGGTGNAATGAGAAATGTTATGTGTTTGCGTTAAGGGAAATGCTTATGACAGTGTAAGACACCAATGCTGATAGTAAATCCAGTTTGTAGTTGTTTATGGAATTTGACCGGGGGGGGGGGGGGGGGGGGGTGGGGTGTTAAACAGTTTGTTGAGGTGGGGAGGCCAAGTTTGTTTCTGTAAGCTTCTTTTCTGGTAATCCTCTGTAACATTAGTCTTTATTTAATGGAACAGAAACCTGAAAGCTTTTACTTTTAATAGTACAATAAAGAATGCCTGAAGACTGTTGATTCAAAAATGTATCCTGTTTGGATTTTGGGATTCATCAAATGGCCTGTCAACAACACTGTGCTGACAACAACGTTGACCTCGTTGCCTCTTCACAATTTCCTCTTTCCTGAGTAGCAGGAGCCAGGTGAAAGCCCTGCTAGCTCTCCTGGAACCAAATCCTGCTCACTTTATCAGGGATAAAGGCTACAGAAATACAAAACCCTGTAGGAAGCTTCTCTGGGATACTGAGCTTCCTGAAGGACCATTAACAAGGCTGTAGGAAAAGCACATTATTCCTTGTTTGAAATTAAAAACAAACAAAAAGCCATTTTAGCTAGCCCCAAGCTCAAGGTTTTAAATATTTGGGGGAAAAAAAAGACAATCAGGTTGAAATTATTTGCAAAATTTGTATTTTACTTATAAGTAGTTGCTGCTCAGGGTGGCGTTTCCCACAAAGAGTCCAGAAACTTAAGATTTATGCAGCCCCATCTATTAATGAATAAAAAATGCACCAGAGTTTTATTTGTATGATAATCCCATTTGATGCAGAAGGAGCAATAATTCACTACTGCCTTTTTTTAGACATTTGTTGAAAGCAAAACAAGCAGTCCTTGGTAGACTGCAGCATTTGAGTGAATCCTGAACCACAGTTTCAGTTCTAAGTGTGAAGGTGAGTATTGAATGCTACTATTGAAAGTGGCATTTTCTACGTGGACTTTTCCTCCTGCAGTGCTGCTTCACAGCCCACACCTGGCTTAACCAGCAGAGGGAAAGCTGGCTGTGTTACCCTCCTTGTTCACCCCTGGCTGCCCTGAGCAGGGCCACGTGCTGGGCTGTGCTGATCCCTGGGGGTCCCTTCCAGCTCAGGAGATTCTACAGTTCCGTGGTTCCTTGAATACCAAACCTCCTTCACTGCTGCTCAGGAGTCATGACTAGCAGCCAGTTCTGTAGATTTAATCTGAAAAATTAAACTGCAGAGAAACAGAGTGCGTGGGGGGAATTTTGGAAATCTCGATTTTCTATTCCAGTATCCAGAAAAAAAGGAGGAAATCCCCCAGAGTTAAAGGGAATGAGTTATGCACCATCCCAAGGTGCCATGTGATTGACTGACTGAACACTTGGCAAGAGAGTTAGGAACAGAACGTGCCATTTCAACAATTCTCAAGGCAAAGAGAACCATCCCACTTCCAGGTACATGTGGGAGAAAAATGTATGAATAATGAATTTTCTATAATATATTTCCCATGCATTATTGAAAATATTACAAATACCCACATGCTTTTTCCATTACAGCATTGTGATGCACTTAACATATTCTGTTGACCTCATTAGTGTAAAGAAGTCATGTTGGATGTGTTTTATCACTTGCAATTATTTTTTTGAAACTTGAGATGACACACAAATATTTTAGGAGATGATTCATTGCAATATAAATCTTTATATCAGCATTCCAGCATCAGGAGGGAGGTTGTTTCTCTGAAGGAATGAAGTTAAAATAAAGAGCTAAATCATATTTTCACAAATGCCTAAGTTTATTAGCACAGCTCATTAGTTTTGTGACTCAGCTTTTATGGTGCTCTGGAAAGCTCTATTGGTGTTCAGTAATACAAATTATCATGCTAAGGCTCCTCCTTACTACACAGCTACAACATGATGTAAATTCACAAGGAAGTTTCACAAATAAGACACATATTTTACCTCATATCAGTGAGTGATGCATTTCTCACAAATTCAACCCTAAAGAGCCAAATCCCAGTGCTGGTGACACCTGATAGGATTGACTCCACTGTGTCACTGACAACAGAAGTTTTGCTGTGTACTTGAGCAGATTTAGGATTTTGTCTTCTTAAAAAAAAAAACAAAAACCTCCTAAAGAAGTATTCCACAGTATAAGAAAGAATTAGCACGTGGATTTTTTATTAATTTACAAATAAAATTGTATCAAACTTGAATCAACATATCAAATATTGGATTAATGCCTGATATAGGGATATTTAAAATCAGTCTAAATCTAGAGATATGCAAATTTAGCAACTACTTGCAGTTGAGGTGAGCAGTGTCCTAGAATTGTAAAGGGTTTGGGTTCAGGCACCATTCCCAAAAGTCATAAGAGTAGAGGAATATTTGTGACAGATTCCCCACTGCAGAGATTTTAAGCAATGAGCAGCACATTCACTCTGTTACAATTTGCCTTCATGGTGCAGAAGACATTTGAAAGTTGAAAATAATGTGAACCTACTGTTGGAAAATAAGCATGGATGTTGCATCAGTGAGGTTTCACATAGCCCTGGGATCCCACTGATCCTGGTTTATTGAAGACACTTGGTAATTTCTATTGAATCAGTAGGTTCATAAGTGTAGCTTGTGTTGAACAATAAACGAGGAATGCAACTGAATTTCGTTATTGGACCCCATTAGATACAACACATTGATTAGTATTATCTTTTTGTCACAAGGCTTATTGCTTGAGAAACCCTTCTTTTATGAAAACAATCATTCTTGCCTGTAATACGTCTAAAAATTCTTTTGACCTTGTGCCTCAGTGACCTCCTTTTATGGTTTTATTGAAAATTGAAGCCCCCCACAATCCATCAGTTCCTCAGTCTGGATCCTGTATCCAGGAAGGTCAGTGATGGAACCTCCATGCAAAATTAAGAATTAGATTCATAGGTTTCTTTTCCACTCAAAACTAAATAAACTTACCACGGTATGCAGTGTGGAAAATGAAATTTTAGTTTGCTGGGAAAAACTGAGAACTTCCTAGACCTGTTTATTACCACTAATATTTACCTTCTTGAACAAAGACAGACAGTCATTATTGCTTTCATGATGTCCTCTGCATTCAGCCTCCATTGCTCCCTCCGTGCTTCATTTTAAAATGGAGAAAAAGAATTGTTTAAATCCAGGAATTCCTGAAATCAGAGGAGTGACAATTGCAGGTCTTACTCCTTGGTCATGTAACCTAGAACCTAACTCTGAGCTGGGCATCAACAAAATGTTCTGATTTATGGCCTAAAGCCAGAAAGTTGATGTTTTTTTGGTTCTTAACAAACAAATACATTTTTCTTTTACTAGAGAATTATTGTTGGTGATTTGTCTATAATGAGAAGTATATTATAGATATCTGTTATTATCAGGCTTCAGCTGTTCAAGTAAGTTTTTATTCAAATCAAAATTTCATCACTTTAAATCCTATTCTCTTAATAGAACTCACAAACAAACAAACAAACCACACCACAGCTGTAGTCTGTAAAAGACATTTGGATAAAAGAAATTGAATGCATCTTGTGTTCTTAAACTTTTTCTGACTAAGTTTTAAGTGACTCTGGAGTACTTCACAGGTGAAAAAAAAAGCAGTTACTATTATAGAAGCTTGACAAGAGGGTGAAAAGATTTCAAGCAAGATTTTGCACCTTATTCTTCCTATTAAAGGCAATCAAGAGTTGTAGGGGTAGAAAATGCAGCAATAGCCTTTGGGAAATATTGACAGTCTCGCTCTTAGGCATCAAAAATGCCTTTTACTGGTTGCAATCATCTTCATATTCTCAGAACCTTAGAGTCAAACCTGTTGATTGGAGCCAGGCACACGTGCTGGCTGTCCCAGTGACTCTGCTCCAAGCAGGATGCAGTAGATTATTCAGGGATCCAGCAGATTATTCAGGGATCCAGCAGATTATTCAGGGATCAGCCACGCGGGGCCACGACTGACACCGGGCAGGAGGAGAGAAGGACTGCAGCCCTTCCATGCCTGCAGCTCCACTGCTGCTCCTCTCCACGTCAGGGTGGGTTGCTGTAAATCTTTTTGAGGGAATGGATGTCCTCTTTAACAGTTTTTTCCTAATTTTAAGAATTTTTTCCTCGCTTGTGAGGAAAGGCCATTGGCTGCCTCCGGACTGCTCGAAGGAGCTGTTTCAGGAGCATTTTCACCACAGTTCTACTTGAATGACAAGATCACTTCATGTAGAGAAAAAATTGCTGTTGTTACCAGGCTTATTTAGTCATGGGAAATTTCTCTGGGAATATTTTTTTCTGGTTACTGTACACACAATTGGCAAAGTCTGTCTGTGCAAGACTTCCAGCTCAATTTTGAAAACCCAAGAGGTTTGAATAATTCAGATAATCTGCGAATAAACATGCTGGCTTTGTGGCACTTATCTGAGTTGCCAAGCCTTTGGAGGCTTTGTCATCAAATTCTCATTTACCAGAGTTAGAAGATTTGTTAATGTTATATAATTTATCACTCCACTGTGCTGGATGGTGCTCTAAGAGCTGGGTTTGCTTTTCACAAAATTGCACTGATTTTAAGCCACAGCAATTTCTAACCTGAATGGCTCTGAGTGAAGAATCAGGCCCTTAGTGTTTTATCTGAATAAAATATCAGTGCTGTGAGTCACAGCAGCAAACTGCTGAGCAGGTCACATCCAAACCTGCACTTCTGCTGGACTGCTGTTCCTCCTACTCTTTGTTTTAAAACCTCTTTCCACTGCTGGAGCTCAGTGGTCAGAGCCTGCTGCAAGTTCAAGTGAACATTTTCATTGCTTTTGCTCATTTGAAAATAAAGGCAGGAGACTGACACAGGTAGAATAATTTTTTTTCCTTTTTTTTTCTTTTTTTGACCATATTTGGATAGTCAGTCACAGTCAAATTTTAGAACTCCTTAGACATGTGATTGTGGGACTGATTTGTGACTACAATTACTTCCCTTCCATGTGCCAGCTGGGTAAGTAAACATTAAAATGCCAGTATAGGACACACAACTATCTCTATAATCACAGTTTCTGCACTTCTAGAATATCTGAAAGAGTCTTCAACAACAGCAAGAAGAACCAATCACACTTAAAACAATTTTACATTAAAATCTGAAAATACTGAAGTCTATCATACGTCACAATACTTATTTTTGAACCAGTGCTCAGTTTCTTACATCCCTAAAATTCTGAAAGCTGGTAGTTTGATTGGTTTAAAATAAGATTTTTGACATAGCCAATTAGCCAGCATAAATCCATTTCCTAATACTTTACAGAAATTACATTATTTTGTGAGGCAGAGTCATTCAGAGCAGAATCATGGTATTTTTAAAAACTGCTTTAGTTGCAACCCCAGTTATCTCATCCAGATCAACTGGATCTGCTTGGTTTTGCTGAGCAGCTTCCAGACAGTTTTAAAGACTCTTAATTAAAGTCTTCACTAGCACAAAATTCCAGTCAGGGCTTTTCTAGTGACTAGAGTCCAGCCCTGTTCAGGTCCCCTGTTTAAGGAGAGAAAAGGGTAATGCAGAAGCTTTTAAAGACAGGAATCCTTAGGAAATTAAATTCATTTTTTCAATGGAGTAGTACTGAGTATCTGACCAATTGTTTTCACTCAGATCTGCTAATAAAATTACCTCCTCTATCCTGAGGTTTGGAGCTAGCTTTGTTAAAAATACTCAGCCTCCATTCATAAGGATCTCTAAAAAACTTTCACTTCTCCTGAATCAAACTTGGGTTTGCCATTCAGGGGTACCAAACCACTCCTCTGACCCAGACCTGGGGCTCTTCTTTCACAGTGCTTTCCTTGCAAGCCAAAGGGTATATCTGGAGGAGGGAAATACACTGCAGAGAAGCAGATATGTGCAGATTTATACACCTGTATGTATATTTCATGCAAGAACCAGTTTCAGTTCCCTTATCACTGCCCTCAAGTGTCTCCGCATGGTGCAGTGAACAGTGAGACTCATCTGCATCAGGCTGCTCCTTTCCATCAGGGTTCCTTTCAGACACACCTGGAAGGATTTGAGCCCAGGCAAGGCAGAAGCTGTCCAGGCTATCCAGCTGGAGCCCCAGCTCTGTCCCTTTTGCTGTAACTCTGGCTGAGAGCACAAGAGTCCATGAACCAGCTGCTCAGCTTTCCCTCCTGCACTCTGCATTCAGCCCCAGTACTTTATGAAAGGGTCACATTTCCCTTCCTCACTCCCCTGTATTTCGCAGGCCCATGCTCCATCTCTCTGTTTGGAAGGTTCCTTTGCTTCCTTCCTCTGCTTCCCCACACTTTTGTTTCTCCACCCAGCTGCTAGGGGTTAACCCCAATGCCCTTCACACGTTGCCATTTGCTGTACTAACCAAAGTACTTGCCTCTACTTTGATTCTGTAGGGTGCAAAAGCACAGGACCGAGGGTTAACTACTAATATGGTGTGTGGAACAGCATTTCAGCTGATGAAACTAAAATTATGAATACTAAGTTCATAATTTCCTGCTTCAGGCACTGTTTGTCTTGCTTTACCTTCAACTTCTCTTTCGCTTTTCTGTGGCTGAACACCTTTGGTAATATTCCCCTGACCTGGAGGTCTAGACCTCTCAAACTTCCTAAACTGAAGCATACACGTTCCAGGGCAACTTCAGGTTCTCCAAAATAATTCCCTGCATCAGAAGCAATCCTTTCCAGCTACCCATTTTTCTCCAAGGGCTCTGCTTTAATTTTACGTGTTCTTCCTTTTTTCATCAGCATGTATTTCCTTCCCTGGAAGAGCCAACAGCTGCAGGAGCTCTGAGCTGTAGCTCCTGCCCATTCTAAAATATTAGTCCTCTAACTTTGTAAATCTCTGATTCAGGGAGCCAGCACCTTCACAGGGGTATCATACTAGGTTGCTTCCCTTCCATTAGAAATCTTTCATTCTTGTGATTTGAAGTTTAAGTGTATTTGGAATTCCCTAATGAATTTTATTGCCAGAATCATGGCAGCAAATGAAAGAGAAAAAAAAGATTGTCAGACTTAGAGGGGTTTAGATTCTCGTCTCCTGTTTATCAGTGTGAGTGGTGCTCTGCACTGAAACACAAGAAAGGTTTGATGCTGTGAGGTGGGACTGGGCACTCCCACAGTCCAGAGCCCCAGCCTCTGTAAGCTCAGGCTTTGCTCTCTTTCACCAGGTGTGGCTGAGGTTTGTGCTTCCCTGTGCTCAGTCTTTGTTCAGCACCATTCATGGAAAGCTTTAGGATACAACTGAGCAGGTGTGGTAGCAGCAGTTCTGACATGGAGTCTGAAACAGCTCAGTGCAGGTTAGGCAGGCCCCACAGCCGGGCAGAAACAGAATTTTCCTGTGCCAAAACAAACCAGTGTCTTCTCAGACAGATGAATACGGGCTAGGACCAATAGCTCTCTAAAACCTGAACATGGATCAAGGTTGGGGTGTCATTAATAAGCATAATGTTATGAACAGAGTAACAAATCCTGTCCTGAAACTGTAACACAGATTGACAGATTCTCTTCTTTTTAATTAGCTGCATGTTATTTATATTTCACTGGGAAAATTTAGCAGGTGCCAAAAGCTGATCACAACTTCTAAATCCAGTCCATTCCTACACGTGCCTTCCTTGAAGTCTCTGTTTTTTGTATCCTTGCAGTGTTTATTCAATAACCTCCTCCTTAAGTCTTTGTCCTGTTTGACTTTTGCCAGGATTATCTTCCTGTCCCCCCCTCCCCCACCACATTGTATCTTGGTTATAAAAAAGAGAAGCAAGTTTTAAATATCTGCCAATCCATTTGTATTTTGTGGTGCAGAGTTTGCTGTTTGTCACACGTACGGTTTCCTTCACTGACTCCCAGAAAACCATGAGTGGAGTTTCCAGCTAAATGGGTGTAATTTATTGTGTTTGGTGGCTAGGTATCATCCTTTGAATTTTTGTTGACATCAGCCTCCTTACAGACTGGAGCTGCTGCTAAAACAGTTAAATATATGTGCATGTTATCTTAGTGACTGAGGGATTGTCCTGCAAAAAAGCAAACATGGGTTTTGTAAATAAATATAACTCAGGAATAGGTACTTTTTTTTCTTATGCTTTTGCAAGCAGAATAAATGAACTTATAAAAAGCGAATTCAGGGTTTTTTTTGCTCATCCAAACAGAACAGGCATGGCAGAGGAACAATGCACCTGGCATTGGAGGAGGACCCATGTAGCTCTCCCCATTTTTTTAGTGGCAGAACCAGGATTGTTCATGTTACCTATAGTAGAATGAGCTATAGTAGAACGACACAATTTGACACTATTTACACAACTTCTTTACTTTCCACTCCCACAGGGGCAAATTTTTTGTCTGGTCCAGAACATAATTTGAAATACCATCCCATATTCCTTAAACTGCATCAAAGCTTCCACTGGGTGGCATTTCCAGCCATTTCAGTTTAAAAAGGCTTTCTGGTCTGACCAGTTTTCCTGTCTTTTCTGGAGCAACTACTCACAAGCCAGATAAACCCACAATTAAAACACAGAGCCCTGCACACACACACTCCCCAGAGAAGGCATAAAACAATAAATGATGCATCAAGAGACATCAGTCACACTGCTGAATGTGCTGCTGGATGATGTGCTACACACAACAGGCACTGGCAGCTTGCAAATCTATGTGGAACAGAGTATAGGATTTGGGGAAATGGCACTAGAGGCACCTCTTCTCAATCTGACACAATTATCCTGTGCAGGAATAATGGTTATAGATTACAGTGTTATAGGAGAAATTAAGAGAAAGCAGTTCCTATTTTTTTCTCTAGTTAAATTCTGGGATTTCTCCCGTTACAGAAGGTGCATGGGTTAACTAGATTGTTTCCCAGCAGCTCCTGAAAAACACTTTCTTGAAGGTTTTTTTTAACTTTATTCAGTTCATTTTGAACTTTTTCCAAACATTTGTTTATATTAAACTACTGTTTTTCAAGACAAAGAAGTTTTAAAAAACTTCTTCAAAAAACCCACTTTCTTAAAAAAATTATGCATTCCTATACTGTGAATTTTTTTAGCATTGAAATGTATTAGCAGGCATAAATACAACAATAATATACTGAAACTCTTTCACTAAAGACAGGATTTTCAGAAGCGTTTTTTAGCATCAGATCCTCATTTAAACACCCAAGTAGAAGCAAATCCTTTCTGACAGCCTGCTGCAATTACAGATGCAGTGCAATTGAGGAGCTCGTCTTGTGGAACTCGTTGGGAAAGGTGTTGATAACCCGTGCGACAGGCAGTGCTCCCTCCGAAGAGGCTCCAGCACAGCCCCAGAGCTCTGCCCCTGCTCTCAGAGGCCATCAGCTCCACGCCAGCTGTGGAACAGATGGTGGCCCAGGCGTGGTCCTGTGCGCGGGGCGCTGGAATCAGGAGTGAGGCTCCTGCCTCGCCCCTCCCGCTGCTGCTCCGCCGCCCGTGGCCGAGGCAGGTTCATGGCCACGGTGGGAAATTCATGCTGAGTGCTGAGAGCCAGCACACAAACCTCTGCCTCCCTCCCCTCTCTCCCCCCATGAAAAACACCGCTGAGTTCCCGTCGCTTTAGCCTCCTGCTCATCGACTCCTAAGTGCTCCAGTGCAATCTTTAAAACGTTAATCTCCTGTAAGTGAGGAGATATCTTTGTTTGCAAACTTGGCCCTGTAAAAATTTTAGTTGTGCAACTCCAGAGCCTATTTTTCACACATGAGTTTAATGTACCTACCCAAAATCAATTCTGTCTCAGAAAAATACTCTAATTACATTTTACTGCCATGACTGAATTTATTGCTTTTACAGATAACATGATTCACAGAGAGCATGGACTTAAATGGAAGAATAATGTCTCCTGGAATAATTGTGATGATATTTGTGGTAAAATTCAGGTGACCAGTCTGTAACTGAAGGAGATTTTTAAAGCTCCTTCTGCATCTTGATCCAGTCTTTTCTGTCTGAGGTAATAATGGCAAAAATGCAATAGTGATGCACCTATTTATCCATCAGTCATGTTCTTTTTCCTTGTATCACAGTGTGTTTTATGACAGCAGTGTAGATGAATTCCAGTGTTTTGTCAGCCTCAAACAATAACACAGAAATGCATTTCAAATGTAAGAGCCATAAGATTTCTTAAACATGACCAAGCTTTGGAAAAGGTGTGAAGATTGTTCTTCACAATCGATGTAGGTTTTATAATCCAGATATTTCTATTCTGGGCATTAACTATTTTTCCTGTGCCTTGAAAGTGATTCTTTAAAACAAAGAACAGAGTTCAAGTGTGCCCAAGAAGCCAGGTTATCTTGAAGGACAATGGCTCTCCCCAGAAGAGTGGATCAGTGCTGGCCAATGGAGGCAGACACCACAAGCTACAGTGTTTGTCTAATACTCAGACTGCTTCAGTCCTTTGTGTCCTTTCTGTTTCTACACAGCAAGCACATGACAGGACCTGATGTGCATAAGCAGGACTGAAGGTGTCTGCAGTTGTGCTGAGAGTCCACGTGGTGCCATTCCTGACATTCCTCAGGAAGCCAAGGGGACACATTGCCCCAGCTGTCTGACACAGCCCTCTGCTTCACCCTGCCAAAAGCAGCCCAGAGAGCATCCCAGCCAGCACAAGTGGATCCCAACAGGCTGTCTCCTCAGCTTCCAGGGATTTGCAAGAGATTTGCACTCTGGATCCAAAATATCTTTTGTCCTACAATACAGGATTAATCTGTATCAATACAGAGGCATTAGGGACTGCCAGGGACAATGACAAGGGCCACCTAAGCCACCTCCCCTTAGTGGAAACTCTCTGTAACTTTGCAGGCTGCTTCTGAACTTGCAGAATAATTGCTACACTCAGACAAGTCCATGTCCCTTCCTCACAGCTTCAATTTTCCTGCTCTGGGAACCCTCACGTGTATCCCTAAGCAGGCAGTTCCCTGGGAGCCTGTCCTGCCTAACCTGTGATGTGGGTGCAGGCAGAAGCAGGGCATCCTTGACATTGATAAATATTCCAGAGCTGTAATCATGGCAGATGACAGAACTGTGCAGCCTGGACAAAGACAGGCTCTCACTAACTCTGTAGGGAGGGTTCAAGGATTGATGCCCGTGAGTAAAATCACCCTTCTATAAAGTGCAGCTTCCCTTCTCATTCCCTGGGACGTGGCAAATGACCCTGTTGACACTTCCAGTCTCCTTCAATACAAATTAGAACATCTTAGCCTGAACTGAAGGCAGCTCTTTGAGCCACTTCAACACAATCTGTAAGAATGTGCATGTCTGTGCCCTTTCTTGCTGTTCATGAGGCTTCAGCTGTAAATATTACTGATACTGACACATATGTTCTGCAGCTTGTAGGCATCTCCATCCCTCCTCCCCTTTTGAGTTACTGCACTTGAATTCCTTCCATGACTGGTCCTTGCACCTCATTTATGTGTTTAATGAAGGGTATTGATTCCCAGTGTTATCTTCCCTTCTTTGCATATCAGTGAAACAGAGGGAAATACCTAACTTTTTCCTCCTTGGATTCTCCCAAAGAGAAAATCCTTGTGAAAAAGGAAGAGTGCTAATGTGTTACTTCTTTCACATTAGCCGTGGCTAATGAACTAATAACTAGGCAATATAAGCCATCTTATTGAAAATACACTTATGAATGTAGATCAGAAATATTTGGATATCCTTCACATGGGATTATTGAGCTACTGCCAACAGAGGAAAAGGGGGCTTGTATCTGCTTCAGCACAGAGTCACAGTTAGAATCACTCAGCTTGGAAAAGACCCTCAAGATCTTTGAGTCCAGCTGTAAACCTGCCACTGCCAAGTCCAGCACTCAGCCATGCCCCTGAGCACCACATCTACAGGAGCAGGTACATGCCAGGAGTGGACAGGGCTGCCAGAGAAAGGGGAGGAAAGGCCACAGCACTGCCCTGCCCTGCCCTAGACACTCCCCCTACGCCCCCACACACCCTGGTAAAGACTCCTGGCATGAGACAGGGTCCCTCTGCCACTGAATTTCTGCCTCTCTAGACAGTGTAGCTGTTTTGGAAACCCCAGACTAATAGATTTTGTGAAAGGCAGACAGTGCCCTCCAGGCTCCTGCCAGTGCAATATCAAGTGACTCATCGCCCAATAAAAAGAGAAAAAAAATATGAAAGATGCATTTTAAACAACTAATGACTCCTTTACCCACTTTCTTTGATATTTTCTTAAGGGAGGAAGAGGCATAGGAATCCCATCATAGCTCTTTTTATTCCCACTGAAAGACCTCATAACTTGTAATAAGTTGGCTCTTGCGTCCCAGGCAGTTTATGGGAAAGGAATTCAGAGCTTTCATTTTCCTGTGGGAATATACAGCCTCCCCCTGCCCAAGAACTCGGAGTGTGACCTTGAGGTGTGAACCTGAAGCTCCTGTGGAGTCCTGTATTGCAGAGCCCCTGAGTCTCTGCTTCACTTCTCTCCTTCCTGGCCTCTCCAACTCAGGAATAGGATGAGGATCTGTATTATTCCTGCAGGATTTAATGAACTCGTTACAGAAGGGAAATAGAATGGCTCCTGTAGCACTCGTGTAAAGAACAATAAGAGGAATAAACATCACAGCAGATGTTGCTTCTTTCTCTTCCAAGCAATATTCAGTTCCAAACAATCTTCTTTGCCATTAATGAAGAAAAATACAAATGCAGAATCTGGCAGTTGAGAGGAAGAAACAAAGGAGTGCTGAGAGTGAATTGGTTTGTTCTGAAGGGGCATTTCTATGGTTAGTGCCAGGGGCATTTGCACTTCTCAATTTTTGTCTCACAGCTGACTTTCTTTGCTGAAATATATTCATATATGGTAGGTGTGGCTGTGAGCTACCTGGCTCTGAGCACAAGTTTTTCTCATCTGCCACACAGAAAGTCACACTTTGATTTGCAGAATGAATCATGTAACAGCTTCTTGACTGGGAAGGAGATTCAATAGTCACAGAGAAAAGCCACAGCTGTTTGGGCTAAAAAAAAATCTTAATGTCTTCTGAATGTTTGTCTCTGCTCACTTGCTTTTCTTGTGGTTTTGTTCTATTTTTACCCTTCTTTATGACAAGATGGCATTATTGAATACTGATGAGACAAAACTTAGTTCACTGCTAGGCAATACATTTTTCAGTCATTTTATGGGAGGCCTCACTGTGTGACCTGCAGTGTTTTGGATACTGTTCCAGGCAGCTCAGGCTGATGGATTACATTCTGCTGCTGTTTGGGATGTAGGGGGACAAGGTTAGAGGAGATTGGGAGCTGACAATACCTGCCATGATCGGGTTTTTAAACTTCTGCTGTCAAAGTTTTCCTCTGGCTGTAGCTCTTATTTTTCAATATGTAAATAACTTCTGTAAAATATCAGGGAAATGTCCTCCACCTGAGGAACTCCCAGTGCTGAAGCTGCTGTGATTTCCACAGTGGCTGGGTCGTTGCAGGGGTGTGACAGACACCTTCCAGGGCACCTCCAGGGAAATCTGGGCCATGCTGTGAGCACAGAAATCCTGGGCAGCTCAGCCCCCTTTGCCTGCAACAACATCTACAAGCAGAGCAGCAGCCTGAAAATTGGGTCACTTGGATAGGTCCCTGAATGGATTTAGGTGAGCACAGTAGCCTTAATAGTTAATAAAATTACTGAGGGGTGAATGGAGCTATTTGGAATATCTGTACAAACCGTTCCTCCTGAGATGGGTGCCTGAAATAGAAGCGAGTGTCTACCAAAGCCACAAGCCCAATAAAATAACTCTCCTGTTTCCTCATGGCTCTGCCCTAAGTCTGCATGTTTCAAAGGGGGAATTAAAATCACTGTGGTGCACAAAGCTCTCCTCAGCAACGGTGCTCATCCCACATGCAATTATTTATTTATGTATGTATGGTTTCCCCAGAACACCTGCCTTAGAACATTTGAGTTATCAGTTCTGCAAATCAATAAAACACATCTGGTAAGTAAAATGTGGATGGTCTCATGCTGTGATAGCTTTTGTAATACTTCCTGCATTCATTATTAATGGTTCATTATGGAATTAATAATTTAAAATTATCCCTGATAATTTTAACAGTCCCCAGTCTTTTATGTTTTTATATATATATATATAATTATTATTATCTTATTTGGGTATAACTTTGTGTTCTGGGACCAATATCCTTCATATATTTTCAAAGCTTCAGGGACTAATCAAAATACAGTAAAGCTCAGGGAGAAGGGATATATAAGTATTACTTAATATAAAGAAAATCTAAGTTGTGTGCGAATCTCATTTAATATTTTTTCTTTCTTTGAAGCCTCCTACTTTTTTCTGTATCAGTGACTCACTTCTCATATTCACTTTACAGATATAAGAGATCTATCACTTCTGGGACCTGAATAAAGATGAGCTTGAGAATTTTACTGTTTGAATCAAATAATGAATATCCAACAGTTCCTGGAGCTGAAGGTGGTGGCAGTCCAAGCAGGAAAGGGTTGGATTTTCACTACAAGTATCAGCCTACCACTGGAATAACAGAAAGTTCATTCCTAGGTGAGTTCAACCACCAAACCCATGGCAGCTGGGTCTTTAAAAGAAAATATTTTGTCCATCATATACCAAATCCTTTGGACCCTGAGGTAAAAAAGGCAGTTATTGTGTACAAATGTCTGTTAGAACCATCTCAGAACACTTGTTCCAAAACAAAATTTTGTTCTCAAATCTCGAGGTAGCAGAGGCCACAAGAAAGGGAGGTTAACACTGTGCAATAAACGTAGAAGTTAACATGATTTGAGTCAAAAATAGTTTTGCTAATAACCTCAGTGATATCAGGTTTTCATCCCTATGATTTCTTATATTCCTCTTGTCTACACATTTTATTCCATGGTAAAAAATTGCAGAGAAAATATTCTGCATATTATAATGACATGTAGAACTGCATCCATATTCCCTAGTGAGAGACATACTTTTATCAGGAATAAATTATTTTATTTCATGTGCTTTTTATACTTCTCATTTTTCAGTTGTGCTGCTTTTTGTAAAATTTATATATATTTTTCTACCTAAAATTCCATTGTACCAAACAGCAGAAAATATTTAAGAATAAAAAATCTTGATTTGTTACATGTGCTAATATTTTAAATATATCTTTTTATAAAGACTGGGTGAAGAATAGAACTGTGTTCCAAAGTTGGTGCCAGCTAGAACCAGTAATGGGGGAGAAGAACTGCTGAGAGTAAAGGTATGCAGGATGGGAGGAAAGACAGATCTGGCTAATCCCAGAGTTTACCCTTTGGGAGGCAGATTTTCTGTCTGCAAAAGGAAGGATCCTAATTTTGTAAAGTCTGTGTATCAAAGAGCATCCCTGAGAACACTGGAAATAAACTTCATTTCACTTTTGAAGCTCACACTGAGAAGAATTTTACTTTTTCTTTAGGTATTTTTTAGGCAGTAACATTCCTACTAAAGTTACTGAAGCCTTCTGGGGAAAAAGAAGTCCTCCAGCTTTCTAAACAGGAACTTTTTGTAGGCAATTGTACATTGTTCTATAAAACTCAGCTGGGCTGAGGATTCTTGTCAGAGAAATGCTGCTAGAAAACCTCCAGTGAATTTGAAGTAGGAAACATCAGTCAATATGAAAGATTTTTTTTTTTTAAATGTCCTCAAGTTTAGAAGATACTTCACATTAGAAGTATCTTCTTCTGGACAATAAAGTTCTGCATCATTTTGTGCACCTGCTCCAGAAAAAACTGGCAAACATTGCAATGGAAGACACTGAGAAGGAAGAAATAATTCTGTGTAAAAGCAGCTTTTATTAAATTCCAAGTATAAGAGAAACTACAGCTGTGCTTTGGTCTTGACTCCAGTGTTGTACAGGGCATAGGTTTCCCTAGAATTAATTGTTGCTGTGAGCCCAATAACTGATGAGTAATTAGAGCTTTTCTCTTAGATAGTGTTTTAATTATTTGTGCTGTCCTTTTTGAAGTGTGTCTGACCCTTCCACGTCCTTCTGCAGATACCAGAAATGGTCACAATATTCACAAATGGAGTTTTTAATTTGCCAGGACTGAAAAAATATGATCTTTTTCTTCCAGTCTGATGATATCCTGGCTGTTATGTCCAAGGATCATGTAAATCTACTCAGTGTTCACTATTTTGCTACCAACTCACATTTTCACAGTCATCAGGATTTCCATGTTCTTAACAGGATCCTTGTTTCCTAGGACAGATAAATGTCCTCTCCTGTAAGCATGACCTATATTCTTTGCCACAGACCTGCAAATTTATGTTTGAAATACTTAATCTTGCACACTTCCCAAAAGATCCAATGTTTTATTTTGAGGACCTCTCTTCCTTATTTCCATTGCACTAGTCACTGTATCAGCCATTGTGTCCCCAGACATGCAGGTTTCCCCAGCAGGCACTATCTACAGCTGGGTGTCTAAGTGCCTCCTTAGACCCACACTGTCTCTGTTGCATGGAAATATTTATGGCATTTTGTGTTTTCCAGTTTGTGCCCAGGTACTGTAAGACACAAGATTCTGCCTTCTATTTGATTTCAAAACATAAAACCAGGTGACAGACTGAGCGTGGCTGATGACATACCTGTTACTACTCTTCAGCATTGGACAGCAACCCCAAAGCAAGACATCTCTCTTACCACCTTTAAGGAATCACCTGGATCAGTGAAAAAAAAAAGAAACAAACCCTCATCTCTCACTCTGGTTTTCATCGAGTAGTGGATAGTTGCTATAATAACACAAGCAGTTTGCTCAGTCTGGATCCATCATGTGTAAGGGACTATTCCTTTCAAACTGTGTTGTTTTATGCATTTTGACATACAATACCCAGCTAATTTAAACACAATGTTTGAGTAAATAAGTACAAAACATTTCCCTGCTTTCTTGCTCGGGGAATTTCAAGCTGAGAGAGGCTGCTTTTAATCTCACCATTGGATCTGTCAAGTTTCCAGATATCTGCATTTTACGATGAGAAATGTATGAGCAGGAGGTTATTTTGACCCTTACCATCTTTTCAGAGACATCAGTTTAACACTAACATGCAAAAGGACTTTTATAGGTCCTACACTGTATATGTAGCAACGGGTTTTATATGAGTTTGGTATAAATCATGTTTCTTCTGTCCATTTATGCTGTTTGTAATTAAGGGCCTCATTAATGTCGTAGCATATGTTGTTTAGGATGCATAAGCAGGAGTACTGAAATGTGTTAGAATCCAATTTAAGGCTCAGGGCTTCAAGCCTGAGGAATTTTCGCCAACATTCATGGGAGTCACACATATGAAAGCATTCACTGAGTTACAAAATTCATATTCCTTCCTCAATGCTATCAGTAATTTTTAAGAACTATCTCTAATTTCTATCAAACCTGGCCACAATGCACCAAACATAATCCCATAGCACAATGCAATAATTGTAGATAAAGTCTTTCTGAAAGCAACATGCTAATACATCTTTTAAAGATTGAAAACCTTCCAAATATGTAACTTATAGTGTTATAACCCAGCTGGTCCAAAGCTTTCCCTTGAAAGTGCTTTTGGTCAGTTTGGGGTTGGTTTACATTTCTAGAGAAATGAAATTAGCCACAAAAATTGGTTGTTCCTTTGGAAAGTGTCAATGCCTTATGAAAGAGGAAACCATGTATTTCAGTCAGAGAACAAAATCTGCAGTGTTTTGACATGGCAGTAAAGAGTATCATGGAAATATTCTGTAGGGGCTGATTTTCTGCCTGCCTGCCCTGAGCTGGACTGTACTAGCACAGCTGGCAAAGGCAGTGGGTGCAGCATTGCCAGCAATGCTCTTGAAACTTTTTTTTTAAACTAAATGGGATTGTTTGAATTGATAGTTGGGGCTAAAACTTTACATGGAGGCCCACAGTTCTCTGTAGGATAAACCCCATATCCTTGGATTTCCCATATCCAAGATATCTGTGAATGGCTGTGTAAGAACAAACAGTTTCCTTTATGAACCCCTCCTGCTCTGCACCCACTGGCTCAGCTGTGGCTCAGATGATGCTCCTGCCTCTTTGGTGACCCAAACTGCTGCCAGAGGGGTGCAGCTGGACACTGGAATCCTCAGAGGGAGCTAAAAACCAGCATTTGTGGAAGGGGCTCATCTTCCAGACACAGATGGATGCGAGAGGGATCACGGTTCTCTCCCTGAAAGAGTTAATTTAATTTGTTTTGTAAGAATGGTGAGAGGCATAGCCTGGGAAGGTGATTCCATACAGCTCAGGAAGCTTTGTGGATGTGATTTACACAAACATTTAAATTAAGAACAGTGAAGGTCATAAGCATTATATTTGCTTTATATATATGTCATATTTGGTCTCTCAGACTCTGACATGAGATCCTAACCTTGGAGTAAATCAAGGTCTGAGTATGGCCAAAAGCTGGTATAAACTGGAGAAGCCTCAAGATCTATTTTGTCATTTGGGGATTGCCAAAATTTAGAGGTCCAGAGCTTCCTAGGAGTCATTTACCTCCCAGGGTGCATCTCTGGAGTCCAAGTGGCTGGACAGGAGCTGAAGAGCAGCCTATTACATCTCTATTTTATCTGTCCCACACACTGTTAGGTGTATCAGATTATGCTATTTAAAATTATTTGCCTTTGACAATACTGCATTCTGAAAGTATATTTATAGAAATGTTATTAAAGAAGTGAATCTTTCACTGCTCAAAGTATTCTGTGATGCTATTTCCCCCTAACAATATCAGAGTGGAGTGTTGGAACAGACAGCTTTATAATAAGATAGAATGTAATTGATATTGCAGACTTGCTTGATAGTGAAAAATGAGACTGTCACCAGCCTCATGGAAAATCATTTTGGTAGAACAACCTTGCAACTGAAAGCAAAGAAATAACCCAAACCAGACAACTGATGTCTATTAAAATTAGTTCACACACTGCTTTCACATTCCATGCTGGTTCAACAGTTAGTTCTTGATTAGACCATCTTTGATCTCATTTGTCATTATCAAATCACTGGACATACTAATGTTTCTCTGAAAGACCAATAGTCTGAAATAATAAATAAACCAGACACCTCTCAGGACAGAATTCAGCCCATCTTCCTTGTTTTTAATAATTCTTTATTCTGTACCTTCTCCTATTGTTCTTTTTTTTGGGCATCTCTGCTCCCTTGCACTCTGAAGAGTTTTGAATAAATATTTTATTCTATTTTTATTAATTAATAAAGAATTAATTCAGTGAGAAAAATGTTACAACCACCTTCAAACATATGAGGGTTACTAAAAATCTAGAGGACAGACATTACTTGCAGTAATATCTATTGGCTTTATACTCTGATGATGGTATAAATTAAAAGGAATTACATTGTAGGTGAAGAGATACAACACAAATAGGAAAATAACCTAAACCAGGAAATATATTCCAAAATGGCCAAAGCAACTCCCCTGATATGAATGCTTCTGCAGCATCAAAGTTAATGCTTTAGTCATCTACATCCATTTTAAGATTGGCTTGAAAAGCAAATGAGGAATAAGTGTGCTCCAGAGGAACTTCTGTGTTAGTGGGACCCTTCTATGCACATTTTAAAATGGACCTGAGAAACAGAAGAAGAATAAATATTCTCCAGAGAAATTCCTGCATTAGCAGACCTAAGTGGTGAACTAAGCCTCTTCCACCTCTAATTTCTGTGATTCCTGGATAGAGCTGTAATTAAGCTGTGGGTGCTTAAAGTGCTTTCTGATGAAATAAGATACAGCATGACCATTAGTAAGCCAACCTCTCATAGGCTGGAGATTATTTTATAAGGACAAAAAGAAGATCCAAGTCCTGAAAGAATTTTCCTCTTTCTCTTTTAAGTAAACTTTGTAGTTTTGAAGTGATATCCAAGACATCTGTTCAAAAGATGGAAGACTGGAACCTAGTGAAAATTAGCACCACACAGATTACAATTCCATTTTTTGTCAGCACTTAAAATTCAACTTTTCCCCAAGGCAAACAGCAGTAGCCAGAATTGCAGTCCAAGGTCTTAGCTTCCTGTGGGCAATGTTTTCAAATATCAGCATCTTTGATTAAACATGTTCCTGTGGAGTTGCCTGACCAGATTTTCTTCCATGGCAGCTGGTCTTGCAAAATCATCTGCCCACTTTTCAAATTCCTATGAGTTGTGGGCAGCTCAAAACTGTTCCCATTCTGAATCCCAAACACAGCACTGTACCAGCACCTGAGAGGAAACGAGCTCTACTTCTGCTGAAACCAGGACACTCCTCTAAAGGAGATTGCAGCCAGTGAAACAGCACCACCAAAATCAAAGTAAATAGGCATTTTTCTTTATTTCTTTTCCATGCATTCCATTCAGGCCTGGCATTCTGGCTGTGATGACATCCTGAGTTGAGCAAATGTCATCCAACACGTCAGGTTCACCCTGATAAACCTACACACTGCATGTTTAATAATTCCTCAATAAGAACTGTTGCTGACATTCAGTGTGCTCCTTGACACACTGACTGAAAACTCATTTAACTTTAAAATGGAGCTAAATACCTAAATATTGACTGCAAAAAAGACAAAGGAGAAACACTGTCTTACTGATTTTTATACCAGCTTCATCTGATTTAAAAAGAGTAAATTTTGTAGGATTTAGTCAGTCATGCAGACAAGTATTATTTGCTGCATAAGGAGCTTTGACAGAACGAAGACATGAACTTTATAAAGCTGCTAAGCACAGAGTGGCAACTTTTCATAGTGTTTTTATTAACAATGAATGGTTTAGAAGCACTCATGACCTGGAATAGCATTGTAATCCTACTACAGTCTTTGCTGCAGCGTGCCACTGAAAATAGGCAAATAAAGTCCTGACTGGCTTTCTATTCAAATATGTGATCATTCTTGAACCAGTTTTTGGCTGGCTTGGCAAAGAATGGGGTGGTGGTGAGACAGAGGGGCTGAGCTGGTTTTATTTAAGTGCATTTGCTGGGAACTTGGTGCCAACTGAGAATATGAAATTGCAAAGCTAGGCTTGGAGCTTAGATATCTGGCTCAGAACAGATAGATGTCTTGCTCTGCTGCTGGCCCCTGCAGCCTTGGAGCAGCTTTCTGGGACAGATTTTTAAGTGGTTTTAAGAGAGACCAGTGGTATTTTGAAAGATGTGTTGGTCACACAAAATCCATCCCTTTTCTACACGCGTGGTTTTACACAACAGACACCTCCTCATATCCCAAGGATCCTCAAACCACTATAAAGGGAAAATGGAAGCAGGGCAGGGAACTCATCACCTGTTTATTGAAGATGTTCCACTCTATGAAAAAGCACATCAAGAAATAAAACAGAAGAGAGGGGGGAAAGGCAGAGAATGCCTTTTAGCTCAACAGGTTAGGTTTTATCCACTAAAAACTCCCATTTTCCTGGTCACTGCCACAGAAGCCAACTCTGTGTACTTTGTGTTGAACAACTGTTGAATAACATTTCAAAAATACTGTTATTCCCAAGACAGAAAAGTTGATTTTGGAATGCTTTTGCTGTTTAATAATCTCTATTCAAATTACATATTTGTTTCCTCCTCTGAGAAATTTTTCATTCCAGTCAGATTAAGATAAACTAGGCTATAGGGAGTTGTGGTCATGGGAGAAGGCAATGCTTTGTCTACATATTGAAAAATATAGAATGTTTCTCTCTTCCCAAGCCTCCTTATGGCAGGATGTAAAATTGAAAATTAACAACAAACCATTCATTTGGATTGAGTGGTCCTCCAGGGGCCAAATGTTTATAAATTATATTATAACACAGGGATATTTTGGTTTATTTGCTGCAGTTGTGAAAAAATGCTATTTACCTGATGGTTATTAAAAAAAAATACCTTACATTGAACAGATGAATTATAGAATTTTTCTCAGATTTAATCACCCCAGATGAGGACTCTCAATTGCCTTCTATTCACAAAAGCAATAGTTTATGCCATCCAACACATTTGGAGCTGATGTTTTGCTACTCAGTCTTTGTAGCATCAGACTAGAACTCTTTTATTAGTATTTTTAGACCTCCCTTCCAATTATTTATATAAAAAGCCATCTTTTTTGTCTGCACATACTCCTCAAGTGCTCTGAGTCTTGTTGCAGTTGAAAAAAGCCTACTTAGCAACTCTTGAAACATTTGTTTTCTTCACTTGTCTCAACTATTCCTTTTAATTTTGCATTTTAAGTGTTTAATTATCTCTGGTAGAATTACCACTTCTGTCATAGCTTTCACATACTGACAACTCACATATCTTGGATACTGTCTGAATGTATTCCTTGCTTTTACATTTGTATATATTTTTCAGTTTTTTTTTTTTAATTTGAAAGACACAAAGCATTCTTTTTAAATGACTTAGCTTCATTTTAACATTCAAATAAATAAATGTTGCTCCCACTAAGGAAATTCTAACAAGATCTAGGCAGTTTAGCCTTCCTCTGAAATATAACAATGTTTCAGGTAGATTAAACCTTGACAAAGAGTTAAATCAAATTATATTCTCTATGCTCAATTTTCTTTGGGGAACCAAAACTCACTGAAGTGTAAAAGTCTAATTAATTATGTAGTATGCTAATATTTTTTAAATTAAGAACACCTGTGATTTAACTCTAACATACCATGAATGTATTTGCAATTGACTGTGACAAGAAGATTAATAGAGCTAAAAATAACTGGAAAAAATTCATGCAATAGGGTGGACAGAAAATCCCAAGCCCAATTCAGGCAGAAGGGACATCTCTTATAGCACTGAGGGACAGGGAAGCAGCAAGCACAGTTATTTATATGACTGTTTTCCCACACACAAGCTCCCAGCTTCTGGACAAATACTCTTTAAAGACATTCCGAGGCAAAAATTGCATCACGATCATCATATCAATGGCAATCTTTAAACAGATTATTGCATGCCACTTGTACATCTAGAATTTGAACCTGTTTAAGTTCTTCCACTTCCTGGCACAGCTTGAATTCTGCATTGTAGAAAAAGGTGTTATTTCCTTCTTTAAACCTCTTGCCTTATCAGTTTTTTGTTGTAAGGTCTGGTCCTTACTTGCCTTCTTTTTTGCAATTTGTGATCTTTTCCATGGCTGAGAACCCTGGTTTGCTCGGCCTCCCTCACCAGAGCAGCTGTTCCAAGTGTTTCAGCACTATTAACCTTTGCTAGGTCCATTTTATGCTTTTTTGAGACATGAACATTGCATGTAATGGGGAAGATGTGAATTCACCCTGTGTACAGTGCTGCAATGCTGTTCACTTCCCAGGTACCAGTTGCTTTATTGCACCAGCCTATGTGGCTTTCCATGGCTCCTGCATGCAGAACTGCTGTTTAATAAATCTGTCACACACCATTCCCAAACTGGCATCAAGCAGCTTCCTTGAGCACACACATCTCTTAGGGAGGTGTTATCTCTACTTATTCCCTGAGAAATCACTCTGGAATGTGAACTTCCTCTTGGTTTAGTCTTTTATATAGGTGAGATCTGGTCCATAGCTGTGAAGGGCCCAGGGAATGGCTGCCACTGCCAGAGGGCAGGGCTGGATGGGATCTTGGGAATTAGGAATTGTTCCCTGGCAGGGTGGGCAGGCCCTGGCACAGGGTGCCCAGAGCAGCTGGGGCTGCCCCTGGATCCCTGGCAGTGCCCAAGGCCAGGCTGGACACTGGGGCTGGAGCAGCCTGGGACAGTGGGAGGTGTCCCTGCCCATGGCAGGGGGGAACTGGATGGGTTTTAAGGTCCCTTTCAATTCAAATCATTCTGGGATTCCATTATTCCCTCTGTGATTTTCCTTCAAGCTCCATCCCTGTTGGCTTGCTCCTCAACTGCAGTGGTGAAATGTTGTGTGCTTTCACTCAAAACCTTCCTGGAGTCAGAAACCCAGTCTGAAGAGATGCTGTAAGGCATCACTGTGGCCTTGGAAGGGCTAGGAACAATCTGTGCTGTGTACAAACACGACAAGGCAAAAAGAAAACCAGCTTTTCTGTTACCGATACAGATTTTGAGATGCGGATCCAAGTAATGATGTGTAAACCTCCCTGTAGCTGTGTATGGCTGAATCTGTCTGGAATGTGGTATCACAGGTTTCCATCTCACAGAAAGACATCCAGAAGAAAAGTTTCATCCATAATAGCATGTGATAAAATAGTCACTTCTGCTCGCCCATAGTAATGCATTAGGCATTTCCAGGAGATGAAGACTTTTCCTAGGATCTTATCTGGTAACTTTTGTTTGAGAGGGAATATATTGCTGTGTATCAAATTGAACTCTCACATTTACCAGAGATACATAAAAAATAGAAACGTAGGGCATTCTGTACAATCTGAAATGAATGTGCTGCAAGGGTAGCAAGAGAAAGCCCATAATAAGCTGAAACTCTATTTTTCAATATACTTGTGTCATATCATATAATATTTAACCAGAATCTCAAGAGTGAAGGAGGCTTTAATGTGAAGTCATAAATCAGTTTCTTGCACCTCATAAGGAAGCCTTGTAAAAATTGAATTGAGCCACACAGTGGATGGTAACATATTACACAGTTAAAAAAAAAAAAAAAAAATCAGTTTTGCCTTTTGTTTCCAGTGGTGACATTTTCAGAAGGTTCACAATTTCATATCTGATAGGACAGAGAGGATGAAAATCTGCAATTGTGTCCCAGATCTCTCAATGGCACAGACTATAAAAGATGGCAATATAGAGTCTTATCTGCATTGCTGATATTCCAACATGGAAAATCAGGCTCTCAGACACAATAATCTTGTATTCTAAAGTACAGCTGTGGGTAGGGGAACTCGTTCCTGGCAGTGAGGGTGCATTCACTGTGCCTTCATATACTGGGAACTGCTGGTGCCAAGTGTGATTTGGTATTTTGTAAATTTAAAGGAGTTAAAAATATGTTTCAGCAGTTTTAAGTGAAATGATATTGTGATAATAACACTACCCACACTGTGCTGTGTTTTGCAAATGCTTGGAGGCAAAGCTGACATTACCATACCCACATCAGAGAAAAAGAAGCCCTGAGATGGGCAGAAACTTCCCCAAACACATCCAGGAGTACAACTCCCACCCTACCAGCTCCCAGAAAGAGGCAGAGGGTGTCTGAGTTGGTGCAGGGATAATGGACCCAATTCCATAAAGCACTGGCTGACTCTGAAGGGAGCTGAGCCATGCTTTCATCCTCTTCTCACAGAATTAAGTATAATCTCCATTAAGGAGAGCCCCAATTAAAAATGTTTTTAGAAAATGCCAAAAGTTAAAAAAATAAGGAATCCATATGCTAAGTAAAGAGGAAGGGTACTGCTACATATTTTAAATATTGGGATTTATGAGAATCATATTCTTATAAAAGTAATTTTGCTATGTTTGGCTCTCTGTGTTTTTTTCTTTTGTTTTTCTTTTTTAAATTTTTTTTCCTTCTTGTTGTTGCTTTATTGTTTTGTGGTTTTGCTTTTTTTTGCTTTTTTTTTTTTTTTTTTTTTTTT